>OU452202.1:23597134-24197134 GCA_911728435.2 Apoderus coryli | reverse complement strand
GTGATCGGTTTATCTAATTAAATTGACGAAAATAAAAATGAAATAAAACATTTTTTATAAGAACCGAATACACAAAGAAAAAATATATCGTTAATGAAGATATTGAACAAAATAGGTCCCAGATAGGACCCTTGAGGCACATGGAATATACCCGTTAGCAGCCGCGATCTAAATATTACAAAATTACGAAATTATATTCTAAAGCATCGGTCAATTTTTGTTGTTAAAAATAGGCGACGATAATAGAACCGAAAATTTGGAGCACCCTGTAAACTACTTAGTATTCTTGTATATTAATAACACGTAATAAGGGTTATGTTATAAAATATCTCTGCAGCAATAATAAACTCCATTCCACGCTATATTGACAAAGCAATAAGCAACCTAATACCTTTGTCCTGCATAATTTCCAAGATTATCTTGCGGGAATATCTATATGACTTGCCTTTTCTATGTGCGGGATGGTATAAGGTAAACGTGCGGGGTGAGGGTTATTCAGTGGACATGCAATTCTTAAAGAGGGTAAAAACCACTAAAGTTGGAGGCTAGCGACAATTTTTTTCTTTTTTGTTAAATGAAGGGTGTCTCAAAATTAACGCCAGATTTGAATTCAATAGAAAACAGAGTTTTTAGTCTTTTGATTGTAAGTTTTTTATTGAATCATAAAATAAATAGGGTAGGGCATGCATACACATATTTAGGCACTCATTTGTCGAAATTTTCCATGACCATTCTGTATTAATGTGGCTGAATTTCGACGATCGCTAGGCCGAGCGTCTATCGCCAGCGGCTGTCTTGGAGGACAGTTCTTCCATAAAACAACAATGGTAGCAGTATCATAGCGACCGTCGCAACAGTCGCCTGGAGGAAAGTCCACCTTTAAAGGTGGACTTCTCTCCGAGCGACTGTAGCTGGCGATAGTCACGTAGCGATTATCGCTCAGCGATCGTCGCTATGGTTATGTTTTCCTCCCAGCGTTTGCGACTATTAAATTTCCCGCGTGTATCGGTAATTTTACTTCAGTTGTTCGTTCGTTCTGTGGCTGTGTAGTAGTTTTCACAAATTTTTGAGCAAACTACTTGTGGCCTATATGCGACCTCCTTCCAAGCATTATCCTTTACAACTTGATCCTTATATAAAGGACAATGCAAATTAAAGAGGGAGGGATGTTTACCCGCACTGCCTCGATCAATTTCTCATCTTCTGCGGCGTTGAACAGGATTTTATCTTCTGAACACAGAGCGCACTACATTAAAAACCAAACGAAACTAACGAATAGTCGCTGGCAGGGTTGCCAACACCTCCGAAAGAAGGTCTACTAAATGAGATTATCGAATCTACTAGAAATCTACTATACGAGAAATATGAAATTTTTAAAACTACCTACCAAAAAATCTACTAGGTGTTGCCAAGTTCCCTTAATAAAAAGGAATATGTTATTAGTTAAAAATTAAACAGTTTATTTTATACTTCCTGCACTCAGAACAGGAATATATATATCTCTGACTTAGAACTATCAGTGCCTATGTCTGTGCTAATCACTGATGTGTGAAGTGATCAGAAATATTTACGGAGGTATGTTGAGCAATAAAAAGGGCTAACCTTGTCTCAGCCAACTTGCTCATCTACAGCCGAAAAAGTAATTTTTTGCTGTACTTTTCCCTGGAACGACCTCCCCAAGAAAACGCTTGCATTTTCTTTGTGTTTTTTTGAATCTCCATGGCTTTTCAGGTCGGCGTATCGGCTGGTGATGATTTTGCCCTAAAACTTGCATTTGGCTTCTTTCCCAGAAGTGCTGTCAATGGCCAGCAACTATTCCTTGAAAATAGGGTCCTTCAACCACGCTTCTCTAAACTTCTGAGTATACGTTTTAGGCATGGCGTATGGATAGCTCTGTTATTTTAATTATATGTATTTTAAATCTTATTTGATTGTCGATGTACTTACCTCAGTATCAAACAAGTGCCGCCACTGGTAATATATTACATTCTGCTAGCTAAACCAACTTAATAAACGAAAATAATAGTAAAGAACAACATAATATGCACTATGCACATACAACTGATCCTGACGGTGATTCCCCCAGATTCTCTGGCAAAATCGAAAGAGACGGAGACTGAAATGTGCCGCTATCTAGCAGCTCCACAATGAACTAAATTATAAATATAGTGAATTATCGGTTATAGTTTGCTCGCTTCTAGAGTTACGAATGCACCAACAAAATAGAAGAAGGTCGTTTAATAATAATTCGGATTCTACTAGATTTTCTACTGCCCACTAAAACAGATATTTGCCCACCAAATGAAGACCTGAATCTACCAGATTTAGTAGAAAATCTACCAAGTTGGCAACCCTGGTTGCTGGCCGCAGCTACATTTGCTCTGAAAGCAGGCGGCTTGCGACGATCGCTAGGCCGAGCGAGTATCGCCGGCGGCTGTCGCGTGGAGGACAGTGCTTCCATAAAACAACAACGGTAGCAGTATCATAGCGTTCGTCGCCAGCGATCGTCGCAACAGTCTCCGGGAGGGAAGTCCACCTTTATACTGCATAAATGGCCGCAAATTCATATCTTGCGTTAATGTTGGGACACCCTTTATATTTATGTTGGTATTAATTTACTATTTTGTTGTATATTATAAATAAATCATGTGCAGTGTATATTAAGGGTGTATTCTTGGGCAGTGGTGTATACCGGGATCCCACCGGGAAGGGATTCGATCGATTATGAAGAAATTACACTGTGGAACAATCTGAAAATCTGGTGTGGTACTTAGGTCGACGGGACCTATTCGGCTAAAATGTTTTCAAGAATCTAGCACTTCCGGTTATACCGGAAATGGGTGTCAACTTCCTTATTTCAAATACGACCCTATATAAATTATATTTTGTTTGGATTCTCCTTGTAATTCTAAACATATTTCATACATAATATGTTATACCTATCGCCAGCCGTTTTCGAAATATTTGAAATTTTATGTCAAAAATGACATTTTCAGAATAGAGAATAATACCCTGTATTTGAAAAAAAGGGTAAAAATCAAATTGAAAAAAGTGTCATAATTCAAAATTTTTAAATTTTTATTTACGCCAAATAAAACTACGTGATTTTGATTTCAGCAAAAATGATTTTTTTAAGTTTAAGTTAAGTTTTAATAGTTTTTTAGTAATCGTGTTTACGGACTAATAGAAGCAGAAGGACGTACATTCCTTATTTACGTCTAACATGACACAAAAGACGTATTTCCGGTGAAAATGTTTTTGTTATCATTTACTCTATGCAATATAATAATAATAATAATGACTTTATTGGCATCATACATGTCAATAATTATTATTAACAAACAAATGTTTTTTACAATAGACAATACAAAAGGTGCTAACTCAGCATAGGTGATTTTCAGTAGAACATATTACAATACAAACATAAAGTGAACACGAAAAAGAGAAAAAAGCAACAGAAAAAGAGATTTGAGGAAAAAAAACTATTAACATACATAGCAATCATAAAAAGATTGAAATACAAAAATATAACAATAAATAAAAAAATAATTCACATGTAGCCTTTTTAATTCTCAAGTTCCGTTTGTGCATCAAATAATTCTTGAAATGATTATTGCATATACATAGTAATACGGATAGTAGAAATAAGATACATCATTTGTTTTCTGTACCTGTCAGATTTGAGATTTCGGATTGAAAATGTCTAAAGGTCCTCTTCTTTATTAAAATTTTGGTTGAAAAAGTTAATTGATTTTGCATTTTCTATCCACATTCCGTTTTTTTTATTATTTTTGTGACTACAATAATTATTGTCATTCTGTTGTAGGAATTTTGACCAGTATGCTATCAACTTTCACATATGGGTGCTGTGAAACTTGATAGTAAAAAAAAAACACCGGGTTTGTAAAATGCTTCCACTAGTAAATAATTGTTGAAGTCATGACAATAAATATCTGTTTTTGATTCAACCTAAATAGTTGTGAAAATAAATATTAATATTGTGCATTTACATTTTATATATTTTTTTATTTTTTTGCGTCAAAGTTTATGAAAGGATGTCTATGCATTTTCCAATGTTTGTTGAGCATCTTTGAGTTTCATATAGCATGTCTATTTGTTTATGTTTATAATAATATGGTTTTCTATATATTTTTTTAATTTACACAAACTCCACAATAGTTAAAATCAATTAAGTCCGTATTTTATTAATGCATAAATGATACATTTTGTCAGAGACAATATTTTTTCTAAATAAATTGATTTCGCTTGTATAAAACTTTCTAAAAAATCCGCAATCTAGGCTGTAACTTATGTAGTATTGGTTTTGTCAAGTCCTAAATCACTGGACATGCGAACGCCGAGCAACAAGGCGACCGCAGCAGGACAATCGCTTAGATATATCGACTGGGCGACACAAAGGACAACATGGCGGAACTAGCGTGTGATAGCCAGATTGCGTGTTACGTCTCCTTAGACTTTACTTTCCTGCTGTGCTTTAAGCTCGAGAGCTATTGTGCTTTTCACGCCGCAAAAAACTCTTACACACGATATAGAAGGACTTGACATATTGCTATATAATATACCGTTCACTTATGTTGATGCGAATAAGACAAAATATCCTTGAATCAATCAAATTTGAATTATCAGGTCAGTATGTCCCGAATATCATCCCTTAGTCGTGAGGTTATTAGTGAGGAAGAGTTGTTAGGTATTCAGGATCGAGAAGCTGGCACACATAAACTTGGACTTGTTCAGACATCAGAACTTTTAAGATTTTTCTTCACATATAGTTATTATTTGTAACTCAAAACCTGATACGTAATTTAGAAAGAGAACCTATTGGCTTTGTAAGAAGTCCAGTCCTGCCTATATAGGCAGGCTCGCATCAAGCCTAAACGAAACCAAGTCCTGGATCAAAAATAATTCAAATATCGACCACAGAATCAACGGAAGATATGACTGCCCTACCCACTCTATACAAATGCTGAATTTTACTTTTTTTTCTTTGTAAATGTCATACTCTTGCATTTTGTTGGATTTAATTCAATATTATTTTTCCGACACCATTCCAACGCATGATCCAAATTAGCTTGAAGCTCATCACAGTCATACAAAATTCACAATTAAGTTTGTTAACCAACTCATTTACGAACAACAAGAACAACAATGGACCCAGGTCAGAACCCTGAGGAACAGCTGAAAGTGAGCGATATGTGTATGACCTGAATTCATTATATGATACAATCATCTGCTCTCTATTCTAAAGATAGGTATGAATTTCAAAAATGGCTTAAGTCCGTATCAAAACCAAATTGGTTCAATTTTTGCAGCATTATCCCATGATCTACCCTATTAAAAGCCTTCGCGAAGTCCGTGTATGTATAAAGAATCCATTAGTGGCTAGCATAGACCAAAAAGATGGAGCTCCTCATTACGCGCCCAAGAGTGGCCCCTGTATATGCGTATTGGGCAGATAATTTTTTACCAAATATAGTAACCAAACAAATTACTTAATTTTAAGTCATATGGAAAATTTCACCCAATCACCTCTGGATTACAGCGATAATACCCTACATGTGGTGTTTTCAGTTTGGTGTTTTTCTATTAAAAATGAATTAAACGTCAAACTGACAACTGGTTTAAAAATGTCGCGAAGATTTGGTATTGCATCTAACGATGCAATTAATGATATTATATCTAATAATATACCAAAAATACAATCAAATCAAAAAAATATGTATGGAATAGTATATTGTATTCCTAGGCGGTAAAGTGTCATTTTTTAAGGCTGAAAGAAGAAATGTACGGGCGAGCTTTAGCGAGCCCGGACACTTCTTGAAGCCTGAAAAAATCACTTTACCGGCATGGCTTACACATTATTTTTCTGCCGGCACCGTACAATTGCAGGTAATACAAAAAAGAAAATATGATTGCTTTCCTTTGTCATTAAATGTATTTCATCCGGTACAGTTTCAAGAAATTTTTCAATATCCGGTTGGTCGAAAATTTTTGGCTTTTTAGCAATGTGGCCAACATATTTCTTCTTTAAAAAAGCAGTCACTTTTGTAAAATTTCTAATGTTTACGATATTTTTAACTAATAGCGTAGATTTTAACATGGAATGAATTGACCACAGTGTTGAAGATTGATATTTTTGTGAAAGATCCGATAAATACGTCAAAATCACATTTTCACTATAGTTTTTAACGTTTTTAGCACTACACCAATACACAGTTTATACTGAAGTTCATATGTGGTACTTGATTTTTCCGGCAGCAAATTCATCGAAACTTCGTTCGATTTCTCGTGAATTTCAGGCGGGGTACAATACTCAATTTCCTCGTCACTACGATCAATCAGAGATTCCATGCTTATTATACCTATAAATGATGAATCAAATTCAAATTGAATATTTTAAGACGCGCTCGATTTTTGACAACCACTGTCACATTGGACTGTCATCATTGTTAATAGCTTTTATTATTGTGCCGCCATCTATTACAAATACATAAAAATAATTTTTTTGCCTAGCCATTTTTGAGTGTTTTGTAGCGCTAGCCTTAGAAATGCATACTTTCTCGTCCCTATGGAAGCAGTAAAATTCAATTTTCTCATAGTGTTGGCAGAAAAATATTTTTCAAGTTTTGTGCGACCAGAGAATACGAACGAACTGAATGCTGAAACGAGTTTGCATAATTTAGCTAATATATTGAAAGATTATGCGGTAAATACGAGAAAAGCTGACGGAACTGAATATAAAGAAGCAACTGTAAAAACAATTGGGAATACTACGAGTAGGCTTCTCCAGGAAAAATACTTCAATGACTTCAAAATTGTATTCGACCCGTTTACCAGTGTGATAATCAAAAATGCGCGAGATGCAAGAAATGCAAAACGTAAAAGATTACAGCAGGATCCAAACAAACGAAAATGCAGTTCATCAAATTTGAGTTCAAGGGATTTGGCTAGAATCATTGGATTATGGGATGAATGTACACCAGAAGGTTTACAAAATTTTTTTTACCATATTGTAGCTTGGTAGTTAGCTTGGCGAGGTGGTGCTGATTGCCTTATAGATTATTTCACGATTGAGAAAAATAATGATGGAACGCCAACCAACAGAATTGAATACAATCCAATATTCAGTAAAACATGCCAAGGAGGATCGAAAAGTTGTACAAATAGTAAGTGGCTTGTTCCAAATATTGCAAACGAAAGTGCATGCCCTGTTTGGTTATTCCATAAATTATTGTCCAAAAGGGGGAAAAATATTACTTCCAGTCGCCTAATCTTGAGACCAAATCGTTTCTGGAAATCCGAAAGTGACACATGGTTTGACAATATACCGGTAGGCAAGAACACAATTATTATGTGGACCAAATCACCCGCGCAAGCTATTCGTTTGGACACTAAGTGTAAAAAGATATCCAATCATTCGAACAGATCAACTGCAGTTAGCCATTTGGCAAATAAACGAATTCCTGAACAGCAATTAATAAAAATAACAGGACATAGCAGCTCTAATTCAATTAAACCGTACTTGAATATTAACCAAGAACGCCATGGTGAAATAATCAACACCATGCGAGGAATTTCTTCAACAGTGGAAATTAACAATCCGTCAACTTCAGCAAACTCTTCTTCCAATTTAACATTTACCAATTGTACTTTTCACAACTGTAGTTTTAAATAAAAATTAATAATATTTGTTTGATTAAAACTAATACATTTTGTATTGAAAATTACTAAACGTCAGATTGACAATCAAATTTTTGATATCTACAAAGTAAAAAATTATCTTATCAAATACTTCTCGGGCCTTGATAAATACTCAAAATTTTGTCATGGAGAATCCTTCAAGCGAGTTGCTCAAGGATAATAGCCCTCGGCCTGCGGCCTTGGGCTATTTTCAAGCAACACGCTTTCGTCATTCTCTATGCCAAAATGATCTCGGTATTATCAAGACCCTAGGGGTATTACTGCTGATAATTTTCGCAGCAACGTTTGCTCGACACCTCAACCTATTTATTTGGCATTGATTTATTTTTCATTTCATTTTTACCTAATACATCAACAATTTTTATATCCACTGTCGGTCATTAAATCGATAAGGAAAGCATTGTCATATAGAGGAAAATATTGCATTAAGATAAGATTATTTTAATTGCAAAAATAACCAATTGTTCTGAGAGTTCTACTTAAAGTTATAGCATATTATAATAATATATAACTGAACGTAATATTTTTTTTAAATTAATTTGCAGGAGTTTGTAGGTATTATTTTTATGTTATGTAGGTACCTATAGTACATATTCATGAATCCTAGTAAATAATCTGACCAGTTTTATCGCTAGTCTAAGCAATAACTTTAAATTTAATTTCTTGCTTTCCCCGATCATACATTTGTGCATGGAAATTACATCGATATCTAATTTAGGAAAGAAAACACTAAAATTTTTTTAATAAATGCTCAAACTATCTTCCTAGAACTTCAAGCTAATTTTCACATCTGAGGAGCGGTTCTTCTTGAGTCGTTTTTTATTTAATCTACAAGGCGTAGGAGTAGATTTCATAAGAAAAACACACAAATCTGTTTTCTTTTCTACTGACTTTACTTTAATGAAAAATGTGTCGATTTGGTAACTATTTTAAAAATGTTTCCCTTCAATGAAGCCTCAACAAAAGTAAACGTTCCCGTATTCTGACTATTTAATCGTATGTTATAAAACATATGGCATAGTTTACACTTGTTTTGATTGTCAGAAATCCGTGCCCAACTTTATCCTGTTTTCGTTCAAAATTAGAGTGAATAAGGGCTTACACAATTTATATTTCTTGATACTCAGGTGTTAAATCGGCAAATTCATTCCTTACTCGCTGCAAGGAATCTTCAATAGTTGTTATTTGAGTAGAACACACTCGATTTTTAATGGTACTTACCCCAAATAAAAAAAAATCTAGCACCGAACTATCTGGGAAAGACCAAAAGAACAGAGTATTGTATAGGCTGCCCATCAAAGCATTTTGTAAAAAATAAAATATTGAATAGTTCGAAACCCGAAGTTTTATGTGCTGGGGGAGACAGAAGATTTCTAAATCTAACATTCAAATTATGTATGTCAGATCGGAAAGTTATCTTGTTGTACAAATAAGGTGGGTGTCTCTGCGACAGAATGGAATGGTATAATACTGCCGAGTGAAGAAATCTTCGTTGTTCCATCGAAAGCCACTCAACATCAACCAACTTATGACTCATTTTTATCAATAACTAAAAGACAAGAATTATAGACGACATCACAATAATTAAAATTACTTAGTACTAAGGCTTCAGTTAATTTGGCTTTAAGATCTATCGAAAGCACATGTCTCTGCGGATATAACATTTTTAATGTAGCATATTATATACTTATGAGTATACTTGAATTTAGACACTCTATAAGGCGCTTTCTCAAATAAAGGCTTTGTTCTTAGCCTTTCATTATGTACCTAAATTTTTGTTAGTACGTTACTTCTACTTATTATTATTTCTCTAACCATCTTGAAATATTTATTGTCCACTGCAGCTGCATAATGCTTTTTGTCGTTGATATTAAAATAAGACCACTCTATTCAGTTGAAGCATTAATGTATATTGTAATGAACACTTGATATATACATTTTTGACTGCTTTGTTAATGTAATTTTTGAGTTATTAAATTATCTATAAGAGGCAGTTCATTTTGTTTTTGGGAAAACGTTTATTAACCTGAAATATAGATAGATCAATGAGACCTTTGTATATTGGCCTCTATGACGTTCGAACCAGCTCTGTAAAAACATTTTTCACTCAGGATTTCAGGATTTGACCATATTTTGAGGTGATAAAAATCGCTGTTTTTTTGTTTCATGTTTGGAAAAAAAAAATTCGTTAAATGATAAATTCGTCATTATTTATTAGACATTATTTCAACATTTCTGTCCTTTAAATATTCAACTATTTGACAAGCTGGCACTGTCATGATGAAGAATAATGTGACGCTTTCGGTTGTAATTACATTTGGCAAACAAATCACTGTATACCAACTCTCCATCGATCCTCTAAAGAAATTGGTGTGGCGGGTCCTGTACAGGGTGTCCCATTTTGGCGATCTTTCGGGATATCTCGGTTATTTTTAAAGATCCTTGCGGCTGGAATATTTAATTTCGGGACCCCCTTCGTCTCTCGGTTACCCTTTAATTTAGCGCGAAGATAAAAACTGACCCTGATAGAGATTTTTGCATAACATCTGCGTAGTTACATTTTTTACAAAGAAAACGATTTCGGAGATGGAAACCAAATAAACTGTTGCCCTCGAGGCACGAATAGCTCACCATATTTAAGTGTAAAAGTAATAATTTTATGAACTTTTTGTCATTTATCTAAAGTTAAAACATTTTTGTTTTGTTTTAGACATCAGCTATTTTTTTAAGTATCGGGTTTTGTTAATTTTTCTTCTCTTTGGAGGCACTATTTATATACGTACATATTTTATATTTCAGATCTTCTAGGCCAAGTTCTTGTACGCAAAATAATTGATTTTTTTAGTTTCATTATAACATTTATTTTGCCCCCTTTTCTACTATTTACGAACGCCTATGTAAACTAAATTATGCAGTATTTTGGATAAGTTTAATAACTATGAATTTTTTTAATTTTTGAACCCTGTTGTAAACCCTTTGCCTACCCTCAATGTTTCCCAAAATCTAATCAGCTCCTTGCCATGTCCTATAGCATTTTTGTACCAAATTTGGTTAAAATCTGTTAAGTGGTTTTTGCGTTTTCATGCATACCGACAGACAGACATTTTTTTAAAACTACTTATTTATGTATAAAATGACCAAAAACAAGTATTTCCGGTGAAATAAAAAAAAAAAAAATTCATGAAACTAACAGTCTCCATATATACATATATTACATATATGATATGGAGAGCTAAAAATTGGACATCCCGTTAATTTTTCTCTCTTTTTGTCGGGCTTTTTATGAGCTTTCCAAAAAAAAAATATAAGTTTTCTATATTTATTTTCATTAGTTTAAATGTTATAAGCGTGTTTATAATTTATAAGAAAATCACATAATCAGACAGAATCAGAATATCCATAATTGCAAAAACGTCAAATGCATATCTTGACAACTGTCAGAAATGGAAATGTATGTATCTTTAGACAGCAAAATTTAATATCTCACTCATCATTCAAAAAACCCAGACCGAAAACTTATGGAAATTAAAATGAAGAAACAAATGTGTTGGCGATAGTTGAGGCAACTCCAACTGCATAATGTTGGCATTACGAAACTCAAAAAACTAAAAAAAATCGTATAAATTTAAAACAATTCATGATTTACATCCCGGCGATTCGGAAAGGCGCACTGCTTTTTGTAGAAAACTTCGGTTCACCAAAAAGTGGTGCAGGGTCCTGAAAACAGCAAGCTATCTTTAAGAATAACCGATATATCCCGTAAGGACAGCCAAAATGGGAGACCCTGTACAGCCCAAGAAAAAACTGATCATTTTCTCAATGAACAAAAATTCGCATATATTTCTCTCTTACTTATTATTTTATAAATCGAATTCTTTCTTGCGATGAGATAAAAATAAAAATATATTGTAGTTGAAATCATTTTTGTTATCTCGATTATCACCTTGAATAGTTTCTGGCTAGTTTGTTCCAGAAATAATCCTTCTATACAAATAACCAATAACGCAATTTAACTAAAAGCATTTCCTATACATTAAATCATTAATTGAAAAAGTTTCACGCAATTTACGACAATTTCAGTAATATATAGGCAATTTCAATGAATCGAGTGATCTCCCTATTGTGAGTGTGTGACAAGGGTGCAATGGAAAACATCTGCTATTCGGAAGCCACCCTGATTAAGTGATCTTTAACACTGTGGACAAGACTACTACACAACTACATAAAATGGGGGAGAGATATACGTAAACGGCTTTATTAGCCTGTTTTCAAACAAAACCACTGCACTGTAGAAGTTATCATTGCATTTTGTTTTTTATAACGAATGTTTGTATTGCATTGACTTTTGTGAAAATTTTACCACAAACATATTCCAGCACATACAGGACCTAATCAAGACCTAAGAAACTATCCTTAATGACCGTTCCGAAGAATGTCGTTTGGCATGCAAATAGCCCTTCATAATATCATTGTCCTGCGTAAATTTCACGACCCCATTATTAGGAAAACAGATTTTAATTTGTTGGGGCCTTGGTTTGGTATAGGACGCTATCATACAGGACCTAAGCAAGAACTAAGAAACTATCCTTAATGAGGAATCCTCCGCATGTCGTTTGACATGTAGATAGATATGTTGGGAGCTAGTACCAGAAATCTCTTCGCGAGCTACCAGAATTCTCTTCGCGAGCTACCAGGAGCTCGCGATCGACGAGTTGGCGACCACTGTATTAACGTTTACATGCGTAATCGTAAGGTTGCGAGTTCAAAACTGGTCCATGGGATTTTTTTTTGTTATTATTGAAATTTTAGCGGTTCATATTCTTTCTTTCATTAATAAGAGATGCAAGAAATGTATCGAAATATTCGATTCAAGGACTGCAATTGAGTATACTGGCCTTTCGTTCATGTACTATTTTATTTTATTTATTTTTGAGATTATATTAAAACAAAATCTAACTTCTTTTTTGGAAGCGAATAACCTTTTGTGTCCTGGACAGTTTGGTTTCAGGGGTGGTCGGTCGACAGTTCAGGCGGTGGCTCGTGTGGTGTCTGACATAGTCGAGGGCCTGGAGGGATGTGAATTTATTAATCTCACCTTATGTGATCTGAGCAAGGCCTTTGACTGTGTGTCTCATGAAGTTCTTCTGACCAAGCTTTCTCGATATCGTGTGTGGGGACTCTCGTTGCAGCTGCTGCGGTCGTACCTGACTGGCAGAGGACAGACAGTGGCTCTTCGGTCGGAGCTGTCTGAGGTGAGGGTATTAACGAGTGGAGTGCTCCAGGGCTCTGTGTTGGGTCCGTTGCTCTTTGTCGTTTATATTAACGACCTATATAGTTATTTGAATCCTGGAAGGGTCACTCTTTATGCTGATGATACCTCTTTGGTGTGTTATGGGAGCAGTGTTTCACAGCTCTAAGGTCGTGCGGGGCACCTTGAGGGAATTGCGAATGGCTGGTTCACTAGTAATCTGCTGAAACTAAATATTGATAAGACCCAGAGATTTACATTTTTTAGTGCTAGTGGTCATGCTCGGGGACGAACAGCCAACTTATTGGGAATTATTGTTGATGATGCGCTTTGCTGGGCGTCGCACGTTGATTTTCTCAGGGGTAAGTTGTCTTCTAGTATTTACGTTATTAGGAGGCTCAAACATTGTCTGAGTCAGCAAGCTCTGAGAACTGTTTATTTCTCACTGTTCCATTCTCATATTTCTTATGGAGTGAGTCTCTGGGGTAACTCGTCATCGGCTATGCAAATATTTAGAGTGCAAAAAAAGGTGGTTCGCATTCTGGCAAATGCTGGATATCTGGAGCATTGCAAGCCCATTTTCAAATCTCTCAATATAATGCCTCTCCCGTCTTTATATATGAGATTCACAGATGTAAGCCTGATTTGTGTATTAACTCAACTTGTCATGAGTATGGTACGAGATCTGCGGACTTGGTACGGGCTCGGCGATGGAGATTGACTAAGTCTGCAAAGAATTCCCTACAGATTCGGTTGTATAATGCACTTCCTCGTAGGGTCCGGGAGTACAGTTCAGAAATGTTCAAAAGAACTATAAAATCATACTTGCTCAAGCATGCTTTTTATTCTGTGGAAGAATATTCCAAGGAAGTTGTACATTTTAGCAATTAGTCGCTTTTAATTTGTTTGTACCTATGTTACTTACACTTTCATGTTTTTTGTTGTAGATATAGTTTTTTTTTATTTTGACGTACTGCAATTGTTTTGTACAAAACGTAGTCAATCAAGATTATTATTATTATGAGACATATAGTAAGTAAAAGGTCAATGAAGTTGAATAAAAGAGTGCACATTTCTATAACCATTTCCCAAATTTATAAATTATGGTATCTTTGATACACCTGAGTTATACCAATCTAAACATACAAAAAAGAAATATTCGTATTATCAAAGCCCAGGATGTTCATTCACAAAGATATAAAAAGATATCGAAAGACAAAAACGAACAAATTCACCGCCATCCTATATGAAAAATAATACCACCTTATACATTACCTAACGTTATTGAATTAGAAGGGATGCGCGTTCTTCATCTTGTAATCTGTCTACATCAACCTTGATTGAATTCCTTTTTCTTCTGGTGCCGTCTTAATTGAAATAAAACTCTTATCCATGTAAAGTGTGTCCGTATATTTTACGATACGCATGACGCATCATTTAAAGTTTTAAACTCACGACAACTTCTTTCGACAAAATGATGATTTAACATATGAGAGACTATAGTGACTTCCCCAGCTTGAATGATGGTCAAAAGAATCACTCAGTGTGTTTGAGCAACTATTATGATAAATTTTTAGTTGAAGATTTTGAAGATCTTTAAGTACATTGATAATATGTCTACAAGACCAATAGAGGAGTATTTAGGTTAGAGTCAATGAGAACTTACTTATCCCACCGTATTTGAGGAGAAAATGATGATGGAGTCGAACCCTTAAAGAATTGGAATGCTGATTTCCATAATCATTAAAGTCATTGCCCAAACGATCGTCCCGAAATGTTTTTATTGGCTACTGGGTTTGATTGCCTGATGAAGGGTTTTTATTTCCACCTACAAAGAGATGTTTACGATAAAACGAGCACGGAAAATTTGAATTCAAGTTAGTAAGTTTTGAAAAACTTTATAGGTATAAGCAATCTAAGTTTCTCGGAGTTTTCACTGGTTATGAAAAAATTTGTAAGTATATTTCTATATTTTGCTGTTACTATGCATACATTTTAAAGATGTGAATCAAAACGGATACACGGTACCCGTCGTCGGACACCGGATACGCAAAACTTGTGTAAAAAGGGAGGATTGTTTACCGTATGTTCATATTGTTTATGCCGGATGGGATGGGAACATTTTTGGAGCGTCTTTCTTTTTAAATTTTCAATTGAGAATGAGTCCTAACGTTTCTTTAATAATCATTATTGTTCGTGGTTACAGAATACTGAACAAGTCTTATATTTCTCTTCGTGAAATGATAATTTAACTTAAGATATGTATACCATAATTATTTGTTTTATTTTTGTTTCGAATGAATTGAGCTTTTTGATATGAAGTTTTTTAGGGTAAATAACGGTTAATCTCGATTTCCAGTAAAACTGCAAGTCCTATGAAAAAAAGTTAAATGACAAAGTTGTAGGTAATAAAAAGATCTACAACTTTTGTATCGACACTTTTGTCACATAACCTCAAAATTTATGTGAAAAATTCGAATAACCGAGTTTTTGGTTTTTTATTTTTATCTTTTGCAAAAAATAATATTTTTTCCCGAAATTTGGTTAAAACTTACCTTTGTATGTCCCAAACATACAGTAATTTTTTTCATTTAAAATATTAATTTTTTCACCGTATTTTGACTTAATATCGAAAAAGCACACTAATTTTCAATCGAAAATTCTCACGTCAAAATATCTGCTTTTTTAAAAAAGTTGGTGTTTTTTTTTTGAATATTTTAAATCCAAAAAATTACTGTATGTTTGGGACATACAAAGGTAAGTTTTCACCAAATTTCGTGAAAAAATAAATTTTGTTGCAAAAGATAAAAATAAAAAACCGAGATTTTCGGTTAATCGAATTTTTCACATAAATTTTGAGGTTATGTGAAAAACGCGTCGATACAAAAGTTGTAGATCTTTTTATTACCTACAACTTTGCCATTTAACTTTTTTTCATAGGACTTGCAGTTTTACCGGAAATCGAGATTAACCGTTTTTACCCTTAAAAACTAAAAATCCCTTGTGTAGGTAACACCATAGTAATTTTGTCCGCTCTGAAGACAATGAATGCTTAAAGACAATATCAGCCAGCGGAAGTCTATAAAATCATACAGTTTTGGACCTGTAAAATCAGCTGGAATGTCCGTCAAGTAACAAAGAGACTGGAATATTTCTTATTACGACTGGGGCTGGTCTAGGGCGATAATATTCAAACACATGTTTTAATACAGAAAGGCCTTTGTAAACTGGTACGACTCAGTGTTGCCAGACACTTCGATTTTATTTTTCTATCGCGCATTTTGAAAAAAGAATATTACTATACAGGGTGGTATCAAAAATTGTGAGCAGCTATCGTTTTTTTAAAGAAACCCATATTTTCTTACATATTTTGATTTCTGGTAAAATTTCAAATTTTTTTCATACAGCATGTCCTATACCTAAATTAAATTGTTTTTAAATTACGAATTACGAGGTGTTTAAAATCTCAAACCAAATTACAAAGACAAGAATGACATTGGGGGAAGCCCAGATTTATGTTTTTATTTTTGCTTTACAATGTAAAATACATTGCAGATACCTACCTGCTATGTATTACCTAATTTTGCTATGTTTCAATAGAAGACAGGGCAAACGCCGAACGCGACACGTATGTTTGTCAGAAACAAAGATGGTACGGCCTATTTGCGAGTTGGAAACGTTTTTCCATCTATATTAAGAATAAGGGTATAAAATGGTATATAAATAGTACATAAAATAGTCAAGAAGGTACGTCTACGCTGACGCCTTCAAAGGGGCTATATGAGTGAGTTGTCAATTTGTTTTAAAGTAATAATTAGCCCCTAAAGTTTTAATGTGAAATCTCCTTTGCAACATGGGATCTGCTTAGTGAATTGATTTCATTTTGTTTTTAATAAAACAATTGTCTAATGGATCATCGTTTATTTTTGAGGATGAAAAGTTTACAAAAGATTAAACACCGACCATTTTACAGATTGTTAGCTACGTAATATAATAGAATATAGAAAAAAAAAATGGCAAAATCATCAATCATTCGCAGCACATGCAATGATCAGCTGTGAAACATCTTATTATTGATGTTATTGTTAACCAGTCTAGCATATATAGAGCTCTCTATACAGCTTTGTTATATAGCTAAAGTGTTGAATAAAGCAGGGGCTTGTGTATGTTGTTGTAATGATTTTATCAGAGAAACCAATAGTATAAAAATAAATAAAATCATTTTTGATTTTAAAAGCACCAATAAAAGAGCTAATATACATATTATACAGGGTGAGTCACATCTTCTAACGTCCGAGCCGAAACCACAAGTTAAAAAATGCTACAATTGTCAGAATAATATGCTCATATAGGGAGAGCTGTTTACGACCTACTGCTATGATAAGTTTTGTCATAACTTTTCACCCTATAATGCTGAATAGGTTTTTTAAACTGAAAGAGCAGCCTGTTTTTCGGAAAAAGTAAATTTTTGTTTATTTTTGATATTTTAATCCGTTTTCAAGAAAAAACGATTTAATGAAGATTATTTGCTTCCCCTTTGAATTATCATCAGCAAAATTCATTGCTTGAAGAAGTACCCCTTAATTTAAGGGAGCTTTCCCCATCGTTGGATTGGTCGATGGAGTTAATTTATTTGGCCCCGACTTAAATCCTACTGATTTTTCGTTTTGGTCATGGATGAAAGACCTAGTCTGCAAAGACACTCTTGAATCTTCCGAGGAGTTGTGGTGTAAAATACAAGCGAAATCAGAGGCAATCAAGAAGAAACATCATTTCAAAATGTGTCGAAATTTAATATTTATTAGTTTTTGCTTTGTTTTTCTTCTTCTTAATGATTGTTTAACAAAACCTTACCTAGTTTTAGGTTCTAGCTTGGCTCTATATGCTCCACCCCAACCCACAAATCCATAGGATAATAGAGACTGTACTAAACTATAATACAGAGAGAGATTTTCTTTTGCTATTACATTTTTTTGTATTTTTAAAGATGTACAAAAACTAACGAATCTTAGATGCCGATCGAGTATAATACCGAGTTTGCGTTGCTATACTATTAGTAAAGGGAACATAAACAGTTTTTTGGAAGTTGATCGTTAAGAGATATTTATCAAACCATTGCACTATTATTTGAAGCCCCATCTTTACCTTCTCTTCCAACTCTTGTCATGATGCTCCTTCCACAAAAAATACGGTATCATCTGCGAATGACAGTAAACTTCCCCGCAGATCAAGACTCAGCAAGTCATTTACATATATATTAAATAGTATCGGACCAATAACTGTTCCCTGAGGAATTCCATAAGAACAAGGCAGAGGTTTACTTAGTGTATTATTTATCCTCATCATTTACGGTTTTGTAGGTAGCTGGAGAACAAACCTAGACCATGACTCTGACACCAATTCCCTCTAATTTTTTTAATAATAATTCATGACTGACAGTGTCAAAGGCCTTGGCCAGATCTACAAACGCACCCGTACTGTAAAAATCTTTTTTTGTAGAAAATCTTACCTCAGGAAGGCGAAAAACGTGCCGTCGTAACAAAAAAAACTTAATAATAAGGAAAAAACAACATTTAAAACCAAATTGTTGAATCGTTAATCAATAGTTTTGAGCAAATATTGAATCTCCCCGAATTGTGTATATTATTTATTAACTCTACCCTTTTCCACATCTAAATTTTTTCGGTATATTAATGAGAAACTCCCCACCCTTGACATCGATAATATCATTAATAATATATGGAAGTTACGCTATTCTATTTACACACGTATTAAGGGTAATTTAACAGACAACTTCGATCACAATCTAAATTACCTAACAAGCTACCTAATCGTCCCTAATCAGAGGTTATTCCGATGTCAGACACTTCTGTTGTTTGAAACACGAAACACCAATTTTATTTGGTTTTCATAATATTATTTGTGGAGACGCACCACTCCAAAATACATACAATAATTCATAGGTGCTGGGTTACGATACGGGGGAATCATTATCTTGCGTATTTGGGGTTACTGGTTTATTTTTCAATTATACCGGGTGATTTTTAATGAATTGGACATGAGATTGGAGATTGTACTTGTAATGTGTATAATGGTTAAAGTGCAGTTTAAACGCAACTTTGGTTTAACTTGAAGTTCAAATCCCGAAATATAAAAGGCAACTCTCGTAAAAGTTCAAAAAAGTTAAATTAATTTTATTAATCTCAGTATGTTTTCTTTCTATAAAAATTTTATTTACTTCTTTTAATTTTGTGTTCATTGTTTTTAAAGTAGAATATTAAGTAATGCTGATTTTCAAGTTTCAGTTAAATGCTTTTAATTGCATTTTTTGTAGTAACGAATCGATCAAAATTAAAATGCAAAGGAAATTCTGAAGATTATTGCAACTTTGCATCCGCACCAACAAGGGAAATCTTGTTAAAGATTGACTTTTTATGGAAAAACCAGTCTTATAGGCATACAAATTTTTTAACTTAATAATTTTAAATTACCGAAATATTTTTCAATAAATTTTGAAATTTTTTTAATACGGTTATTTAAAAAAAAATAGAAAGCATAAAAAAGTACACCAGACGATTGAAAATTGGAACTTAGATGGGCAAGAAAATTGAAATACAAGCAACTTTATCCTTTGACAAAAAAATGAATAATTTTTCGAGAAAATATAAATTTTTACAGTTCAGAAAAATCACGTGACTGCACGTATGCATTTAATCATTTGGCATTATTTTTAAAGCAAAATACAACAACACACATGAAACTATTAACATTTGAATTAAATGCTAAAGGAATCTCCAGTTTCGAGGTGTCTCATTCTTTAAAAATCACAAAACACCCTGTAGGTACACATGATAATTTGGAGAGTTTATCGTTCCTCTGCCGGTACAAAAATAAGAGATACTGCTAACCTGGTTTTTTAGAAGAACTAATTTCAGGATAACCAAAACAGTGATGCTTCGTATATTTTTATTATTATACCTAGTTTAATGATTATGAATACATCATGCTCTAAAAATAAAGTACAATAAAGGCTATTCACCCTATGCATATCTATACTCTTGTTGTGTCATATTAAAAAGCATTGCCTTAATTACATATCTTTATAAGTACTTACAAGTTTGTAGCATCTCAATATAAGCAGCATTTTGTAGATACCATAATAAATGTCATATATCTGTCTGTGAAAATACTTCGTAACATTATCGGTACCTAACGTAAATGCACTTACCAAATTACACACTGACACATGGGCGTAGAATCACAAGAAATCATGGAATAATATTCTTAGATGTCGAGTTATTTTTTAAGAATTTGTTTTCGCGTCATTTTTGAACAAAATATATAGTAGGTAAGTATACTTTGACATTTTTGTGTCCATTAAATGAAGAATATGAAGCTATTCATTGATTCGATGCGAAGAACACTTCAGGCTGTTATTGCTATATGCAGAGGAAGCAGTGGTATGAAAAATGTAGAGTTTAATTTAAAAATGCATAGCATACACGAAACGAGATAGCGAGATGATTTAATAAAGAAAATGCTCGGAACACATCCAGCTTTATCGTGAATTATGTTGCAACAAGGATGTTTTGCATGTTTGCCCCACAGGATGTTTTAAACTTCCACCTAAAAACATCATTTTTACTTACCCTGGTATATAAACATTCAAGCAACCAAAATTTCATTAGGAGTGCAGCGCAATTCTAATGAATTGATCTATCGTCTAGTGAAAAAATTCATGAAGTAGAATCAAAACTGTTAAAAAAATGTAGGTGCCGGTTTTATTTTGTCGGTGAGTAGGTATATTTTGCAGTTTTTTTTGCTTTAAGGTCCAACTGTGTTATATTTTTTTGCACCAGACAAAATTAATAATTCATGGGTTTGTCGAGATTTTATTTTAAAAGTTGATTTGTCTGTCCTAAACGATTTTCCTTGGATGAGGAAACAAAAATAACTCATTACCGTTTATAAAACAAAACTGTCGTTGTTCGTTGTGGCTGGATTCTTTACCTACGTAAGTATTGTCCCTCTATGACGAAAATACAGCATATGATAAGGACTTCTGGAGCTGAGATCACAATAATTCTCTTAACTTTGGTTTAAAACTGTAGTTTAGATTTTACAAAAATACAAATTTGAATATCCGTTTAATAACTTTCAATTTTGATTTTCTCTTAGTGACGACACTGCCTTCTCTAAAATTATTGCATGTTTAATATGATATTTAATGAATATGAAAATTATGGAGCTTTATATACTCTAATTAGTTTTCAAGTGGTTTGTTAAAGAATTTATACCATAATCATGTCAAATCTTACATTTATGTTTTTATATCATCATCTTTGGCTTGACTATGAGTTTTCCTCAATTAAATAAAGCTCATAGTATCACTCTACTAGTTGACTGTTGACGACTCAAAAATAGAACCAATTAGTATCCCTATATGAATCCCACAACGTCAAAGAGTCCAAACAAATTACTTTATTTTATCAACTAACATTTATAACTAATAATTAAGCTCAATAAGCACTGATTTAAGTAGACCGCGTGTTCCAGATGTTCCATTGTAAACACCAAAAATTGACTTTTATTCGACGTTGCCAAATTTACTTGTTCAAGGCTAACGACTATAATTTGGACGGTGGTTTAGAGCAATAATCACAAATCTGAAGATATCCTGCTCTGATTATTTATAGCTGGAATAGAATTGAAAAGAAACATACATTTTCTTCCAATGTTATTCTTATTTACTTTATGGATATTACAATTTGTAGAAACAGTAATTTAAATGAGACTCTTAAATTCTAACTGCGCGGGTTCATCGATTCTGGGAATATTTCTTTGGTTAGTTGTAGGTACTGTCTTTGACATCTGTGTGAAATTTCATGTCATAATCTTCATTTTTGTTACTATAGTGAACGCTAGTTTTTGTGATTATACAAATTTTTGTTTCGAACAACATATGAAGCAAATCAGGGATTTGATGCTCCAAAATCGTTGATTGACAATGAGAGACCGTGTTAGCATTTTGTTTGAATCAGGCCTAAAAATTTTGAAAGATGAATTGGGTTTGTGAAGAGTCAATCTCGATTGGTGATAAAAACAGTAAACTTTGGTTACTATCTGTGAAATCTGTAAATTGCATAAGTAATAACTGGAGATGAGACTTGGATCTGTTCCTTATAACCTACAAATAAATAAAAACTTGGAACATTTCTATTTGAACAACACAGTAACTCAATTTAACGGCACAAAGGCTTAATCTCCCTACCATTGTATAAAACAGCTTTCTTTATATTTTGCCAAAGATTAGCCCAAGAAATCAAGGTCATGTTGAGTTCGATGTTCGTAGTGCATGTGCGATGCCATATGTATTCCTTCTATATGGCCAAACTGTTGACGAGGAGGATTCTGTGAGTTTTATGCGTCGTTCTCGATTTTTTTATACCTCGATAATATGCAATCTAACACTGTATGGGTTTTTCGGGATCATTTCGCCAAAAATTCTGCGCGTATCGTTCCACAGCCACCGTATGATTTTTAGCTAAAATTGAAAGATCCGGGGACACACTTTTGGTCCGATTAAGGGGATACAAGCCGAATTCCGGAAAAGGACTTTGCAGAGTGTTTCGAGAATTGGAAAAATCATTGGAATTTCTTTCTATAACAAAAGTCTGCTTTATATATTTGATCATAGTAGCACAAACACACATTCTTTGTTGAATCTGTCCGAACATACGATCAATACTGCCTATAAAGAAAATTGACAAAACTCAATGAGGAGCAGATATTAAATTAGAGAACTTCTAATTCCAATTCTAATACTTAGAAGTGTATATATAGAGCAACATAAACCTGGAGTTTTGTTAATTAGTTCGTGGCAACGGCAATGAGACACGCGATGTCGTGATTGCAGATCCTGGGATTTGTATGGATTCTAGAATGGAATATAGCTACATATACCTATTTGATTATAAGAAGGGGTGTCTTTTATAATAGCAATTGTCACTAAAATAAATTCTGCCTTTATTCTGTATTGATTGCGATATATTATATATAGGGTGGCTCACCTAATATGCGAGAAGTGTAGACTCATATGATCCAGAAAAGGTAATTGTTTGGCAACCAGTTTTTGGGATTAAATTATCTTTTAACCTGGAAATCTGAATGGATTGATTAGAAACCACCGTTCATACGGTTTAATCGGCCGTAATCGAGAGGATTATCGTTACCAGGAAGCTAATGGTGCTTTTTTACATTACGCGATGCCCATAAGTGTTTAGATGCCCTTTTATGTACGATAAATGGGGAGAAAGGGGTCTTCTTGAGATATAGGCCCCTTGAGCTTGACCTACACTAGTTTAGTTTACACTTCAGTTTAATAATCACACACCACTTACAGAAGTTAACTGACAATGAGAGATACCTATTAAAATTAATCTGCAGTAATACCTATTTAACTTTAATGTACCCATCCTTTAAATGAGAAAAGCGGCTAGGACCTGGTGGTCTAAAATCATTATCGAGTACGAAATATTGCGTATTATACAGTTAGTGGGTAGCTGAACGTTGTTTTCACCTTTGGGAATGATTGAAGGCCGACGGACCCTAGCCGCTAATTTAAATGATTGTATAATATTTCTAAAGAATTTAAATACATAAATTAATATCTAATACCTTTAATATCATCAATATAAAGTAATGCATATGATCTTTAATATTTATTGCAGATTAATCTCTGATTCAATATTCATAGGATTATAATCTAGGAAAAATATTATATCCAGTTTCATAACTAGTTTATTGTTATTTGTCGATACTAACGGTTATTTATTAAAATTATAGGGACCTCTCTATTGAAGATTTATTAACTAACTATGTATCACATAGGTATTGAATATTTATGGATGGTTTTATTTTATTCAAATGTCGATACAGACTGTATTTTTATAAGATCCAGTATGCTTATGAGGGGTTTCTTAAAATAATACGAAATATGTGACAAAGATAGAGACAAATTTATTTCTTGTGTATCAAGTAGTGTTATATTATTTCAACATTTTTGATTATACTATAATAACGATTACGAGGAAAAGTTGCTCGAATTTTACGCACAGTGAAATTTTCACCATTTTGACAATTAAAATTCTCTGTTCAAGAGTGTAGCGTTCCATGGTTAAATTTTCCCAACTTTTTACTAAATAAATGTCAAAGGATGACAGCTCTATTCTTTACATTTCATCATTTGACAGCCAATTTACTTCCTAACCTCAGATTGCCCACCCGTTTTAATTGACGTCGTTTTAAACAAAAATCCATTCATAGCTCCTTTTTACAAGCAAATAGAATAAGAGCCAAGTTCAAACTAATGAATTCCTAGACCTTCTGAAGGCATTCATAAAAATATTAAATAAAAGAAGTCCAAGGTTGGACCCTTGTGGAATGTTGAAAATAATGGCGATCTAAAACATTCAAACTCAATATTCCTCCAGATCGTCCCTGTTTTCACTGAATTTGTTTTCTTTTATTATTTAATGTAGTTACAACTGGTTAAATCTCTTTCAATACTTTGAATATTTTAATCCTGATAATAAATCAATATTCCTATTAACTATTTTCTCAATAATAAGTAAGTAATTTGAGTTAATTAAACAAATAAATCTTTAAAGTGTCGTATCATTAATAATATAAATATGGTTTTAACGAAGGGTTGATATAATAACTGTATTAAGATATATCCGTTATCTTGTCGTTTGTATTTTAATGTCCCATTAAAAATGTTGTATAAATATTAATTGGACACATTCTAGACAGCTTCTCAAAAAACATAAATTTATAATTTTTAACGTACTTATATGATAGTCAAAGATATAAATAAAGCAGTTTTATGGATTAAGTCAAAATTGATTATTAAATAAATTAAAAAAGTAATCCATATGATGCAATGGAGTGTAAGTTAATTACGAAAGAAAATACACTCTACTATATTATTTATTTTTCCTTTCATGCTTTTATCGCATAATGGCCATGTTTCGAATTAAATTAATTTAATTTTAATTTTTAGGTTAATTTTAATTCGTGACATTCACATTGTTTGTTAAACTCGTGAGCTTGACTTTGTACTGTTTCCTTCCGGGCTGACGATGGAGAAAGCAGACTCCGAAACATGTCCCTTATGTTATAAAAGTATAAAAGAAAAATAAATAATATAGTGGAGACCACGATTTCGTAATTAAAAGTGATTATTTTTGGATTAAAAATGTTGACTTAGATATACCTACGTCATGTTTGGGACATAATAACCAGAAGAAGAAAATCAAAATAATATAAATATTTTGAGAGTTTCCAAAAATTCAAAAAAATAAAAAACGTATTTCTATATTTGCTATTAATGCATCAAAAATATCGTGGAAGTATTATCAAAGCGGAGTTTGTCTGATTTTGTTGCCGAAATATTTTGAAACCGAGATATAGGGTGGTTTCGAAAAGATGCGGTAATATTTAAAGGCGATTATCAGGTCATTTTATGAAAAAAGTTTCCTTAAACATACGCCCGGAAATGCATTGTTTTTTTGTAAATAATGATTTTTTTAAATTAAGTCTCCTTACCAATTTCTTTGAAATTTGGCAGTGTTGTTGCTAGAAATAGGAAGCTTATATGGGCTTAACTAGATCAAAATTATCAAGTCCAGTGGCGTTAGGGGGGCAACTTAATACAAGTTATTGACAAAAGAATGTACGCCACTGACTGTAAATTAATTTCGATATTATCCTGAGATAAAGCAACTAGAACTACAACTTTTTTATATCTTATATTTTTTTCATATATGGCTTCGTTTACGAGGTAAAAATTTAAAACGTTTTTCCACAAACCAAGAACATTTGCAAATATTTATGGGTACTTTTTTTCATAGAATGAGTGGATTAGATTCGATTCGCCAATATCCGCCATCGCTCTCAGCCGCAGATGGCTTGACATATTTATGATGTTTAAAATGTCAGCGATGCAATCGATGAGTTATTCAGGATTTGAAAATTTCAGCTAGTCACATGATGCATTTCGTGATAGATGAGTTCGTAAAGATCAAACTAGCCTTGATTTCTCTGGGAATTTAGCAAGAGTCTGTGCTAACTTGGCTGTCGAAGTTGGGAAAGAACAGCTGGTGGGCTTGCGTCATTAGCACGTGTTTTGCCCTATTGTTGGACTCTTCGGTTCTGTATTTTAAAATAGAGACACTGGTATAGAGTCTCAAAAAAGTAGATGATTAAAAAAATTTATATATTTCAATTTAATTCTTTAGCGTTTAGGAAAACCCCAAAGGGTAACAATAAACACACAAATACAAATAAAAATAGCACTTCAAAGCACTACAACAGCAAATGCTCAAAGAGGCCACTGTTAACCTCAGTTTATTTACGCGCTTAATCATTGAAATTCGGATACGTGCAAAAACACCAGAATTATTGCGGATTTGTAGACGTAACTGCTGTTCAGCACCAATCTCCGTTTTATAGACAATAATCTTCATGTAGGTCTAAAATTATTATTATTTTACATAAATCGTTCATGTTTTACAACAGGAACTTCTCGCACATCACTCTTCACAATAATAATATGTAGGCCTACAACCTATACCGTAAATTGTTGTGCTTCAAATTGATTCTTAAAGTTACGCTAATTCGGCCGTTCACTTTCATCACAAAATTTAAATGAACTTATTTATTAGGTATTTTAATTATTATTATTAACAAAACTGTTCATTTTCGCCGTCTCTACAATTGGCAACGCCGCGAATATTATCCCTACTGCATGTTGGAAGTCATATTGAAAAATGGTTGTCACAGGCGCCGATTTACCGTGGAAAAACGTGGATTTGCCCCATTTTGTAAACATCGAATACAAATTCCGAAACTAATTTTTTATAGTTTTCATGCTTTTCTGAGCACGTGGTTAAAATTTTTGTACTGAGTGATAGTTCACCCTGTATAGAAGATTCTAAATAGCCACACGAAAAACTACTTCTTTAACTCTTCGGTAAATGTGCGGAGTTGCTCTATCAGGTTTAAAATATATTTCAATTTGTCCGTACTTATCTTGCAACTTTGGAGTTGCATGCATCGGTCACCAGCACCTAAAAGTATAGATCAATAATGAAACTAGTTCATAACATACAAGACAGCATTGTATCGATCAACTAATCTCCGAGTTTGGCGATAAAGCCACATTCTTTGTCACTGTAAAACTCAGGCCCTCATTCTCGCACTGACGAATTTCGTGAACATCGTAGAGTTGTCAGTTGTCGTACCTAAAAGCATTGATGCTGTGCATGTAACATAGTGAGACTCCGCCAATCTTAGGCATCAGTTTCCCCAACATAAATAAAATAAGAGAAGAGAGTATTTCACAAGAACAAAAACTGAAGATTTTGTATTAAAGTAAAAATGAAAATGTGTCCGTGGGATACTACTGGGCTGGTAAGGGTTAAAAAGAAATGTGGCAACTGTACCTTGAGAGGACTTAGACAAGTTTAACTCCATAGAATTTTGCTCTAATTGCGTTTGTGGCTCTCATAACTCGCGGTTAAAAATTTCACCTTACCATGTCTTATTTGCAAAGAAAATGCAAAAACCAAATATCTATACATAATATTCATAATAACAACCTCTCTAACTTCATACACATCAGACAACTATCAAAACAGGATAAGCTGCTGCCGCACAGGAAATAGGACTGTCAAGACATTTGAAGGAACAGGAAGAAGGCGCGGAACTCACTCCTTATACCGTCTGTGTCTGGCTGTTGATGAAAAACGCGTGCCACGCAAACCGTAGAATTTATTACACACAAAGGAGATTACAAACGCGTGATCCTTTTTAAATTGATGGTTCTTTTTATATCATTTTTTTCTACAATTCTTTTGCACATTACCTCGATGTGTATGTGAAAGTTCAAAAGGCAGATGTGCTAAGCACAATATAGTTTATCAACTAGAGGCTTATATGCAATTATTATAAGCTCGTCTTACAACATACAATATATAAATTATTAGGTACAAGGTAAGGTGATAAAGTTTTACTCAATTTCATTAATAATGTGCAACGTATTTCCTAAACCAGCGAGCGATAGGCACCAGTTTTATTCTGTATATGAGGGTGTGATTTTAATTTAATTTATACTTTAATATTTCCCGATAACTTACTATTAACTAAATCAATTTGAACTGCAATGAATACAAAGAAAGAAAAACAACAAAAAGAAAACAAAATTAAAATAAAATTAAATTCAAAATCATAACCACTACACAATATGAAAATTAAACCAAATTTAATAGTTTTCTCCTAAAAAGTAGACTAAATGTTGTTATTTTATAAGTCTTAAAATTGTGAGGAATTCCATTGTAGATGCTATAAACGTTATAGGAAAAGGATCGCTCCAATAACAAGGTGCGATGAGCAGGAGGAGACAATAAACCCTTAAACCTCAGATTTTCCTAAGACCTAAATCTAATCTTTTCGAACAAATATGGTGGATGCCCGTCAAGCAGTAAATTGTGATCAAAGCATGCAGCGTGATGAAATCGTCTATCTTTCATAGAAAGCCATTTTGCACTAACCAATTTGTGGTTTATTGGATCATATTTTCTAATTCCGTATACATACCAAACAAGGACCATACACAATATCACATTAATTAAAGATACTTAGCACAAGAGTGTCTGTTAATTTTATTTTTAAATGTGTTGTAAGACAATGTCTGTGCGGATATAACATTTTCAATGTAGAATATGCTTTACTTATACATTTAGTTATGTGACCCGTAAAGCGCAGATCCGTGTCCATTTCAACCCCTAAATTCCTCGCTGACTGACAAAATGCGATGGGCGTACCATCAATGTCAACGCTAAGACCCTGTTCTACGAATGCCCTGCTTCTACCAAAAGCCAATATCTTTGTCTTAGATGGATTCATTTTTAACTGGACCAAGTTATAATAGAAGTTAAGTCTTGTTTTATTTGATCTGAAGCAACAGAGATATCTTCAGGATTAAATGAAAATGTCAGCTGACTGTCATCAGCGTACATATAGGGGACTACAAAAATTAAGACAGCTTGGAAGGTTGGATGTATATGTACAGAAAAGCAGAGGTCCCAATACTGATCCCTGAGGTACACCCCAAGCTATGTATCCTAACTCTTCCAATAAGGGTTTCAACAAATTGACGACGACCGTGCAAATAACTCTTCAAATAAAAGAAAACAAACAAAAACTTTCAAAGTCAACTCCACAAAAAGATTTTGTGGACATTTTGCGTGATCTCGAGATCACGCAAAATGTCATCAGTAACATCCAGAAGTGCAGTTGCACAGCTGTAGCCCTTACGGAAACCCGATTGTTTTTTGGGCAATATATTATATGGTGTAACATGAGATTTAATTTGTGAAGCCATTACCTTTTCTAACACTTTTGATAAAGGTGACAAAATAGATATGGGACAAAGACCACTAAAATCGTTGACCTCTTTAATTTTGGCTGTGGGTATAACTTTACCAACCTTCCAAGGGTCTGGGAAAACGTGCCACATTAGACAAGAGTTAATTATGTGGGTGATAAACGGAATTATACGTGGACAACAAAGCAACATCATATCAACATTAATCTGCGCTTGTTTTTATCTGAAAAAGAAAATCTTTGATTTCCTGTTCATCAACCAAGGTAAATTCAAAAAGCTGTTCGAAATTGCACTTTTTAATACTTACCCACCCACCGTATTCTCCAGATTTAGCCCCCAGCGATTTTTTCCTTTTTTCAGATCTCAAGCGAATGCTTGCTGGAAACGGAGCCCTATTTTGACGAGAAAGAGAAATCGTAGGTACTATAAAAGTGATATAGTCGTTGTACTGTATATATTGCGGCCTTCCTATTTATTTTATATCTATCCAAAGGATTAGAACAATGAACCTATTAAAATAAAAAGAAAAAACAGCCTATTTTCTATTAGACAGAAAAATCCCTTCAGCCTTGTTTGTGAAATGAGGGGGTGTAAAATACACGTAAGTCGTTCTCAATGCATTTGGCCCCCGTCTATACATGTCGGCCGCCTTCATAATATCCATCAAACAATTTGGCATCCTGTGTGAAATGACGGGAAACCGTGACTCGGTCTGAAATGTAATGCTCCCGGTCACGTGCCGTTCTTACCGTAAATTATATCGCGGCGGTGGCTCCCTTTTCGAAAATTGTCTGCTGCCAGAATCATATCCTTGGTGAAAAATTACTTACTTCTAATAACGGCGGTTATTATACTTTGTGTTTGTGCACTAATATGTGAGAACAACAAATTTCTGTGGAGAATTACTGACAAGTGAAATATATTATGTCTCACTTGTGTGAAAAAAAAGTGATAACCAATTTTAAAAATAAAATACGGAGGGAAACATATATAGTTGTAGCAGTTTTGTTAGACTATAGTCTACGAGTATATGGTATGCTGGAAATCTCTCATATAATGTACCAAAATTCTTCTTATCGAATGGCTGACTGTTGAAAAATCTGTATTTCATATTAATAATCTGTGATAAACAGTATCCTAAATGAGAGTGTATATATGTAGGTATATGACACTAAAAAAGAAAAATTACGACTTCAAAATAAACACGAAACTGGTAATTTAATATTGATGAGGCAATTCAAGCTTTTAAACATGACTAAACATAATTATGTATACGTGCTCAATTTTAGTAAGCTATCGCCTGGCAAACACATCAATGTGCTTAAAAATACCAATTTCGGTTGCAGGTTATACGAGGTATTCACTAAACTCCTGCAAACATTTCATATTTATTAATAAAGGAGTCTTCAGTCCCAGAAGACGTACAACGATTATCCTACAGGACTCTATGAGCTTCCTGAATGATCTATATACTAAATGTTCTACTTTGGCCAATATTCAGTTACAACTGAATTTCGAAAATATTACAATCTAATAAAATATCTGAGTTACACTGAAAAAAAAAATTGTGTTTATCACACTCCAAGTCCAAATATTAGAGCAGATTTGACTTGACGAGATAAGACCAAAAGTTCCAATGCCATAGGCTTTAAACATCATTGAGATCAAAAATACACAGTGATAGGTTTTTCAACGCGAAACATACGAGGCATGTTTTTTAAGTAAGCACCGTTTTGGAATTAAAAAAAGACGTGCAAAGATATCGCAATAATTTTATTTTTACATGAAAGCCTGTACCATAATCTACTTTTCTACATAATTTCCGTGAATATTGAGGCACTTGTCATAACGTGGCACCAGTTTTTGAATACCCTCGTCATAAAATTCTGCCGCCTGACTTGTTAACCATTGTATCACAAATGCAGAAACTCCACTAGCAATACTCCTTTTCTGTCCCAAAAAACTGTGCACATGATTTTCCGGGCAGAAATTGTTTGCTTAAACTTCACTCTTTTGGGTGATGATGAATGTCGCCATTCCATGGATTGTTGTTTCGATTCTGGTGTGACGTAGGCCACCCATGTTTCGTCACCAGTAACAATTTGGTGTAAAAAAATCTTCACCTTCATTGTGGTACCGCTCAAGGAAAGTCAAGGCACTGCCTAAACGTTAGGTTTTGTGATAACGAAGTCAAAACATTTGTGATACAGTGTTTAACAAGTCAGGCGGCAGAATTTTATGAGGAGGGTATTCAAAAACTGGTGCGACGTTATGACAAGTGCCTCAATATTCACGGAAATTATGTAGAAAAGTAGATTAAGGTACAGGCTTTCATGTAAAAATAAAATTATTGCGATATCTTTGCACGTCTTTTTTTAATTCCAAAACGGTACTTACTTAAAAAATATGTCGACTAAAAATAACAACGAATTGATGGAGTGTTTGGCGCTGTTAAACCACAATAAAATGGAATTCAATTCATGATATGTTCAAAAATGTACAATTTGTTGACTAAACTATGTACACAAAAGAAGAAAGAATTCAATTGGCAACATCGCATCAAACAGGAATGAGTTGTCGCAATACAGAAAATGTCAAGAACTGTAGCGATATTTCAAATATCATTTTATTAATCTACTCTGTTCACTATGGAATTAATATGCCCAAAAGATATTAAGGTTTTTTTGTTTCGAACTCTAAAAGATACTTTCCAGAAGCCCTGTATACTGAGAATAATAATATGTTGCTATATTGGAAATAAGCAGAATTTCTATAGGAAGTCATAACAATTTACCAATATTAAAATGTTATCTGTTGCTGTAAAAATTATGCATACAAAACATTTTATAACTTTGTAACAGTGGATTTCGAGAAGATTTGCACAGATGAATTTGACACAATCATAATAAACAGTATTTTTCAATGTGGACAATTATTCTTTTGTAGATTATACGCAGGGCAATGATATTATGAATCACTGATGATGAAACTCGTGGCTTCGAAACAGGTTTGGTTGTTTTAGTTTTAGCACTTCTAGAGTGTTTTATTGAACTTATTTCATGGAGTTTCGACTTTCATTAACTTAATTATAATTTAAGTTGTGATGATTTGCTAAGGTCAGGATGCTTTGCTGGGATGACGACGTTTAAGAATAATAATAATATAGTCAGATGGGACTTCTCAAGAAGTTGTTTTTTCACTTCAACTTTAAATTTATTGTTGTTCGCAATATCTTTTATCTGACGAGGAAGGTGGTTATAGAACCTAACGGCCATAACCTGAAACTGTCGATCTGTCAAAGCTAATCTGTCCCGGGGCAGACACAGGTTTTTCTTATGCCGCGTTTCATAACAGTGTAGATCCTCATGACTTATTAAAGTATTGAGATTTTCACTATATAGCTTATTATTAAAAGCAAGCTCTATTGGCTTCGAGAGGATTGGTATAATAGAGATCGGACGCTAATTGTTTACCTTTCCCGGATCTCCTTTCTTGTGAATAGGTGTTACTTTGGTTAATTTTAATTTACTTGGAGATTCTTGTAGATCAAAACATTTATTGATATTTTGTGTTTGTGTTGCTAGCTTGGGAAGAGATGCTAAAAACCGTCCAGCTCTCAGCTACTTTGGGACTGAGAAGTTCGCAGCTCCCAGTCGATATCCTTTTCTTATTAATGATAAGATATATTGAACAAAATGATTCCGGAATGATTTTTTGTATTTTACGTCAGGCAACCAATCTACTACACGAGTTCCTCGTAAAATTCCTTTACGAAAGCCTATAATAATATCATATCTATGTCACCCTAAACAAAATACCATTAAAATCAATAGCAGCTTTGATGATAATGTGGCGTCACATTAGCTTTATGGGCCACTTATTCGCATCTATAAAAGCAACAAAAGTGACTATCTGTTGCCGTATTATTATTATATTCATAAAACACTTAAGAGGCTTAAATGTTTTTAGTTTGGGGAGTTCAAATAGTGTTGTTTCCCCATAATTCACTGCGGGAGTTTGAGTACAGCACTCTTGTCACTCAGCATGATGCTCTAGACAGCACTATACCATTATTTATAAGTGTGATAAGGGATTATTGCTTCTGTTTAAAATACCTATATTAGAATGCTTATACCTACTAAGAAGACTTATACGAGGGTGATTCACTTTTAAATAAATCTACATACCTACTAATCATACAGGGTGTCCCAGAAAACTTTGACATTCTCTATATCGGACATGGAGCCGTAAAATGGAAAATTGCATAAGAAAAGTGTAGTTTATTTTGCTCAAGAAATCTGTGGTTAATGGATTGGCCCATTTTTAGGACACTGTGTATATTGTGATGTTTAAAAGGCTAAGGCGTCATGAAATCGTATTTTTTTGCAAAGGCAAATCGTTGTTTATTAACGAGAGGCTAACGCTAATTGTATACACTGTGTCCGCAAGATAAGAATGGGATAGCATTGGAATCTTGAAAACGGTAAGAGTTACAATGTCGGTGAAATTAGAGAAAAGTTGTGCAATTTAAACACTTTTTAAATGGTGTTTTCAAGAGTAAACTCTTGCGATTTTAGTTTTTATTTATTTCTGACATTATTTTTACAAATATAAAAAAACGAAAAGCACATTCTCATTGTTACTTTTTGAGGAGAATAAGATGGCATTTACAAATTTTCACTACGACGTTTCGTTTTCGGAAACCATCATCAACTTAGTTTTTTTAAATACGGCCCCGGATTTTTTATTGTTAAATTATTTATTCCCATTTTCAATTCAAAATAGATGGTATATTTCAGGAAATGGTTTAAACAAGTGTTTTTAGCTGTTATAATCGCCATAGTTTGGCACTTATTTTGCGTAAAACATTGATCTGAGAAAGGCGTTTTTTATAAAACTTAAAAAAGTAGAAAAATTTCAACTAAATTTAAAAAATCGCGTACAGAATACAATGTTGTACTGAGATAGAAATAAATTGTCAAATAATTATGAATAACGATTAAAGAATGTTGAAGCTAAGTTTTATACACAACACAAAAAAAAATAAAGAAGATTTATATCACACTCTATACCCTTCAAATAGTTGTCTAGATCAGAAATTGAATTGATCTAATAAGACTCCCAAATTCTTACCATTGTTTGATATCGACAGCAATTCTCTGTTTATTCTCAACTTTAAATTGTTCTCTAGACGCCTGCAGTTCTTCGTATTTCGAAAAGTGAGGACTTTAGATTTGCTGGGATTTAAACTTAATGAATGGTCGCGTGATAACCTAAATAATGAGTCGAGATCGTTATTCAGAGCAATAGCAGCTTGATGAATTTCACTTACTTTAAAAGAATGATAAATTTGAGTGTCGTCGCATACATACCAATATTACATATAACTAAATCTTTTGGAAATTGACTGGTGTAGAGACTAAAAAGTAGAGGAGATAAAAGTGATCCTTGTGGTACGCCGGTATTAATTTCTCGCGGATCGGAATCAATATTATTAATTTTGACCAACTCTTTACGATCTGACAGGTATGATTCGAACAGTTGCATTGCCGACAAAGCAAGCCCACATGACTTCATGACCCATTTCCTGGGTAATTAAGATGCGTCGGGTTTGAAAATTCACTTTTGTTTTGGGAAATAAATAAAAAACACAATTTTTGTTAGGTTATTACTCAAAATTGAGTTACCTATGAATATATTAACTAAATACTCTCATAAGTAACCTTTTACTCAGCTATTCTGTGTAGATATTTGACACAATTCCTTGTCGAACCGTTTTGACAAAGTATTGTGTTGATTCTTAGAGTCGACTAATTTCGGTTTAATGTTCTCGACTTGGCAAATAAAAGAAGTTACAGTCGCATAAAAAGTAAGTTCACTCTCCTATAAAAAATAAAATTCATGATATATTCTTTTTGGTAGAGGTAATCTTCCTTAAATTGCTACCATAAATTACAACCACAAACATATACACATGTTTTACCAGCGTGAACGTTCATTTAAACATATACTATGTGTAATATAAAAAAAGCCAAAGCTAGATAAAGTTATTTAAATATTTCGCATTGTGTACGAGCACAAGCAAAACATATATCACTTTATTGTGTCACAAAAATCCGGCAAAATGCATAATAGGGGCGCAAAATGATCCTTTTATGATCATTGACATTCTGCACCATAATCGACGATAATGTAAATTTACAAATATCATCCAAAGCGTAGAGCAAGCGTCATTAAAACAAATTTGATGTGCAGAAACTTGTTTCGAGAGTATCAGACAAAAGAAGTCCCAAAATTGCATACTCGGTTGGATTACAAAAGTGCTACAGTGGACATAACAGTGTGACCTATTGTCTTTTTTATTCATTAGTGGTTTATCGTCGCAGAGACTAAAAATTGGTCGGCAGTACAATCTATTGTGATGCTGCATTAGTTGACTTCATGCCCACTTAGTCAATTTTGACATAGAAACCTCCACCTATTCATGGTGCTGGATATCGTGACAAGACGTGGATCAAAATAAATCTAAGCTTTTAGAACAAATATTATTGTACAATCAAATTATAGCACATTTTGATGGAAATGATTTATGGCAGCAGTGCAGTCGGCTTAAGTTTACTGATGTAATCCAAACCTTTCATTAGTTTATGAAACCTAAATTCCATCGAAATATGTGTTGCGTATTATTATGCTGACGAAATTTTATACATACGTCTTTACGGAGCCGTAATCTGCGAAAAACTTTTTGTGTCGACAGTTAAAACGATGCTATTTTTAAATCATACATTCCTCAGAAACTCGAAGGAATTTCTAAATTTTGGGGCGAATCTTAAACCGTCTGCCGGTACTTAATACATTCAATCAAGTAGTGAAACATGAAAACAAGGTTGATTCATGCATCATCATCATCATCACTCAGCTATAGTAGTCCACTGCTGAACATAAGCCTCTCGTTTATTTTGCCACTCTTCTCTATCTTGAGCCATTTGTATCCAATTACCACAGATTCTTTTGATGTCATCGGTCCATCGTGTAGGGGGGCGCCCTCTACTACGATAAACTTCGTGCCTCGGGCGCCACTCCAATAGTTTTTTAGACCATCTTCCGTCAGTTCTTCTAGCTACGTGGCCGGCCCAGTTCCACTTTAAAGTTGTTATTTTTTCGATTACATCTATAACACCTGTTCTTTGGCGAATAATCTCGTTTGGTATTCGGTCTCTGAGGGAAATACCCAGAATAGCCCTCTCCATCGCCCGTTGGGTGACACGCAGTTTCTTTGCTGATTCATGCATGCTCGTCACTAATTTATATGAATTTCAACTATTTTAAAAGCAAATCATTCTATAAAAAACTTTAAGCTCCAACTGCACTAAGATTCATTTACAAATGAAAAATAAAGTCTCTCAGTAGTAATACCCCTAGGGTCTTGATAATACCGAGATAATTTTGTCATAGAGAATGCCGAAAGCGTATTGCTTGATAATAGCCCAAGGCCGCAGGTCGAGGGCTATTATCCTTGAGCAACTCGCTTGTAGAATTCTCTATGACAAAATTTTGAGTATTTATCAGGGCCCGAGGAGTATTCGATAAGATAATTTTTTACTTTGTAGATATCAAAAATTTGATTGTCAATCTGACGTTTAATAATTTTCAATACAAAATGTATTAGCTTTAATCAAACAAATATTATTCATTTTTATTTTAAACTACAGTTGTGAAAAGTACAATTGGTAAATGTTAAATTGGAAGAAGAGTTTGCTGAAGTTGACGCATTGTTAATTTCCACTGTTGAAGAAATTCCTCGCATGGTGTTGATTATTTCACCATGGCGTTCTTGGTTAATATTCAAGTACGGTTTAATTGAATTAGAGCTGCTATGTCCTGTTATTTTTATTAATTGATGTTCAGGAATTCTTTTATTTGCCAAATGGCTAACTGCAGTTGATCTGTTGGAATGATTGGATATCTTTTTACACTTAGTGTCCAAACCAATGTGTCACTTTCGGATTTCCATAAACGATTTGGTCTCAAGAATAGGCGACTGGAAGTAATATTTTTCCCCCTTTTGGACAATAATTTATGGAATAACCGAACAGGGCATGCACTTTCGTTTGCAATATTTGGAACAAGCCACTTACTATTTGTACAACTTTTCGATCTTCTTTGGCTTGTTTTACTGAATATTGGATTGTATTCAATTCTGTTGGTTGGCGTTCCATCATTATTTTTCTCAATCGTGAAATAATCTATAAGGCAATCAGCTGGTTCACCATCTCGCCAAGCTAACTCAACAGCTACAATATGGTACAAAATTTTTTGTAAACCTTCTGGTGTACATTCATCCCATAATCCAATGATACTAGCCAAATCACTTGAACTCAACTCAACTGCGGTTTGTTTGGATCCTGCTGTAATCTTTAACGTTTTGCATTTACAGTAAATATATTTCTCTATTAAACAGTTTGGTTAGGCTAAGGAAAACTATTATCCTCTGCTCTATTATGCGTTACAAATTACAAAAACAATTTCATCGGCTAATATATTAGCCGATAATATAACCTAATAAGGTTATATATTTTTTATCGCAAAGGGAAATGTCCTTTATGTTCCATAAATTGTTGGAATAGAAATTCGTTACTCTGCGTTAATTGGTGCGGATGGTCTACATCTACATCATATATCAAAGCCCCTTTTTCGGATTGCATGGAACAAATCTGACAACACGCATGTTAGGGGCATAGGGCAGGGATGATCCCAAACTATCTAACATCTCAATATACAACAAAAATATATTATCCATATACAGGAGACACACATACACACAAACGAAACCCTAAACACCTGGCCAATTCAACACAATGCCAATGAATTTTTGGTTCGTAAAAATGTTGATGACTTTATTTGCGTCAATGCGCTTCCATGATTTTTAAAAGGCTTATTTCGTATTAGAATGAAATGATTCTGTGTTATGGATGATATTTAGTTATGGTTGATTTATTCATTCTGCGAGATTATGCTAATTTTTGCAAAAATAATGTCTAGAGTGGATCAAACAACATATATGCAGAGTTTTGGTAAAAATTAAGGATTGATTAAAAATTATTGTTATTGAAAAAAGGGCATAACGTCAAATTGAAAAAAGTGTCAACATTTTTAAATGGCATCCCGCAAAATGTTGATTATTTTTGACAATTGAAGACCTTGGAACTAGAAGGGTGTAAGCCACAAATTTGTGAGTTAAAATTGAAAACTAAAACTGTAAGATCACTGGAATATTCCAAAAAGCAAACTTCATCGATTACCTCATACAGGGTGAGTTATTAGTGCGTCTAAGTTCGATATTAAGATATTTTCATTTAAACAAAAAAATATTAGAAAATTTGGACTTTACGTGATCATAACGTAACTTTTGAATCTCTGTATAATTTTCTAAAATTTTAGTATGATTAATGCTAATGTTAATGTTTTCAAATATATACCCTGTATTGATATTTATTGAACAAATAAACATACGCAATGTAGGTCTATAACTACTAGGATATCGAAACAAATTAAATTACTAAAGCTTCCATATATTTTTTTTCCTTATTTTTCTTAAACCATATATTATTTATAATAATAAAATAATAAAAAAAAAATCTTCAAGAAAAATAATAATAAAAATCCTGAAGAAGACAACCTACCTTTGTTTGTGTCGAAACGTCGAGAGAAATATTTCATTTTACCTAACCTAACGATATTTTGACATCAGTGATTTTCGTCTTATATTGTTGGTTGTAGATTCTACCCCCAAAGGGTGGGGAACTTTTTTGGGACATCCAGTAGAATTAATTTTTGCTATTTACAAAAACTTAGAACTCATTTTTGTATTAAATGATAATCTCCTAAAGCTTTAATATTATGTTGTTTAAGTATATTTGGTCTCTAAAAACAAGCAGATGTTTCGTAAATAATAAACTTCACTATAATAAACGCTTGATTTGGCATTTCTGTAATAAAAAACAAAAATAAAACCATTTGACATTTTATTAGGCTTAAAATCAATTTCTGTCATTTTCATGGAATCTGTAAAGCTGTTTTCTGCCTTATTCTTGTTTTACCGAAAACAGTAAATAATCCCTTCCAATGTAATATGATAACATTTGCGGTGAAACCAAAAAAATTAGTCAAAAGGTGTTAAAACCGCATATAAACACTGGTTCTAATATTGGGGATTAGTTTATGTTTAAAAAGAAGAATGCCGCTTTTATTTCAGTGGCAGCGTTACTTAATATTCGTACTGTTCTTCAAAACAGCACAAAAGGACAATTTATAAATCTTTATTGAGCCATTAGGTAATACATCCAAAATTACATTAGCCTCGTCAATATAAATTAAACTAAAATAGATAAATAACAAACATGAAATAATTGTAACTAACAAAAACAAAAAATCAAAGTAACAATATACACAATACCAAATCAAGTAGTGAAAAAATCATTAGTATTGTACAACACCTTGCCAACAACGTAATTTTTTAATTTAGTTTTAAATAGTCTATTTTCAGTATTTTTCACTTCTATAGGCAGACATACAAAAGTCATTGGCGTGCCGTGTACTGTATTGATGGTAATTTCCATTTTTTCTTATTTCACTTTCATTTCCGAACTCAATAAGACTAACCACATAGAGTCCATATACAGTTAGGATATTATATACTTAGAAAAACACGATCTATAGCTGTCCCTTTGATTTAAACGGGCCATGCATCGAATAACCCTTTTTTGAGCAAGGAATATCTCACTCATTCTTGCGCTAGAGCCCCAAAAACCAATACTATATCTCAGTCTGCTCTCCACCAGAGCATAGTACAAGCCTAACAACTGGCCTATCTCCAACACCGACCTGAGACTCCTCAAAAGAAAACAGATTTTATTGATCTTTGACACAAGAATGTCACAATGTTGATGCCACGTAAGTGTTTCATCAACCGTGAGTTCAAGAAAAGTTGTTGTTTTTACTCTCTCCAGAAGAACTCCCATCCGTGCAAATAGAAAAGTCAGCATGAGTCCCACTTCGATAGGTGCGAAAACGCATATAACAAGTTTTGTCCCGGTTTAAGTGCAGAGAACTCCTCCGAAACCAATCGGTCAAACAACTGTACACACTCTGACACTTGCCCTCCAAAAGTTCAAGACAGTCACTCCTCACAGATACTAATGCCGTAGTGTCATCGGCATATTCGAACAATGAGGCTTCCGGCAAGAATTGCGGCAAATCGTTCGTATACAATACAAATAACAGGGGACCCAGCACAGATCCTTGCGGCACCCCAACAGAGATTTCCTGACTAGAGGATTTAAAGTTTATTGATCAGCAAAATACACAAATTTATCATACAAAGACGGTTTTGCTACCTATACCGATCAAGATGCGAAGTTTAGCAATTTACTATTTAAAACTTGCCTTTATTTGCTGCTGCTTCAACATTGGAGTATGCCTCTCTGGTTTGGAGTCCCCTGCACTCTCATGTTCTGAAGAAAATTCAACGCATTAGTTTTAATGCGATCGCGATGGCGTATATCCATTTTGATTCCCTGATGATGTTCTTCAGAAACGTTTTTATTAATAATTAGATAATTGACTCCTCTGTCCCGAAAATTGAAAAATAGCCTTTAACTATTATTATTTTACACACTGTCTCCAAGATAAGAGAAATGTTCTACAATTTAAACACCTTTTAAATGGTGTTTTTAAAAGGAGTGCAATATAATTACAATAAAAATACATACATCGTCTCCACTAATAAAATTGTATTTAAGATTCCTTTTTTATAAAAGGCGCCATGCTTCGGAGTCCCGCTCCATCATCAGCTTTTTATAAAAAAGGAATCTTAAATACAATTTTATTAAATTTAAATTTTAATAACCTCAAAAAACACAAAAATTTCAATTAAATTTTAAAAAACCGCGTACAGAATAAAATGTTGTACTGAGACAGAAATAAATTGTCAAATAATAATAAATAATTGTGAGTAACGACGAAAGAATGTTTTTGCAAAATCTACTACTTTGCAGTCAGTCAGTGCCAAACTATGGCGATTTTTCTTGAATAATGTTAAATAACAGCTAAAAACACACCTATTTTTGAATTGAAAATGGCTTTGAATTTAACAATAAAAAATCCAGGGCCATATTGAAAAAAACCAAGTTGAAGATGGTTTTCCAAAAACGAAACGTCGTAGTGAAATTTTGTGAACTCTACTTTTTTCTCCTCAAAAAGTGACAATGAGAAAGTGCTCTTCATATTTTTATAACTGTAAAAATAATGTCAGAAATTAATAAAAACTAAAATCGCAAAAAAACGTTTTCTAAAAAACTCTCGAAAACGGTTAAAGTTATTTAATTTTTAACTTTTCACTAATTTAGCCGACATTGCATTTAATTATCTCATAAGGATGGTAACACTGTCGGCGAATCGCGCACCGAGATGGTGAAATTGGAAAAGGTGTTTCTCAAGCCAAATGTTCTACTCATCAATTATTATCAGAAAAGTTCTTTATGCATTCCAATATTTCCATAATGTTACGCTAATGATCTATTTAAGCTTTTCGTACTCTTCGTAAGAACACCTTTTATAGCAGAGAGATTTGTCCACCCCATATGCTTTGCACAAATCGAGCGTAAAATTTGAAATTTGATCTTCTGTTCCATGTTTGAGATGCCATCAGTAGTAGTCATAAACATTTAAAAATTTATTGAGTTGTGTTCGTCTAATTTAAAATGAATTATAAGAAAAATTCGTTATGGATGTTGCGTGCGGGAAAAATAACCAATAAAATATGCTTGTCGGTTTATTGGTTTTTGAAACTGTTTTTTTATGCACGAGATACTTTAATTTGAAGGATTTAGTAGAGTTATATAGCGTATAATTTTTTGTCAGCTCCGAAAAGATCCCAACTGTTGCATATTATACTATTTGATAGCTTTGGATTTTTTATTTTTATTAATAGACTTTTTTTTCAATGAGTTTATCCAATAAGGCTGCTCAAAACCAGGCCTCTAAAGCTCCTCAAGATCCAGACCTTCCGATGTCAGACGACTAGTCATGACTAGTTGACATTGATAGAAGTGTCAGGAATTATGGTTAAAGTGGAGAAAGATTGGCTGCATCGAAATTGCAGGTCGACTCAAGGTTGGAACCAGTAGAAGGCTTCTAAAGTCTTAATTCCTTTTCGAAGATTAATGCTTTAATAAAACTAAGCTTTAGGTATAAGAAAGGCTATATAAGAATAAGTGCTTATCAAGTTTCCTTTCAGTTTTTGGTATAACATACAGGGTCTCATTTGGAAAATTCGAGTCAAACGCAAATTTGAGTTTGGACTCACCCTGTATACAGGTTTTGCACTATGTACTAACCATTATCTTTTTCTAAAAGTTGATAACTATCAACAAGCTATGCCCGTAAGAGACAGAGGTTAAATTATTTCAGTTCCAGTACAGAAGCCTTCCAATTCGCCATGTTTTGCATATAATACTCGTGGTAACTTTTGAACCACTCTGTATAATTTTCTAAAATTTTAGTACGATTAATGTCAAGTCTAAATCAATGAAATTGTGGAATAATAAATAGGACTTTCCATTTAAAAAAACGTAAGTTTGGTTCACCCTGATGATATGAGCCACCCTGTACAAATAACAATAATTTTAAAATACGTGCCTACACACTGGCTGCTTAGTGTTGTGTGAAATTTTTGGTCTTTGAAGCATTAGAACTAACTCTGAGAGATACAGTTGTAAATTAAGGTTTTTAAGGCATGACCGCGTGAACTATACCGAGCAGCTTTGCAATTTGATCTTGTAGGAACAAACACACAAACTGAAGAGGAGTCTAGAAAATTGAAAACTAGTTCTTTAAAAAATGTATCACAATTATTAACTTTAGCGAGTTGCTCTTATTTTTTTTAAATTGCCTATTAAAGCATTTTCAAAACATATACACTAGTAGTATGTTAATAGGTATAATATTTTTATAAACAAACATAAATTAGAATATTTTCTGAGGCACAACAATAAACAATGTATCTTGCAGTTCTAAATTATTGGTAGTAATTTTGGCATAGCAGACAAAACATAATACAGAACTGCTTTTATTATTATTATTTTTGAATATTTACGAGGTCACAAACTATACGTTTTTATTGTTTATTAGTTAGTTTGGGCTTATGTTTCCGTAGACAAAATTAATATATTATGGGCTGTAAGTTATATAGGTTTTACCATAAATTTTAAAATATTATACATATACTGTCGTTAGACAAAGGCGTATTTGTCAACGATGATATAATTAATATAAGATTTCAACAAAAAGGAATTTGACAAAACTCGATTTATTTGGTTCTAATGTAAACTGTGTGCCTCTGCGGGCACTTGGAATTGGAGTTTGATATTTCCAAAATACTTTTTTACCAATAAAATTTTAACACCCTATATAAAAGTAGATATATATTAGAAACACAAATTGTACACGTGCAATACACAACTCCAAAGTTGCGTCCTAAAAACATAGCCATGGGGGTGCGCGTATTTTTGCCAACATAATGCCGCCCTCAATTATTAACAATTATTTAGCGATACACTTGGACCGTATGCCCTCAATCTTTCGCGTCTAATAGCCCCGCTTAGACAAGGGGCCACTCATCCAAGTAGGCTTTTGAACGTATATTAGAGCGTATAGAGGAAAAAAAACACTGAGAGAGCATAGAGGGCAGACAAATGAACGTGTATACCAACCACATCCAGATGGCTATATTATTTTGTTTTATGATGAAGTGGTTTCATTTTCGGTTTGTTAAATCACTGTTTTATAGAGGACTGAGGTCGTGTTCGCTCATTATTTTGTAATAGTTAGATGAAAGGCTGGTGTAATATGCGTATTTTTTTCGTGCTTAGAGTTTAAATAATTTTTAAATATATTCATTTGCGCCCTCAACTTATTTATTCTCAAAAGGCCAGACACAGTTCAGTTCAAGAAATATAGGCCTAGCAAGCGGCCTTGGCTATAATTTTTTTTTCGTGTACGCAAAAATGTTATTTTTCGGCCTATTGATATTCAAATAACTATTAAAATAAGATCACGTGCTATTCAAATTCTGGTGACACTCAACCCTCGAAGGTTAAAAAATTAAGAAAAGAAAAACACTTAAATTTAATCGATGTTTATGTTTAATATGAAAAATATAATTTTACATAAAAATCACCTTAAATAATATTTAATAAGACAACGTTTATTCAATTCCGAATACAAAAAAATTTAAATAAAAGCTCTACCGATTAAGAAAACAAAGTACAGGATGTTCCATTTAAAATAACTAATCATACATTTGACAACGGATTGACATACGTCATTTCTGTCACAATAATCTGACGGTTCAGAAAAAATGCTTCAACTTTGCATTTAATATACCGTGTGATCAAAATTAACGGAGAGAGAAAATATACGCGATCACGCTGTACATGTCTGGTTTAGGGAGAAATGAAAAACTTTAATACGAAAAATATAATATAGTAAAAAATGAATTCAAAAATGTTAGAGATTGTTTAAATTTATATTATTTAAACAACTTTGTATTCAACAAAATAAAAATTATTTTTTTTTTTCAATAAGAAACCTTGCTTCACACAAAATGCTATTACTCACGAATCAATAGTCAGATTGCAGTCAAATTTATACACGTATCCTTTGAAGGTTAGTACTAAATAAACATCATATGGAAAAAATTCTAGTAACGCCATCTATGTGTCATCCTATGGCCTTTTTCAATGGACTAATATTAAACATCTTATCAAATTCAAATAATACTTGATCATACTGTTTACTCACTCAAGGTCGAATGTGGAATATAACCCAAACCAATTTTTTGATCCGTACCTAATCCCAGTAAACACACATACGTTTATTTAACGTTTATCATTACAAAACACCTTTACAAAAAAAGGTACATTAAATACGTACATTTTACTTTTATATGTCGCGCTTTTTCACGTTACAGAACACTAATAACGAAATGTTAGTTAAATGCTATATAAAAACGTGTATTGAACGTATTTATGTATATATATTCATCGGTGAAATGAAACGTTATTTAAACGGTTCTAAAATACGTTAATAATACGATTACACAAACGTTAATTCTTAGCTTTTAAAAAACGACAAATGCATGTATTAGATATACATGCATTTATCGTTTTTTAAAAGCTAATAATTAACGTTTGTGTAATCGTTTTAATTGCGCATTTTAGAAACGTTTAAATAACGTTATTTAATGTGGCTTTTATATATTTTTGTAACGTGAAATATACGTTGATAAAATGAATGGAATAAATCAATAAAACTACCAGATTTCCATTGTTGGGTTGGTACAAAAGTTTGATGAAAAAATGATGCCCTTTTTGTTAAATAGTTAAACCAAAAAATATAAACATTTGGGTGTTTTTTAATATTAAATATTGTGGTCAAATATAACTTACAAAATTATACGATACAATAATGCACGTTTCGGCGAACGCTTTCTGTCGCCGAAACTTACGTAATATCGAATAATTTTGTAATTTCTTTTTGACAATATTTTATATAAAAATATTGAATAACACAAAAAGACGGATTTTTGATTTGTTTTTAATATATTTACAACCAACAATCCAACTTTCTGGTTTAACGATTTAGGATATTGGAGACATACTTTTAGGATCGAACCTTGTCCGTTATTTTATTAGGATAAAAACACTTTACATTTTTTGTTGTATATAATTATAACAAAATGTTCTAGAATCAGCACTAGTGTAAAATGTAAGATAACAAATTGTCTATAAATATGTAATTTATTCTAAACATAGGAACATTTTTTTTAATAACAAATAAAAAGTTAAATTAAGAAACAAATAATTCTTTCATATAATACAGAATTATGCTTAAATTTTGACTGCTTCTTAACCGCTTACGATAGGGAATTTTAATTAATTTAAAAAATCAATAAATCATAAATCTAATAAATAAATAATGCTTGCAAATCATTTTTCTGGTGTACGGGAAAGTTCAATTTGGCTGCTTATGAAATGAAAAATGCATACATAGGTATTAGCATAACATAATTATAAATATTTAGAATGTAATGTTATTTTTGCTAGAAGCGTATAGATACTTTATACATTTTTAGGCAAAAGTAAAAGATATTTACTTTTAATCTAAAATTATTTTTTCCCTGTGAATTTTTTTAAATTTTATAATCTAATTTTTATTAGTGTTCTAAAAGCAAAATATCGAGTGGTGTGGCTGGCTGATGAGTACAAACGAGTACGAAATATGCGCATATAGTAGTCTCTACTTGATATTTTGAAACAACAAACTTCAATAGTAAGTAAAGTGTATTTTATTTTTTTCTCTAAATTAAATGTGTTAATAACTTTAGTAAATTAATTTTTTTAACATCTGATGACATAAATTATATATTTTTTGATTGCATTTCACATTTCAATGATTTATTTGGTTTTTTGTTGTAGTTATAGGTATGCTCAGTTAATTTGATGCGAAAAAGCCTGTTTTGCCTTGTTCTATAAATTCATGCATAACATTTTCGATAGCGGGGACTCACATCGAAAAATTCTAAATTCGTTTCTTATTTTCTACATAAATATTTTTTTACATATCAATAAAATAATTATAAATATTTTGGACTATATTGCCGATTTTTGAAATGAATACATACAGGTTGTATAATTAGTGCGCTAAAGACCATATAGCTCAAAAATATCTAAATGTATAAAAGGTGTAGATATGATTGGAACAAAGATACATGATGATAGCACTCGTTGTTACACGTGTTATTAGCGTTCTTGTCTTTTTATTTTTATATTATATAAAAATCTATAAACGCACAAAATGATATCTGGTGTAGAGCATCCTTATTAATCCAGACACAGATTCTCTCATGTTATGAGAAGCAACAAGTGTACCTACTCGTTTGATAACAGCATTCGTTCCCACAGTCGTTATCTCGAAATAATATGTTTTTTATACAATACTTAACATAGCAGATGGGATTGTTTTAATTTGTGTTTCACATAATGCATTGTCTATTATGATAGACAATGCTGTTCTATTTTCTGGGGGTGTTAGTGATTTTATATAGTATAAATTCATATCTCTGCGGAAAGCTAGTGAACATAATAAGGTCATTTTTCAGATTGATGTTTTGCTTTGATAATGTTCAATCTGTTCTCTTGTTTCCGGTTCCCATAATAATACTTACGATTTTTTCTGATTGCAGAAATCATTTGGGTTTTTTTTTCAGTTTAAGGAATTACCAATAATTTAAGATTGATACGAGGGTGGTTTGATGTGACTTGTTGCATTTTGCATGATTATTTGGATATGGATATTATTATTCAACGTAAGAGTATAGCGATTTTCTAACTTTTTGGATAAGTACAGTAGACAATGTAAAGACAACAATTTGTGACATACAGAAAAAACATTACACATTAAAATATATTTGTACAGTTTAAAAATTCATGAACACTATAAAAGGCTTCGTTCAGTAGAAACTCCTTAACCCTGTTTGAAAAACTTGATGTTGATAATGTTCTTAATTCATTCGGCATTTTGTTATAGAACACAGGGCCATAGTAATTGAAGGCATTTCTGCTTCTTGACAAACACGTTTTTTTTATTATGCCAAGGCAGAGAAATCATCATGACACCTAGGGAGTTCCTTACCACTTCCCTAGGTAGTGTGGGACTCTAACCCAAACTAAAACTCTGCCTTATCTTTGTAGTATGGCTCGGGAACCCTCCCTTTTCCATGTCCTCGCTTGATTGTCCTCTGTTGCTGTTGTCTTCTGATGTTGATTGTCGTCTGTTGCTGTTGTCCTCTGTTGGTGGTGCCTAGAAAACACTCTGAAACATACATTTAGATGAGTATACCTGACCTGAAAGAAACAATATTAATTGGTGTCCTAGTCCTGTGGATTCCTTCGTCAGAGTTGACTCCTCGGTCTCCGGTACCGCCTGGTACCGTCTTCTACGTTGTAGTTGACTGCTTCGCGTGGGTTTGCAAAGACCTTCTGGGCTCTCAACGTCATGACGTCCCTGAGGGCGTCGAGTTTGAGGTCCCTTCGGATCTGTGCGTTTGACACAAACCAGGGTGCACCCACTGCCATCCTTCTTGCCTTGTTCTCCAATCGTTTCAGGTACGATGGTGCCGCGTATCCCCATGCTGAACTGGCATAGGTCAAGGCAGGTCGCACGACTGCCTTAACCATTTGGAGCTTGACCTGCAAGGGCATCTTGCTCCTTCTGCAGATCATCGGGTAGAGCTTCGAAATGATGCCTTTGGCATTCGCAATGCTCTTCTCGATGTGCGGTCTCCATGACAGGGATCTGTCCAAAGTTACCTCCAGGTACTTTGCAGTGTCGTGCCATTGTATGTCAGTACCCTCGATGTTGATGAAGTCGTCGGGGCGCACTTGTCTTCTTCTGATGAGGAGCGCGGTGCTCTTCTCGGCATTAATCTTGGTCTTCCACGTGGTGCACCATTCGTTGAAGTTGTCCGCTGCTCGCTGCAGGTATCTTGTCACCAATTCCGCACTACGACTGGGGGCAATCAGGGCGGTGTCGTCTGCGTAGAGTGCCAAGGTGTTCTGGTCTGTCCTTGGGATGTCGCTGGTAAAGATGGAGAAAAGATGCGGCACGCCGGCCTCCAGGGTCCGTGATTCCCTGTACTGACGCGAATCTGCCTGTCCTGTAGGTAGGAGTCTGCTAGCTTGATCATCGCTGGTGGGTATCCTAATGTGTGCATCTTATAGATGAGTCCTTCCTGCCAGACCCCTGTCGAACGCTCTGGCCACATCCAGAAATACGATTCCCGTGACTTGGCGCCAGTTTAGTGTTTGTGTTGCATGCTTAACGAGTCTTAGCAGTTGCAACTCCGTGTTGTGATTGGCTTTGAACCCAAACTGCTCGTCGGGGATTACTTCCAGTTCATTCGAGAACTCGCGAAGTCGCCAGAGGAGAATTCGTTCTGCTATCTTGGACAGGGCGATCAGTAAACTGATGGGCCTGTAGTTCTGAGAGAACTTCAGGTCCTTGCCCTTGACAAACAAAGATATTATTTCGATGCCTAGTATTATGAGCATGCACATCGTTGGCAAATACATACTCATCTATGTGACTTCTCACTTGTAACAGAGATACCCATATGTATAGACTAGGCAGGGTTAGAATGTTTAGCATTTTAAAATGTTCCTTAACATCCTCGCGATAATTTAGGCCAAGCATAGATCGAATTGCACGCCTCTGTATTTTAAAAAGGCTACTGGCATGGCTAGAGTGCCCCGAGTTCAGAATTGCATATGACATAGCGCTCTGAAATAAGGCAAAATATGTTGTTCTTAGAACGCTAATAAACACCTCGTCCCTCGGGCTGCCCAACAGGTAGACGATCTTACAGAGCTTGCCGGAAACGCTCTCAACATGCTGATCCCAACACAATCTCGCATCAAGCACAGTGCCCAAAAATTTAACTGCTGAAGGGTTGTCAATGTCCCGAATATCGCGAGGCGAAAATATAATTGTTTCTGTTTTAGTTTGATTCAAACACAGCTTATTAGCTTCAAACCAGTTGGAAGCCCGTTCACTTTCCAAAATAAAGCCGCCATCCCCTTGGCGGCCGATCGTTGTGTCTTTGCTCGCATTGGATTCGGTTCGTTGATTACTGTCCACTCAGGTGACTGTCTTTTGGATTCTGGTCTGCCAAGGAAGGTTAGGATGGTTCTGATCAGATTTGACACTGTTTTTAAGCAGTAAAATTTGATTTTCTTCAGCATAATCTACAGGGAAAATAAAGCCAACCACATTTTCTCTTTTAATTGTTGAATTGGAGTAACTTTCCAAGAAAAGGTTTTATTTTCAACAAATTTGTTCATCCCAGATTCATTCCTTAATGTTCCCTGGTTAATATAGTTACTTTCTCCATCTATACAATCGTCAATTATTGCTTTTCCCTCCCCATTTCATATAAAAATATTCTACCTTATATCCCTTATAAGAGTAAATTAGAATATTTCAAAAGAAGTAATCTCCAGGAATGAAACCCATTAACTTAACAAACTTTTAATGTTTGTGCCCATTCCGCACCAAATCTCCGTATTAATTATTCGACATTAATTGGTCGTATCTTTTGGAAAATTTTAATTAGAAACTACCGTCTGTCACACTTTATTGTCCTTCTCAAGTCGTCATATTGCTTCCAAGGCATAACGAATAAGACATTGTCGCCCCGGTTACTAATTTTCACCATCCAATAATCACCATCAAAAAGGGTATGACGTAAGTGGTATATATGCAAAATTATATTATGTCTTATAAACTGTATTATAGGGACATTATAAGCACGGAATTGACAATATTAAGTAAATACGAGGGCTAACTTTCATGTTTTTAGAAAGTTCTCCAAATATTTTTTTCACTCTAAACCTTCGCCTGCTTCCTGAGGTGATAGAAATTGCTGGATACCAGTATAATACGAGGATTAGTGTTTCTGGTTTTCCTTAAGGAATATTGGTGCAGATTAACAAAACATCACCCAACGGAATCAAGAAAATGATAAATGATAAATGATGGAAGTTGTTAATTAATGGGGAATCATTTAGTCGGGACTGCTTATACCTATTGCTCTCGAAAGTGGAGTATGAAACCGTTAAAGCCTCCAATGGACAGCACGTAGACAAAATTGTACTTGGAATGGACAATTCACTTCATACAGTAAATTGTTTGTGTAAACTCATAAACGACATCAGGCAAAACAACCGAAAACGTCGTATAACAAGTGATTGAAGTCTGCCAAAACCATACAACCTTCACAGGGGAAAAAATGTACTGAGAACTTTGTTGAAACGTATATATGCAAAGTGCGAACATAAATTTTATAAATAATATAATAAACTTAAAAGCAAAAACTGATAGGCAACAAAATAACAAAATAAATTTAATGCAAACTGGCCGCTACAACTTTTTAAAGTTCCTTTCAATGTCACAAACAGAATAGCAGAGAGTGCTGCTATATATGAACTGGGAGCACCTCATACAAAGAACAAAGTTGGCTACGTTTTGCACATTCAACTGTCTATATACACATATACCGTTTATTGACGGTTTTCTCTGGCCAATGGTCACTTTATAAACTTTCAATTGACTGTCACAATTGTGTATGTAGGGGTATGTGTGTGGAGCTTTATTCAAAAGCTCTGTTCGCACTTTGGTCTGAGGGAAAATTAGGTTTATCACTGAAAGTGACGTGTTCCTGCGGACGGATAGGTATATTATGCAGCTTTAGAGGAAGCTTATTCAAAGTTTTATACAAAGCAACGTGGATAAAAATTTTTATCATGCTGAAATTAATAGGAAAAAAATTAGAAGAATTTTTAAGTGTTCTTTTATTTAGTACAATTGATCCTTCAATTTTTTGGGGCCTTGGTTCGGTGTACGATCCTATCCTACAGGACCTAATCAAGACCTAAAAAACTATCCTTAATGACCCTGCCTCCGCATGTCGTTTGGCATGTAGAAAAATTGAGTTAAAAAACAATACAATCCAAAATATTATCTATTTCACCTTCTCTATCAATAGACTTTGTCGATATCCAGATGTTGAATCCGCTAGCAAACCAAGAATTTCCTATAACATATACAATAATAACAAACAAAAAAAACACTAACACAAAAGAAACAAACAACTATAAACGGTATTACAATAATTACAATATCGTCAAATCAAAATTTTAAAAAATTAAATAAAAAATTAGAACTCTTACACAAAGGGGGGGTTCGGTTGGACATAATATGTTTATAGGAACATTTTTCATTTTTTTGAGATGCCCTATCACCGCGGTAATTTTTTTTCAATTTTTGGATATCGTTATTAGGGTTTAGGTTCGTATTAACAACAAAAGTGAAATAAAGTTTTTTTATTTCATGTTGCACTTCTTTTTTTTCCTCGACGTTTCGACAAACAAATTTTTGTTTTCTTCAGGATACATCGGACATTTATTCTGAATCTATCAAGGTATGTATGAGGTCGAGAGGGGTTCTAGTAACCCCAGGGTAGGTCATCAAGTAAAAGTCTACACCCCACCAAATATAGTTCAACTTTGCTGTGCAATTTTGGATCAATTGAAGGCTGAAATCGCAAGAAACGGCCAAATTTGCATAAGAAAAATGTGTCAGAAATCTATGAGGTTTCGAATTGCTTACCCACCTACCGTATTCTCCAGATTTAGCCCCCGGCGCAGGTAGTGGTTACAGACCGCAGTTAGCTTGACTCTAAATAGTTGCCAACAGTGTAGACTTGAAATAAATATTTAGAAAATCTGGTTTATTGCAGCTGATATAAATCTATTGAATTTGATTTAGTATCGAATGAATAATAAATTCGGCATCTATGATGTATAATCCGGAAACGTACACAACGCCATGACTTCCTTTAGCAGTAATTTAAAGTTGGCACTGAGGAGTTGTTACGGTTACCGTGACAACGTGGTTAGCGTTGACACGACAGAGAGGAATATGAAACAAAAACATCGTCGCTTGTCGATAGGAATAGAGGTTGTATATATAATACATAACGGAAAAGGGTGGCTTCTTCTTGAAACAAGTAGTCGTAAATGTTCCAGCCCGTCTGGCCTGAACGTTTAATTTATGGCTTCAGATACTGTAAAAGATAATTGAATTTCTATTGAAGCGTATAGCGTGGTTGTTTCAGAAAATAATAATGATTGCTGTGTGTTGAAATTCTTTTTCAATAACAGCTTGTTGTGATGTAGTTATTGTACGGGGATGGATACTGGGGGTGAGTGTGGCATAATTTTGAATCGTCTTGGCAGAGGGGAAATTTATGTCAATAGTTTATTATTCATTATACATTTTTTCTGATGATGGCTTAAGGCGAAAACTAGTATCCTTTAATGTTGATTTTTTTTTTGTTTTTGGAGTTGACTTGGAAGTTTTTCTTTATGTTTTATGGTAGATTAAAACTAGCCTACCTAATTATTATTGGTCTAGTCTCGTTTTTAACCACGATTTTCTTGTAATCATTAATTTCAATTTCCCTTCGATATATTTTAGTTTAACAATGTTTGGGGTATGCAATGGCCTCAGGATGCCAGCATAAATATAACCAATGTGTCGGTTGCCATATGACCCGTTATGTACACAATATTCATACATTTTTAATAATTTCACCAAATTTAATCTTCATTTGTGTGTTTTAGTATACTCAGTTGACTGATTCTCTAAAGCTAATTATGGGGTCATATAATAATTAACAGGTGTACAATAGAGATTATTATTATTAATAAATATGTGTAGCCTGGACCTTTAACTAAACAAAAAGGTACTCTTTTTTACTATCGTTCAAATGACCCTTGGATGGTCTTCAAAATCATTGAAAAAAATCCCTTCTTAAAAAGCAGTCAAAATTCTATCAGTTAATTCCGAACGTTGCCGAAGGCCATATACCGGAGCAGTTAAATTAAAAAAAATCCGTACGCCCCTGGCAGTAATTAAGTTGATCTGGAAAAATATAAGTACTTACCTAGTACCTAAGTTATAATATATTTTTGACATAAAAAAAATTTATCGCCTAATTTTGGTTTATAACTTTGATTTAAATTTTAAAAATATATTTTATTGATTAGGTCCTGTATGATAGCGTCCTATTCCTAATAATGGGGTCGTGAAATTTACGCAGTACAATGATATTATGAAGGGTTATTTGCATGCCAAACGACATGCGAATAAACGGTCATTAAGGATAGTTTCTTAGGTTTTGATTAGGTCCTGTATGATAGCGCCCTATACCAAACCAAGGCCCCAAAAAATTTAAATCTGTTTTCCTAATAATGGGGTCATGAAATTTACGCAGGACAATGATATTATGAAGGGCTATCTACATGCCAAACGACATACGGAGGATTCCTCATTAAGGATAGTTTCTTAGGTCTTGATTAGGTCCTGTATGATAGCGTCCTATACCAAACCAAGGCTCCAAAAAATTGAAATCTGGTTCCTTAATAATGGGGTCGTGATATTTACGCAGAACAATGATATTATGAAGGGCTATCTACATGCCAAACGACATGCGGAGGAGGTGTAATATGAAGAAGAAATAAATGTTTTTATTTTTGATATTGTATAGACAAATAAAAGTATGTCTTATGTCAGTTCAACACAAATTTAAAAGTCTGGTTATGTATGTACTGAAAAATATTTTTTTTCTACGTATGAAAAAATTAGAAACATGATCAGTATACAGGGAAAAACAAAAATGATATTTTTTCTGAATTTATTTTTCGTTCCTTGTAAAATTCTAAGCATAATTTATACAAAATACCATATACTTAAAATCAGTACATACTTAACCATACTTTTAAATTTTTTGAGACACTTCAAATAAAAAAATTAAACATGATGGTAGATCACCAGGGTTTATGCTGTAGTATCTTTTAGATCTATTGAAATCAACAAATTTAGTTTGCAAAATTGAAAAAATTAGGCCTTATATATTATTAGCTAAAATGAAAGATCTGTTTGTTCTGGTTTCAAAAAAGTAAAGGTTATTGCAATTCATCTCAACCATACTGTTTATTGTTCAGAAAATAATCATGTGTGCCCTGATTACGCTTGACATATTATTATGTCAACATTATGTTTGGCTGACATTACATAATTTTACCAGTGCTTTTGCTATTTGACAATTTATACATTAATTTACCCAAATTAAATCAAATGTATTATTCAGATGAAGAAAAAACGACAAATAGTAATATTGTTCTATTCAAATCATAATAGTGCTGAACCGAATATCGTCAATTATACCCACAAATTGTTTTAAATTTGTATCTCGTAAACGAAGCACCATATGAAAAAAATACAAGGGTTAGAAAAGTTGCAGTTCACTGGCGTACATTTTTTTGTCAATAATTTTGATTAAGTTGCCCCCCTAATGCCACTGGACTTAATTATATTGATCTAGTTAATGAGCTCCATATTTCTAGCAACAATCCCGAATTTCAAAGAATTAAATTAAAAAAAGCCGTTGTTTACAAAAAAACAACACCTTGTAGGTATCTAAACAATGCTTATTGGACCTTCTGAATTTATAGCCAACAAAATATTAATAATTATTGTAGCAATGTGATTTAATTTTGCAAATAATGTAAAATATTAATATTTACTTTGTCTGTTGAAAACATATCGAACATTATGTGTTTAATTTTAAGAAAAAATCAACTGGCGATAGCTACGGCATAGCTAATTTAAAATAATGAATCACTATCAAAACAGCCATAAAATATGAACCAATACATCAGTTTTGAAATACACACATAAAAGATCGTAATTTTAAAGTCAAACCATAACTACCTAGTTTATACACACATATATTATATTGATCAAGTACGTGACTTTTAGCGAATTCCTACACGGCATCGATGTTCAACTGTTTAAGACTTTTGGCGTAGTGTAATATGCCATTGAGTGTTTTCTGTTTATTTTTTTCTTTAACATTTCTCTCTTTATGTGGGTTTTTATTCTGTAGGTATTAGCATCGAACAATTTTGAAAATAATATCAGCAATTAATTGTTGATTAGGTACCTATTTGGAATATTAACAGTTTATTTACCCTACCCTGCGGGGCCTCAAGTAAATGTTCGAATTGACGACCTTGGTTTTCGAGACATTTTGCGCATCTGAGCAACAATTATTTATGAGAGAGAGACTACCGCTTATATGCCATTGGTATAAGCTCCACCTTCATCAATTTACTTAAGTATATTTACGACAGAGCCTACGCTAAACTTAAGTCAGGAAATAACATTTCCAGAAACCGCGATATAACAACTGGCGTCCTACAGGGAGAACCCTTGAGCCCATTACTGTTTTCGCTATTTGTATCTGATATTGAAGCTTTCGTGGCCGAGGTGTCTCTGGTGTGAACATTGATGGGCACACTGACATTTTTTTGCTTATGTATGCCGATGATCTCGTAATTTTGGGAGATGGTCTAGTCGACTTAGGCAGGAAATTGCGCATTTGAGCTGAATCCATCCACAAAAGTCATGTGCTTTTCTAGAGCTAGCAATATTCAAACAAACTCACTTAACTTTGTTTACTAAGGCTCAGTGCTTGATGTTGTGAAAACTTTTAGGTATTTGGGTGTTACTTTCTCTTCTACTGGCGTTTTCAGGGTTATGACTGAGTTGGCGGTTTCTAACGCCAAACAAGCAACTGGTGCGGTCGTAAACTTACTTTCACGCTCTAAATCCAGTGGTTGGGCATCAAAAATCAGGCTATTCGACTCTATTATTTTAAGTTCATTTTCTTCATGTGTTTCCGTTTGGGGTTTGAGATACTGTGATATCCTCGAAAAAGTAGAAACAAGTTTCTTTAAACGGCTACTTTTACTCCCAAAAAATACAGCTGATGCTATGTTAAGACTGGAATGCGGTAGAATCACTAGTGTAAGAATTTCCTTTGGTTGGTATGGATATTTAGGTTTCCATTATATTAGGGAAAATACGTTACTTTTTTCTTCTTTTTTTATTATGTTCATTACTATGTTCTCTTCTCTTATGAAAGCTGAACTCCATTGTTACAAGATTATAAATCTTTAAGAACAATACATTTTTTTGATTTGGTTTGATTTGACTCAAGCTTTAAATTTACAAATTCATTTCGCACTACATACAATCTTCCACAGTTCTTGCGGTACCGTATTCTATACTCGATTTTTAACTACCTATGCCACAAATAAGTAAAGGAATAAAGCACAGTAAGATCTGGGCAGCGTGGTGGCCAAAGAAAAGGACTATTGTTGGCTATCCATCGATCGTCAAAATTTGTGGCGTGTGTAACAGAGACCGTAGAACGTTCCTGCGCGGATCATTTGAAGGAATGGGGATATAATCTAGCTTCCAAAGTCTTACGATCTGTCCCTCTTGGAGTTAACACCAAATTGTAACAAAGAAGTTTATGAGAGTTGGACTCGTGTTGTACACTTCATTGAGTTTAAATTGAACAAATATACTTAGGTGCTTGCATATCAAAATTTAGTGTTGTGTTTCGTCAATAGCGTGTATACTGTATAATTTTACACATACAAGTACGTGTAATAATATTATAATACACTTTAACGGTTTTAACAATACGAAATACACCAACATCTGCGCGTGGCCCAGGTACTTCAGTTGAATCAGTGTATTTTATATTGAATTACAATAATTAACAATTTATTTAATAATTAGAACATAGGTACTTCAGTTACATTACAAATAACATATCCCCTTTGTTCTTAATCATTTTGTTGTTATAAAACGCACAACTGCTGTTCATATATACAGGGTGCATCAATTCAAAGGGTCTTTTCGAGTAGGTACCTAGGTGAAAATGTTCTTGGAAAATAATAACAAATTACTTAACAACAAATTTTAAGGCCTATCAGTACAATTAAAAATTTAACAATAAAAAAACTAAACTCGATATTAAAATAAGAAAATTAATAACAACTGTTCAAACTGCCCTCCATTGACAGTAATGCACATTTTACATCTTTCAACTAATGAATTTGTAGCTCTTATAAGGATATTATGACTGTTTCTTATTTTCCTAGCAGCTTCATGAACTATCTCCAGTAGTTGGTTTTCATTTATAATTGGTGCACTGTAAACCAATTGTTTCATGTACCCCCATAAAAAGAAGTCGAGCGGATTCAGATCCGGTGATCTTGGAGGCCACTCAATGGAACCTCCCACAGCACTTTCTCTAAAAATCTTTCATCTTCTTGATGCTTACCAAGAACCCAATTACAAAATAGTAGGCGCCTTTCACGGTCTCCAGGATGTAGGGCATGGACATCTTGATGATGATAGAGATAGAGCATTTCTCGATTTAATAGTCTCCAGTTGTTCGAGGTAATGCCAATTGAGTTGGTATTCTTCTAGTGCTTATATTCGGATTGTCTAAAACTAAATCCACTATGATATCTTCAGACCGAATATTAGGTAAAATGCTCCCTATCGTGCTAAGCCTGTGAAATATAGCCGTCCATGTTTTGTGATATGGATGACGTCTATTAGGATTACTAATTTGGTATTCTCTGGCCGCTGCTCTTGAATTGAAAAACTCATTTTAATTTAGAAAAAAACATTCGCAATATTAAAAACAACTACGAAATAATGAAACAATTTTAACTAATTTAAATTTGTTGCTGTCAAAGTTTTTTTTTATTGTTGCGGCATTGGTTTTCCATGGCAACTTTGATTTTTCATTTGGTTTTCGGGTAAACGTTATTTTGATTTAAATCTACCATTAACTTGCAGTTTATCGGTTTCCATAAATATGGTAGAAATCACAACATCGACGTAATTAACTTTTTTGTAGCTTATAAGTTGCTCTTTTTAAAAAAGTAATAATTTAAAATAATGCAGCTTGTCAAAGCTGTCTTTAATTAATTTATGTGTAAAATTTGCCCAAATGCCCCTTATATCTACGCCAATGAACAGTTCATGAAAGCGAAAATAATGCATATTATTTTAGGTTATCGGTCCCCAAATGCATGTAAAATTTTGTCGAAATCGGTTAGCTAGTTAGTAGAAAGTTAATTTGGCTACTAAATTTGGACACCCTGTATCTCGATAACGAAACATTTGCGGACATGGGTTCAATGGCAAAAAATGCTTTAAGCAATCTCCAATTTTCGTTTGTTGCAACCATAATGAATCACCCTGTATAGGGAAAGTAAGTTGATTAATCTGAGAAGAAACAAATTTTTTTGCTTCTTGAGGTGAAAAAAAAAAATTCATATAAAACGTGAGCTTCGTCTCCAATGTGTAAGTAGAGTTTTGCTGAAAATATCCAGTTTTTTAAAGTTTGTTCAAAAGGAATAACATTCCTTTCTGTAAGGTGAAATTGTCATCGGCCCTTTAACTGTCACTAGCACAAGACAAATGATATAAATCCATTAACACTATCACTGTGATATAGAGAAGTGTGTTTATATTGCGAAGCTAATACATAATCGCAACTCCCTCGACAAGAGAAGAGAATACCGGGAAGTTACGCAATTGCACCAAATACGATTAGTAATCTGAGTCGGTCAATAAAAAAACCTGGATATTTGAAATTAGTGTACCTACCCAACATCGTTGACGTTTGACTCTATTATTAACACAAAATTTTAGCCACAAACTCATTTAATTAGAATAGCTATGATTCCATATTACTATTATACAGGGTGTGCCAGAATATGTGGGCAATCTGTCGGATTGGGGTAGGTTGTGAAAAAAGAAGGGTATAAGTTCATTCATATAAAGTTTTGTCGAATCGGCATTTGCTGCAGAGCTATCAGCCCTTAAAGACTAGACCTGAAATACAGTTTTTTAATAATAACTTTTGAACCGCCTCGTATAAATTATTGCAATTTTAGTATAATTTACGTTAGATAGGGACTCCTTGTGAAAATAATGGCATTTTATTAAGGCCGCAGGGGCGTACTGACGTAGGGATTGTTAACCCCCCTTTTCTTTTAATGCGTCTTGCTACTGAAATTTTGAAACAGGTTTTAAATATCGATAAAATAAACCGGTTGCGAGATAAAGTACTTTTTATTTAATATGTATGAAGTGTGGTATTTTATAAATTATTTAGCTTCTAATCTTATGCATTCCCTATAGCTCTGTGAATTGGACAATGTCGGACCGTCCACAGTGCTGCGACGTTGTTCCTTATTTCACGATAATGAAAATTAATCCTTTCTAATGAGTTTTCCCTAGTGTCCACCGGTGTGGACTAGACTAATTATTTCAAATGTCCCCACAAGAAAAAATCTAAGGAATTGAGATCCGGTGAACGAGGAGGCCAATCAACTGGTCCTCCTTTTCCTATCCAACCATTTTCAAAGGTCACATATAAATATTCTCGCACTGCTAGGGGCTCTATCATGCATAAACCAAAGGATTCGCCGCATCTCCAAAAGTATCTTCACTTCTGGTAAGTTGTTTTGGAGGAACCCCAAATAAAGTTCTCCGGTTAACCTTCTTGGCAAAACAAATCGTCCATTGAGATGCTCTTCAATGATCCCGGCCCACACGTTAATGGGATCAAAATGGTGCTGATAATGCGTCACAATAGTAGCATAGGGATTTTGTTCTGCCCATACATGCAAATTATGAGAGTTTATGTTGCAATTTTCTTAGTTTTTAAGGGCTCATAGTTCTGTAGCGAAGGCCGATTCGATAAACTTTATATGAACTTATACCCTTCTGTTTTCACAAACTAAACTACCCCAATCCGAGAGATTAATTTTTCTCATTTATTATATATTTTTTTATTTTTTTTAGTATTGTTGAAAAGTTTTTGTGGATTTATGGATCTTGCGTGAATGAAACTAGGAACTTTGTTAACATCGCAACAGATCATATCTAAACCCATAAAAACTTTTCAACAATACATATAAATGGAGCGTTACCTACTCGTATCATAAAAAAAAAGTCTCCAACGCCATCCACCGTATATATAAAAATTATGCTCAATTCAAGTGCGAAAAATGAAGATTTCAGTACGAAGATGAAGTTTGGCATGCTGTATTTTGTTGTTGCTTCTGTTATCCCATAGTAAATATTGGTGCAATCTGTAAACGCCATAATCTCAACAACAACGGAGAGCAGCAAGTTCTCAATCTAAAATTGAAAGGCACAGGCAACGATTCATGTATATTATAAGCAACATATGTTTAATAAAAAACTGCTTATCGCTAATTTATCACTTTGCTCCTTCATCTCTTTATACACTTTGATCCTTACTTGTAGAAGAAAAAATTTATTGTTTCCTTATACTACATCAATTTGTTTCTTATATTGTTTTTACCCCCTGAATTTAAATAATAGATTGAAGCTATTTGTAAAGGAAAAACGCGTCTTTATAGAACACTTTTCATTAAAATCGTATGTTCTTCATTAGTCTCATAGTTTCTTTTAACTAAAGACCTAAATATGATGGAAACCATTTTCTAAGGTAAAAGAAAATATGTCCTAAGGATTATAAACTTGTTTCAGATTCTCTTCATTGTTTCCCTATAATTGCATAGCCCTATCGGAGGTCAACTGTGTCTGTGCTGTTTTTGTAATTTTTTTTTTTTTGGTACCGCTTTTGTTAATTAATGAGCATCATCCACTCGTATTCCTTGTAAACGTCACAGTTTTACTTAAAAAAATCCTCGAGAGTGGCTCGCTCAATTCCGGCTAACTGTGCGGCTTTTAATTATGATGACCCCGAAAGTTTCGTTTTGAAGGATTACGCCGAAGTATATTCAAATGTCAAATGTGACAACTTGTGTCATTTAAAAACAGAACTATTCCAATTGAACAGAACAAACAATCTGAAAATTTGGTACTTAGGTCAAGGGGTCCAATTCGGCAAGCATCTAGTACTTCCGGTTATACCCAGTATGTTAGGAACTTCTTCCAAATAATATAATAAACTTTAATTATTAATTTACAATAAAACATATCAAAGCAACCAAGTTGTCACTGATTTCACTACGAGGGCATTGAAAATAAGGACCTTATCTAAAAGATTGAAACACCGAATAACAAGCTTAAATAGACTATGTGTATTAACAGTTAAAGTTGAGAAGCGTTTACAAAATGATGAAACTTAAATTAGAGACTATAGAGTTAAAATAATAAAATACAAATAATATTACTTACATTAAAATATATAAGACCACATACGGTCAAGTTGTATTATGGTTCACATTTTACTGCACACAACTAATGTTAATGCCCACACACACTAATGGGTCACCCTGTATAAACTTTTTTGAAACGTTTTGTACCCTCATTGTCCTTTATTAATAATAGTTACTATTGTATATTTCCAAAAAGTATTTAGAAAAATAAAAACCTGAACTTGACAGAAAACGAAAAAAAAAAGTCCTCAATACATATTCTAACACCCTTATCCTGCAGAGAATCCTGTTTGTAATACCTACATAATTATAAAGTCGGCAGGATATCGCAGCGCATCAAAGTGTTAGAAAATAAACACCATCCGGAAAATCAATTTAATATTAAAATGGGTGTTTTGGCAGGAGATCCCCCAATATCTCGCAGTAAGGAGCCTTTTCGATCATAATAATTTCGTATGTTTCAGAATTTGTGGCCCGTGCTCTGAGTTTACAAACTGTGCGATTTTGTTTTGTATTATGTTGTAGGAATATGAAATACAAAAGGCGAAGAGAGCTCTGCGAATGTCACTTACTTGTTCATGGCAGGAAGTTGTGAGAGAAGAGAACATGGTGAATAAAAAATTAGGGTTGATTTTAGGATTTGATGGAATTTGACAAAAGTTTTGGCTATGGAAAATGTACTTAAAGTCTTAAAAAAGATTTTATTTCTTAAATTTTATTTATTTTTATCGGTCTAATGTGAACACATTTGCAGGAATTCCCGATGCATAGGGAAAGTATTGAACGCGCTAAAAAATTGAGATTAAGCAATATAACCATTTTGAGATCCTCTGAAACGATTTCAGGTCAGTCTGAGTGTCTGTATGGTGTGTTGGTTTAGTTAGAATATTCTCTTGGGAGGACGGTCGAACACAAACTATCATATAATTGGAACTATACTTTTTTATTTAGTTCCTTGTCATATTGTGTCTACGTTTCGGCAAGGTGCCTTCTTCAGGACAATCTAAACATTTGCTGAAGTTGACGGATTGTTAATTTCCACTGTTGAAGAAATTCCTGGCATGGTGTTGATTATTTCACCATGGCGTTCTTGGTTAATATTCAAGTACGGTTTAATTGAATTAGAGCTGCTATGTCCTGTTATTTTTATTAATTGCTTTTCAGGAATTCCTTTATTTCCCAAATGACTAACTGCAGTTGATCTGTTCGAATGATTGGATATCTTTTTACGCTTGCGCGGATGATTTGGTCCACATATTAATTGTGTTCTTGCCTACCGGTATATTGTCAAACCATGTGTCACTTTCGGATTTCCAGAAACGATTTGGTCTCAAGAATAGGCGACTGGAAGTAATATTTTTCCCCCTTTTGGACAATAATTTATGGAATAACCGAACAGGGCATGCGCTTTCGTTTGCAATATTTGGAACAAGCCACTTACTATTTGTCCAACTTTTCAATCCTCCTTGGCATGTTTTACTGAATATTAGATTGTATTCAATTCTGTTGGTTAGCGTTCCATCATTATTTTTCTCAATCGTGAAATAATCTATTAGGGAATCAGCTAGTTCACCACCTCGCCAAGCTAACTCAACAGCTACAATATGGTAATTTTTTTGTAAACCGTCTGGTTTACATTCATCCCATAATCCAATGATTCTAGCCAAATCACTTGAACTCAAATTTGATGAACTGCATTTTCGTTTGTTTGGATCCTGCTGTAATCTTTTACGTTTTGCATTTCTTGCATTTCGCGCATTTTTGATTATCACACTGGTAAACGGGTCGAATATACAATTTTGAAGTCATTGAAGTATTTTTCCTGGAGTAGCCTACTCGTAGTATTCCAAATTGTTTTTACAGTTACTTCTTTATATTTAGTTCCGTCAGCTTTTCTCATATTTACCGCATAATCTTTCAATATATTAGCCAAATTATGCAAACTCGTTTCAGCATTCAGTTCGTATTCTCTGGTCGCACAAATCTCGAGAAATATTTTCCATACATATTTTTTTGATTTGATTATATTTTTTGGTATATTATTAGATATAATATCTTTAGACCCATATAAAGTTATTACTTTTCTACGCAAAAATGAACAGGAGATTTTAAAAAAATTAAAATGTATTCCAGTGGCGTAAAAACAGGGGGGTAAAAAGTGTCACTAACCCCGATAGCATGCCAGGCGATAGCTAGTCGTGTTGTTTTGATGTTTTTGTAACAAAAAAATAGGTGTTAGAGTAAAACAGTAATTCTAAAAACTTTTTTAATAAACAGGGTGTGTCATTTGAAAGTTGTTACTACTTTTATACATAGAACAAAAAAAATAAATGTAAGAAACCACAAGCAAACAGAGTTGAAATGACTAATATTTTTTCTCTTAAAAATTTTACCATTCATTGATAAATATTCCCATCATACTCGGTAATATAGTAACATTGAAGTACAAGAAATAAAGAAGACGAACCCTATTCTATTCTTATTTTAATTCGACGTTAGAATGTCAGGCACTTCTATAATGCTCATCAGTATGAATATTTTATAGCTTTTTTTATTAGATGTAATTCAATATTTTTTTTCGGATGCCACATCAGATATGTACAAATGTCAAATTATTTATATAAAGAATTATGAATGAAGCCTGAGGATTTTCGTGTGGATACAAAGCCCAAAGTTCTCTTTAGTTCTGAAGTTGATTTTGATGATCTATATATAATAATAATCCTAATCAAATCTAGAAGAAAATATAAACATTTAACATACCTATATATAGATGAAATGGGAAAAAGTCCGTTATGAGAATACTTATACTTATCCATATTTCACATAATGAGTACAGAACAACCCCCCAATGACTATTATCGCTTCATGCTACATACGTTGACATACCATTGCATTGTATTAATCCCGCAAAATGTGACTTGATCAGATCTGAATTCAATTCCTTATTCTCTTCTATTTTGCTTTTTATTTTATGCTTCAATATAAAGGACTTCCGCGCACCTTTCATCAAGGGTGGCCACTAATAATATGTTGTGCCCGTTCATCTAGAGTGCGCCTTACTGTGTTTTGTCTTCAAGGCATACTTATATTTTAACAGAGGCGGCCTTAGATCGTTGACTATTTTATAGACATCTGTATTAATGTGGATTGAGTTTAAGTAGATGTTGATGAGGGATCATTTTTGCGCGCATATTTTCCTTAAAGATAAAGTGAAGTCCAACACTATACGGAACTTGAAAATCAAATGGGTAGATGAACCATTTCAGTTGTCTATTCCATCTTTTTTTGCGCTCAGTATTTCTGTTTCCGTTTTAGATAACTGATTGAACAATTTGCTAATGCAAAGCCTTGATATATCTTTTTGAGGGTTCTAGAAATGTACAGAAAGGTCTTGAAAATGATGTTTTTAAATATACTTCAGAGTCACAACAATTTAAGTGATTTTATTGAAGCAAAGTAAGAACATAAACTCTACTAATGAATGGTTCAAATCACCATGCCAAATTGCTATAATTTATTTGAAAGTCCGTTCCTGTAAAATTTGGTGCATTTAACTGAAGCATTTTATTTTCTGTTTAACGTATTGATGTCTCAAGAGTTGAACTATTTGATTTTATAACCTCTTGATTCTGATTATGTCACACTTGTATTTATAGGGAGAAAAATCTTTGTTGTTTCTCAGTGAGAAAGAGAATTGAAAAAAAAATATAATAATAATGAGAACTCGTTGTCCAAATTATATAACGAACTTACATGTAGTTTTCTCAAGTATTTAATTTTAATTATTTGTTCAGAATACTTACAAAGAGTCTTGTACAAAGATTTGAGTAGTAAAAGGATTTACAGTAGTTTAGAAATTTAATTCTGTTTGTACAACTATTTATTTTGACTTCAGAAGGTGGTCCAAAAAAATGTTTTATGTTTTTTTGAGCTTTCTTATTGCTTTGATTGGATATTGTAACGGAGTCTTCATTTGGGCCTCAAAAGATTGATCGCCCAGTTGCCACAAACTTTGAATGAAGCTGATGATTTAATTCTCTTGTTTCTTTGGGTGTTAAAGTCCCAAGTATTTTAGCTTTTCCACAACAGACAATATACACTGGCAGGACACGTGTTCTGTAAGCGCCGTTGCCTCTTTCCCTTAACGACTTTTTCATTGTTTATGATTATGTATTGGCACCTGTGGGCAGTATCTATACACATAAATAATAATAATAAAGCTCTTTATTTTCAACAGGTAACAAGACCCACTTACAGAAAATTCAAATTCATTTCTAGAATAAAATTACAATTTGAAACTTAAATAAAAAACAAAACTGACAAATTCACAATTATACAAATCAGTTAAAAATGCTAAATGTCTCTCTCAGTAAACAATTATAATTAAGTACAACGTTTTAAACAAAAATAATCAACTAAAAAAATTAAACATTCATGTGGCTCAAAATACCAGACATAGAATCCACACCAATATCCGACCCCGCACAATAGTCATTAAAAACGGAGCAGATAAAATATACAGGGCTCTGCAGCAAAACATTGGATCTAGCCATGCTGAGATAAAAGGTGTTATCAGACCTCGACTCAGTTCTAGGAATACGAAACCAAAGACAGCCAAGAAGAAACACACAATCGATTTTATTATGCAATAAATTATACAAAAACCTGATGGAAGAGACCATTCGCCGCATCCACAAAGATGTAATGTCAAATGTTGAAAGCAGGACATCGTGATCTGCTCCAAACTCCCTAAAATATAAATACTTTACAAATCGCCTCTGCACAGACTCTAATGCACGTGCATGGCACTTATACAAGGGATTCCACACGATCGAACAATACTCAAGTCTAGCCCGCACAAATGAAAAATATAATAATTTAATGGTTGAAATATTTCTAAACTTTTTAGAACAAAGGTTGAAGCTTCATCAAACAATACACCCAAGTCTCAAACCTGCGAAAGTCTCTCAATGGGTACAGCTCCAATAGTGTAATTCCAAATTACTGGGGTTTTCACTCTGTGAAAGCTAACAACGTTACATTTAAAAATGTTCAAATAGAGCTTATTTCGATTGCACCAGTTGTCGACAACTCGCAGTGCGTTTTGGAGTACCACTTAGTCCTCTATGGAGTCAATCCTTCAGAATATCTTTAGATCATCAGCATAAGCCAATTTGGGACATTCTATAATTTCAATAAGATCATTAATAAAGATGGTTTGATCCCTGTGGCACACCTGATGTTGAAGCAAACTTTCTGGACTTATAACCTTCACATTCAACAAACTGCATGCGATCGACAAGGTAAGATTCAAGCAGCTTAACAAGTCCATTGGAAAAACCAATCCTATCTTAATGCTTCAAGAGTATATAATGGTCAATGCGGTCAAATGCCTTACGGAAATCCGTATAAACAATCCGTATAAAAAATCCAACAAGAGGTTTAATGAGTAGGCGCAGAAGAATGACGATAAGAAAACAAGGAAGTCTAAAAATCTTTGCTATTGCCCTTCCAAGTATTAAAAGGAACAAGATAAGATAGTTCGCAATGGGTTGCAGCTTCATTTTATTGAGGAAAGAGAGAAGAATTGAGCTGTTATTTGCATAATATGGAATGAAGAAACATTCTATCCTATCTGGCATGGCTGCCGAACAACACATAACGCAAACAACGATGGTTTCGAAAACCGATTGTTTTCACTGATGACGAATATTAGATATGATACATGTATGCCTTTGAGCAAAAGTAGGATATTTGGCACATATGATTAGAAAAGACTTTAACCCTCTAAGGACATTATACCAGACGAGTAACCATCATAGACTTTTTGGGAATTCCATGTTTCACACAAATTTCAATACAAAAAAGACACACAAAGTAGATTTAATAATACCTTCAATTTACTTAGATTGTTCAAGAAATAAAAACTGCCTATCATGATTATTATTCAACTTTTTTTATATAAAAATAAAACTCACGCCTTTTTCTATCAAACTTCATCAAAACGACACCTTTTTTACGAAAAAAAAAAAAAAATGTCAACAATCCTTTGAGAATTAACCCAAAAATCAATTTCACACGGTCACCCTTAACTTCCATATAAATATCTCGTATAGGTACCTAAAGACAAGGGTCAAAATAATATTTTTGTATATTTTTTACCCTTTTATACCTAAAAATCTTGTTAAAAACGTATAAAATACGGAAGTAACCACCGTGTAACCGCTTTTGAATCATAATAGATCTGGATACAACAGAAACCCTTTTTGTCAGCGGGTAAGTAGAGGCGAAATGATTATTATTAAGTTCCAGGTAAAAAAAAGTAATGAAAATGTGATGGAAACAGGTATGAATTTAAGAAATTTACGCCCTTATAGTAAAAAAACACACTCACAAGGAAATGTAGATGTAATCGGTTGACAATAGGGCGCAAATTACAGACTGCTGTTTGGGTATTAAAGAAGTTTTTGTTATGTACGTACAGTTTTTTTTTTATCATATTTTATTCTCTTAATTTTTTAACGAAAAAGTCTCATCAACATGTTTTATATCCCACTCCTGTTTGCAATGGATAACTTCAGATAATACGTTCAAGAGATTTTATAACAACGTTACTTTCTAAAAACGATTTCTCTTCCTTTCTAAAACTGAATCCAACTCCTAATGGTACACTATATACTATATATTCCCGAAGATAGATTCCACAGAGATTTTTCCGAATTGAAATGAAAAAAAGAATAAAATATAAAAAGGAACGGTCACAATAGAAAACAGTTGAAAATGGATGGTCGTATAGTATGTCTTATCTAAATGCGTTTTAAAGTTAGGACCATTGCATTTAAATTTGGTCATTTCGAAGTTTAACTTCATGTGTGAGCGATAGAATCTGTATTTTTTTTTGTTTAGTTTGTATTTTAGCACTTTGTGCAACAATGAAAAGAATGACATAAATCTTGAATACATGTTTCAATTGACATTTACATTAACATAATAAATATACCTAGTCCTTGTTTAAGATCAAATTCAGCATTTTTATAGTATAGTAGAACGCACCAAATAGGGTTACTAATTTACTAGTTTTATGCAAATAAATATTAAAGGCGGGATATTTATCTCTCATTTGTCACGATATATTCGTTCTGTGTCAAACACACACTGCTCAGTTGAACGGATAATGTGAGGACATTCTTCAGACTCACTTGCATCAGTTTTTAAAAGGAACTACTATAACTTCCTCCGATGTTTCTTCAGAGATGCATTGAATCATTATTACGACCATTGGCCACGTCAATGCAAAAATGCATCAACATGGGCACTCTACCGGAGGAATGGTTGTCTGCTGTCGTGACAAGTTCGCTGCAGAAAATTATCGACCTATTAGTTTGACCTGCGCACTTTGTAAATGCATGGAGAAAGTCATTACCAGAAATATGACTTCATTTCTGGTTGAATCAAATATTATTCCCAATGAACAACATGGGTTTACGCCCAAGAGGTCGGTGGAGTCGAATCTTCTGGAATGCCTCAATGTGTGGACCAGCCATAATGATGTTGGTCAGCCTACGGATGTGTTGTATCTGGATTTTGAGAAAGCGTTCGACAGAGTGCCATTTGCTCGTTTGTTGCTGAAATTGAAGCATTACGGCGTGCGGGGGGCACTCCTGAGGTGGATTGAGATGTTTCTTACAAAAAGAATTTTCCAAGTTAGAGCGAATGGTGCATTATCCGCTAAATTGCCGGTCTTGAGTGGTGTCCTGCAGGGGTCTGTACTGGGGCCATTGCTTTTTCTGGCATATATATCAGACTTAACAAGTACCATCACGTCAAACATGAGTTTCTTTGCTGATGACACCAAATTGTTTTGTAACCCACTGCGAGACGATAATGAATTCCAGATCGACATTGGTGGGGTAGTGTCCTGGTCGGCGGTTTGGTTGATGAACTTGAATTTGGAGAAGTGTCAGGTACTCCACATCGGAGCTAATAATCCCAGGACTCCATATTTCATCAATGGAAATGCCGTTAAATCTGTAAATCAGCAGAAGGATCTTGGTGTCATAGTAACGGCGGATTTGAAGTGGGAGGCCCATATTTCCGCCACAGTGAAGAAAGCTAATAGACTGTGATATCTGATACAGAGAGCTTTCAAATCGAGATCAAACTCTCTAATATTGGAATTGTATAAATCGTATGTCAGACCACTATTGGAATATGCCAACAGCGTTTGGTCCCCCTACTTCATTAAGGACATAGAGGCATTGGAAAGGGTTCAGAGGAGATTCACTAAGCTACCTCATGTACTTAGCCATATATACCATTTGAGGAGCGATTGAGGCTTTTAAATCCTGCTAGAAATCCTAATCTGCGTGGCAATAGCAAGAAACTTGACAAGGAGAGATGTGCTAGACTTCCTCGGAAGAATTTTATAACAAACAGAGTTGCATATGCATGGAATTCATTACCTGAAGAGGTGATAATGGCGCAAACGGTTGACAGCTTTAAGAACAGGCTGGACAATTTCATGGAGGACCCTGGCGATCAGTTGGTCCACTACTCGCTATAGAAGATGAGTGAGGATGACATCAATATTTCAAAAACCTCAAATTAGGAACTAAGCAACAGTTTCATCGGTTTTACCGTTTACTGTTTTACGACTAATAATAATAAATAACCTTGCGGATGCAGAAGGAGTGCGAAATCATGAACACCATGAAAAAAAGAAAGCTTCAATACCTGGGTCATATAATGAGAGGACAGAAATACACACTTCTCCATGGAAAGGAAAGATGGAAAGATTAGTGGAAAGCGAAGCATGGGGAGACGCCGTGTGTCCTGAGGGTTCAACTGTTCAGAGCTGCAGTCAACAAGGGCCGGATTGCTGTGATGATACCAAACCTCCCATAGGAGATGCAATATAGGAAGAAGAGCTATACCTTTGAGTTTTGTAAAAGGAACGGGCGATTAAGTGATCTTGAAGTAAAATATCTGATATATGCATAAAAGGAATCAATAGCTAACAATTAAAAAAAAGCAACCAACGGATTTTTTTGAATTATGTGCTTCAAATCCAAAGCTTGAAAGTAGAAGTATTTAAATCAATCTATATATAGGCTCTACATTATGTATAGCAGTTAAAATAAAAACATGTATATACCTATAGGGACTATATGGCATAGGTTCCCTAAATTATCGGTATGTACCTACTCAGTCATGCTTATCCAAACTTCAATCTAATTAGTTAAAACATATTAACCGCTATACATCGCGGTATTCTGTAAACACAAAAGGCAACCCCCGTTCAACTATAATAAACATATATTTTCATCAACAAAACATCAGAAAAACCCTAAAATAGAATAAAGCAATAAAAATATAAAAGCTCATTCTATATACAACACATATAATGCTCTATCTTTGTCGCTCTAATAATGCTTTCTATCCAGTGTTGCCAATCAATCCTAAATGAAGATAATAATTGATTTGAGGTTATTGATAATGGATAAATATGATGAATAATTAAATAGAAACAAATTTTTCAGAAAAGGCCAATAATAATAATAATTTCAATGAAATAAAACTCGTCTACTCCACGAAGGAACCTTCTACTTGTCAGTCAATCATTATATAACCATACATGTTTCGAGAATTAAATTCTCATCATCAGTGGTAAGATATTTTATACAGAACAAGTCATCATACGTCTCCAAATATAAGTTCATTCGTTGAAAACATTTTTTTCGGAGATTATAACATATTTAACATAATACAAAATTAGTAATTAAAAATTTTAAGAGTCAATAACATTGATTCTCTTTCCGTTTTCTTTTTGCGTTTTTTACGCATACTTTAATTACTTTTTAAGTCAATCAAGATTTAATTAAATAAATTATTAGTCTTACGATGCTTCATTCTCAAGGTGTGTGTTTTTTTTTATAATCTCAGAAAGAAATGTTTTCAACGAATGAACTTATGGTTGGAGACGTATGATGATTTCTTCTGTATAAAATATCTTACCACTGATGATGAGAATTCAATTCTCGAAACATGTATGGTTATATAATGATTGATTGACAAATAGAAGGTTCATTTGTGGAGTAGACGAGTTTTATTTCATTATAGTTTTATCTCCTTGCATCGAAATGGATTATATTAAAAATAATAATAATTTCGTTTATTCTAAAATGATCTTGAGGGGTTTAGGTAAAAGTAATAGGAGAAGCAAATTCCTATAAGAAATAAAACAAGCCTCCATAAAGTTCTATTCTATAATTCCAAAGGTTCGTAATGAGGCATATTTCGAGGTTCTAATACCTCATCTTCAGCAGGCAAAATGTTATCTTTAAAAGAAGCAATAAGTTGTTTAGAATTAAAAAAAATTTCTTGAGTATTTTTTGTTTTCTAATTGAAGTCTGTTTCTTTTGTAATTTTCCGACCTAGGGAAAGTACCTATTGTTAACAGGCTATTAGTTTTTGGTTAAAATTACTTTAACCCTGTGATAGGGGTACACATAACCCACAACTCGAACTGAAAGCGACCATTACCGGTGCTTGGTAAGGCAAGGACTCTTAGATGCTTCCAAAATAAAATAAACGAGCATGGGTCATCAGTAAAATTTTTTAAGGACTGCTTCGAGACGAATCGAGGAACCGACCAAAAAGGAGAAAGGCTTTCCAAACTGCTCTTTTTGATTTTTTTAGAAAAGAAGACTGGAATTTTTATAATTAATATTTTTTTTTATTTTTCAGAATATATTTTTATTTTCGATTTGTTTACCTTGAGTGTTATTTTTCGTTTTTGTTTTTTTTTTTAAGTGAGAGTACAGTTTTTATTTTTTTATGATTTGTATGTTGTTACTTATCCTTGGAAATGAGCAGTATAGTTAGGATCAAATGATTTCCCTGTTCTCTACCGAATTTATTTTTAAGTTTATTAGAGCAAGAATCTATCTTTGTGAATCGATTCAAATTTGGTCCGATTTTCTGAGAATCGATTCAAAAATCGATTATTTTTCTAAAAGATCGACATCCCTATTCCAGTGCCTTAACCATAACCCCACAAGAAATAGTTTAATGACGTTAGCACGATCTAGGCGGCCAATTGACCAGCCCCAAGCGTGAAATGAACTGTTCACCGAACTCGCTTCTCAATTGGGCCAATCATTCGCGTGCTGTGTTGCATGTGGTTCCGTTTTGCTGAAACCATATGTCGGCCAATTCCAGCCCTTCGATTTTGGCCAAAAAAATTTGTAATCATCGCACGGTAGCACTCGCCATTCACAGTAACGTTCCTGCCTTCATCGTGCCTTCATGCATTGGCAGTTCTTGCAAGGCTTCTGGCTGCTCTTTACACCAAATACGGTAATTTTGCTTGTTTACGTATCCATTCAACCAGAAATGTGTGGTAGGTCGTGTGGCTTCTATCTTGCACCAGCTGTATTTTAAAGGGTTTTACACCCAAATCCTTCCCCACAACTTTCCAGAGACCCAACTGCTGCGAACGTGTTGGTGGTTTAATGTCAAATAATGTAAATTGGGTGCGAAATTTAGTCACAAGATTCCGAATAGCCGCCTCAGAAGGTCGCCCAAACTGACCATAAAATGGAAGAAGTACACGATACATTTGCTTAACCGAGGATCAATTTTGATAATAAAATTCAATAATCTGCAAGTGTGGTTCGTTCGTAAATCGGTTCATGGTTAAATTATAGGCCAAATTGAACATGTTTAACAGTAACATATTACAGGAAAAAAGCTAAGCTGCCAAAACCAGTGTTGCCAAAAATAAGTTGCTAAAAAATCACCCGTTACTAACAAAGTGTAAGATTTGACAACGCTGGCAACATAAACAGCATAAGAACTAAATAGTAGAGAAACACGTCAACTCTATATACTAGCCTACTATAATAATAATGCCAGACAACAGCCACTATCTTTCGCACACAGATAGAATGATATAGAATATAAATATGTATAGGGAAGGGAGACGAGGGAGGCTTCTATCCTGTAGGATAAAAGGTGATGCCCCGCCTTCGTAGCGCCCCACCCTAAATACGCCTCTAACGTGTGGTCCAGACATCCAGGATCATCCTGAAAAGCATATTATAGTGCCAGTGTTATGTCACTCAGACACAAGCATAGATAGGTAGTTTATATTATAGACAACACAGACAAATCAATTATTAAAAGTTTTTATTATAGTTTAAGGTTGTGATATGCTATGTTCAGTTGTTGTACTTTTTGAGCATTAGTTAGTATGAATTTATTAATTTATTGACAGTTTTTATTAATTAGTGAGACAATAGTGACATCAAGTGGCAAAATAAGGATTATTTTTTGTGATCAGTTTTTGATAGTGATATGTGGTGACGAAAGCATTTTAATTTGGAAAATATGACAGGTAACTGCACAATATATTGTTTAATTAATTTGCATAAATAAAAAAATTGTACAGGGTGCTAGGAAATTATTAAAAGCAATGAAGTCTTGTTATACCTAATATATAATATTATAAGTGAAATAGTGAATAAATATGAGGATGAAACAGCTGATGACGATTACTTCTTCCGGAATCAGCTAGGTATCTGTTTCTACTTTTGATACGCAATGTTCGTAGGTACTAATATTGACAATTTAGTTCTAAAAAACACTCACTTGTATATTTAGCAGTAAGTTTTCTAAACTCCAACCAAAACATGTGCAGTATTATAAAATTTCCTTTAATTTGGACGGCTGTTTCGCACGTTTAGCACATCTTCAATTCACTGATAAATAGATGATCAAGTATAATTTAAATAATTAAAAGTTAATAATAATTTTATGGTTAAAAACCTACCTAAATTTTTTTCTTGTGGCATTCGTCGCTTATAGGACAACAAAATACATTATTTACAACATTTATATTTATACAAGGTGTCCCATTTTTTTCCGGCAAACTTCCCAGTCTGAGCTTCTGTACAGCTGAAACAAGAAGTTAATACGCATAAAATATTGGCTTTTAAGGGAGTTAGAGCATGTCAAAGATTTGGAATTTTTCTTGTTTTTTCAAGGCATTTCCAAGATCTGTTTAAATAACATATTGAAATTTATTATAGAGTTATTACATAGGTATTATCACACCTAGAGTCTCTATTGATTAATATTTTAAAATTTAATATTGTTTCAAAACCGTTTTCGTCATTTACCTTTAAGTAAACGTCTATTTTGCATTAAATTTGTTATATACTTATGTACTCGTATGTGGCGACATTTTCAGCAATACCTGTAAAGAATTTTTGTTCTTCTAGTACTTTGGTTTAGTTTTTCTTTTGTTGTTTTATTCAATTATGTAAAGAATGTCTCAAATTTCTGACTTATCTAATTAATATAGAATACTTAGTGGTTTTTATGAAGAAAGCATTTACCTACTTTATTTATATTTTATTTTAAATCAAGTAACGCTGCTAGGATTGCTTGAATTGTGAAATCTTGAAACACTTTTGGCAGTACTGATGTTTATTTTTTGTTTCTATTTTTTAAACTGTACAATACCTACTTTGTTTCTTATTTATTACTCTATAGGCGGAGCACGGCGGATCAGATTGGTCCGAAATTTCCTTGGCTCAAAATTTCGAAAATGTCTCCTTATGACCATTTTGAATATTATAATTTTCGAAAATCAAATCAAATGTTCACATTCAAATTATTTATTAACTAAACACATACTAAAATAAAAACATTTCAATTTACAAAGGCAAGTGTTCGAAATCCTCAGCATTTTGTTCAATGCATGCGTACAAGCGGCGAATAAAATGGGTTTCTACACTGTCTATTGCTTCGTTTCTAATTTGTGCTAAAGTTCCATAAATGCGAACAATAACATCATCTTCACTGTTGGATAGGACATGGTAAACCATATTTTCTAGATAACCCCAAAGCCAAAAGGGTTGAGATCCAGGCATCTAGGAGGCCAAGAAATAGGTCCTTCACGATCGATCCATTGGTTGAGAAAACGTCGATTTAATACCTCTCAAACATTTCGAGAATAACGGGCAGGTGCACCATCATGTTGAAACACAATATTTGGCCGCTGTACTAAATGAGCTTCTTCAATTCCAGAAGAGTTGGTACTCTGTTATCGCAAAAATTGGCATAGTTTTCGGCGTTTAGTATCCTCGATAGAAACTGTGGTTCTATTATCATATTCCCTAACAGACATATCCACACATTTAAGCTCCAGCGTGCTTGCTTATGTGATTTTATAATTTGGTGCTGATTTTCGTAATTCCAACAAAGCAAGTTGTGCTGGTTAAAATGGGCTTCATCACTCCACAGTATTTGTTTAAAAATGTCTTAATTTGCGTGCAGGCAATTTAAAAATATCTACAAAATCGTAAGCGCAACTCGCTATCCTCAGGATGAAATTCTTGAATCGCCTTTAGATGATATGGATGCAGATTTTCTCTTTGCATGAATCTGTTTTTATCAAGGATGACTAGATTTAAATTATTAATTCCAAGTGAAAGGTATTCAAAATGGTCATAATTTCATAAGGAGACATTTTTCGAAATTTTGAAGTGATTTTCGTCTTATTTTGGGTCGTAGATTCTGCCCCCAAAGGGGACACCCTGTATATTCACAAAATTACTCCATTTTAAAGAGATACACGAAACGTCGTATGTTCTTACAAAATCTGGGAATAAAACAAACTTATTGGGAACAAACTAAAGTACTGGACAATTGCTTTCGAGCAATGAAAATTTCGTCTGCCTTTCAAGCTCGATATTTTTGAAACCAGACCAAGTTTCGACCTCCGGTTTTCACGGGCTAACAGATTACCTTTTTGTGAAAGACACTGGCATTTTAAAACATTTTGAACTGTAAAACTCTTTTTTATACAGGGCGTTCAATAAAAACCATGATTTTTATTCTAATTTTGCATGTGTGTAACTTTTTAATTTTATTTCTATGCACCTTTGTCATCAATGATCTGCCTTAGTTTCGATTTTTTTTCCATAATCTAATAATTTTTTTTAACTTTTTAGCATCTAAACCATCCTGAATTGTTCTTATATACGAGTATTGTTAGCAATTCTCATATTATTCGGTTAGCGTATTTTTGTGATTAAAAATATCGAATATCTAAATGATATGCTACACAGTGGCGTGCTAATAAAAATAAATTATTATCAATGGCAATGAGAAACTTAAAATATTCCGAATTATTTATCTTTTTGTTTTGCTATGGAAACGTATATGTAACTTATTTTTTCCATGGCAACTTTGAATCCGTCCAGCGAAAGAAACACCTAGACTTTGGCAGGCAAAATTAACAGGGAAATAAGTGAATCCTGATAATGCTGATTTGAAATTTTTAACAACAAAGGAAAGAAATAATTGTATGAGGCTTAAAAATGAAGGGTAAAATTAAAAAAAAGGAATGTATAGCTCATGTGCACCGACAAACTGACTTATTGGCAACAGGACCGCTAGAAGATCGGTAAAAGAAAATAATTTAAGGTGTCATAAGTTTAGTTATCTGTTGGCAGTAAAATGATTTTGTGCGAGCAAAATCAACAGGTGATAAGAAATTTGGAAAGTTTCTAAATGGCATTAATCATTATTAATTTTTATTAGCACGACATTGTACAGCATATCATTGAGGTATTCGATAGTTTTAATGAAAATAAATACGCTTACTGAAAGGTATGAGCATTGCTAAGAAAACTTACCAATAAGAACAATTCAGGATCGTTGAAAGTTGAAAAAATTTGATATTATATTGAAATAAAACTAAGTCTGCTCCACAAAAACATGTTTTTGTGGAGCAGACTTAGTTTTATTTGAATTTAATATCAAATTTTTTCAACTTTCAACGATCCTGAATTGTTCGCTCCTCTCCGAAATGGATTATTTTAGAAAATTTGATATTTTTCAAACTAAGACAGGTATAAAAATTTTGAGAAATTACTTGTTTTGCAGAAGATCCTTGATTAAAAAGGCGCATAGAAATAAAATTAAAAAACTTTTCTCGGATAGTTATACGTATTCAAAATTCGGATAAAAATCATGGAATTTCATTTTCATTATTTTCGCCATTAACAGAGTTAGCGAAATTCATGTCAAAATTGATTTGAAAGTATGTTGTAAAAAATATCCTTTAGTTTGGAATTAACACAGTACCTTAATCCAAAAGTCAAATAATTATTAAACAAATTGTTATTTCAGATATTTAAGTAAAAGTTTTACACATCCAAATTACGAAATTGATTATTTTTTCCTAGATTATTTAAAATTGTAACCAGACAGATAGTAGAGATTCACTTTTGACCTAAAAAAAGTATTATACTGATAATTTAATTATATTGCCTACTATTATTAATGCATTTCTTCTATCAAAATAAAATATTAAAACTAAAATTCTCATACTTACTCAGAATTTTAGTGAAGTATATTTATGACCTAATATAGTACAGATATTCCCTAAATATCTATAAATCTGCCATTAAAGTCAGCGTTTAGTGGTTGTCCCCATAGTTGCCTCATCAGTTTTTGCCCAGCATCAATGTTAATCAATGCTTCACGAAATTTCTCAGTCAGATGAATATGGCCATGAATTAAACGCCTTTAGCAGTGGCAAGGACATCGCCTCATCGCTAAATATTGATCGATACAATGTTGTCCTGATAATCCCCGTCGAAAGTGAAGTGAATAAATCATCGAGAGAAAATGTTCACGAGTTAATACCATCTTAGGCTGACAAACAATTCTATCAAAGTAATTTTCATTTAATCGTGCAAAAGATTTTTTTTTTTAGTTTTACATATTTACAGGTGGCATTGTATGGCTTATACCAGAAGCTGTAGATAATTGTCCGGTACTTAAAGTCGGCTCGATATGGTTAAGTTTACTGCCTCCCTAAATTTGGCTCAACTAATAAAATTTCCAATTTTGCCAAAAAATGTCCACCTCGCAAACAAAATAGAGGTTCCCAAGCATTTTTCCGAAAAAATATATGACACACTTCTCTGAATCGTCTCTATTGGAACACCCTGTATAATCGTTGGAATGTTTGCCCAATTATGCATACAAAACTGCAAATTCGCAGAATACTGATTCACATAAATATAATAGTGTGTAGTTTCTTAAAAATTGCCCTCGATTATATCTAATCTAAGAGCTTTTGATGGTTATGTAACAGAATACTACTATTGATGAGCAATTGCAAAATTTCTCAGAAAATTAATATACCAACTAATATTTTTGTCACCATAAAAATACACATTTGACAAAATAGGTATGTGCTGTATGAATTTATCTCTGTGTATAGAATTTAAAATAAATAAACAGCAGTGGAAAAATTTTATATAAATAAATACAGATTATAGAGGGTCCCAAAAAATGGCATAGATTCCCTGAGGAAAATGAATTGCACTTTTCTTATGCAATTTTCCATTTTACTTTTTTTTTTATTTTATTTCAACAAATTCCTTCCATATACATTTTTATTTGAACCCATAAAATAATAATTTTCGAAAAATGTTTTCTAGTTGGAAATCCTGATGAAAGTGCAAACCATGTAAATGTAAAGAAGTTTTTTGACAGCATAATACACAAGCGCAATTACAATTGTGTTTTTGACAACCTTAAACCCCAAGTCTTAAACATTAATATTGATATTATAGAATACCTACACAATGACCGATTAAAAAAAACAACCTGAATATACCCTCTATGTTAGCGAAACGCGCGTTTTGGTTCATTCATTTTATTCTGCGTCAAAGGTACTTCTCATGGCGACATACAAACTAGAGCCTAGTTGTCGCACGTTGTCGATGATATTGCTATGGAGCGAAGCTCAAATGGATTATCGGAAAACATGCTGGCATAGTTTATTCCAAATTTCCTGAAATATCCATTATTATGCACAAAACAATCAGTGTTGATTGCCTCAAATGGCTAATGCGATCAGCCTATATAGAAACAGAACGAGAAAATTATTTTATAAGTGAGCTAATATTAGTGGACGCCACTGATTGATCTAAAATACTATTAAGTCTCTATATGCTTTGAACAAATATTCGTTATAAGGTATCCTACCAAAAATTATAACTTTTATCTATCAAATTCCAAATCTAACATTTTGGTTCTTAACTTCGTTTCGGATTGTAGCAGTGTAACAATAAAAAACTTGATGCTCTATCGCTGACTTTGAATCGACGATTACTCAAAGCCGTATTGTTTTAGATGCCTCAACATTCTACATTCCAAAAGTCGTTCAGCTTTCCTGAATTTGCAGTTTACTTTCGTTTATTTTTCCAATTATTACAAACAGTTGCAACATAGGAGTAGATTTGCCTTGAATATCTTTGATTTCTTTCGGTGCTAAGCCTTTCTGGACAAAGGTTAGCGAATATTTTGGATGATTTAGTCATTAAAATGAGCATCGGTCTCTCTTTTTTATTCAAATAATTCACACCAAAGGGACCGACTAAAATCCAACGACTTCTTTTGCAAGATAATTTTTTACTAAATATAGTAACCAATCAAATTACTTAAGTTTAAGTCATATGGAAAATTTCATCCAATCACCTCTGGATTACAGCGATAATACCCTACATGTGGTGTTTTCAGTTTGGTGTTTTTTTATTAAAAATTAATTAAACGTCAAACTGACAACTGGTTTAAAAATGTCGCGAAGATTTGGTATTGCATCTAACGATGCAATTAATGATATTATATCTAATAATATACCAAAAAATACAATCAAATCAAAAAAATATGTATGGAAAATATTTCTCGAGTTTTGTGCGACCAGAGAATACGAACTGAATGCTGAAACGAACGAGTTTGCATAATTTGGCTAATATATTGAAAGATTTTGCGGTAAATATGAGAAAAGCTGACGGAACTGAATATAAAGAAGCAACTGTAAAAACAATTTGGAATACTACAAGTAGGCTACTCCAGGAAAAATACTTCAATGACTTTAAAATTGTATTCGGTCCGTTTACCAGTGGGATATTCAAAAATGCGCGAGATGCAAGAAATGCAAAACATAAAAGATTACAGCGGGATCCAAACAAACGAAAATGCAATTCATCAAATTTTTGATATCTACAAAGTAAAAAATTATCTTAACGAATACTCCTCGGGCCTTGATAAATACTCAAAATTTTGTCATAGAGAATCCTTCAAGCGAGTTGCTCAAGGATAACAAAATTATCTCGGTATTATCAAGACCCTAGGGGTATTACTACTGAAAAATCAGTAGGTATATTGACGCTGTGAACGACAAAGAAATAAGGCCTTTGGAATTTTGATAATACTCTCCGGTGGAAAATCAGTTTCCTAAGAAATATGCCAGTTTGTTTCATTTAGTTTATTAACACGACATTAGTATTATACGTCGAGACAATGACTTACTTCATCAGAAGGTAATACAATAATAAAGTAGCAAACAAACAAAAATCCTTCCAAGAACAAGAATAACCATGCGCGTATTCATCTTTATTGTAAATTCATATAAAGAACAACAGCATCTCCGACTATACCCGTGTTGGTATTTATTTATCAAAAGGACTAAACGGAAAAGCGTACAATAAGTCACGGCCATAAAGTAATTGATATTGTTGCACACGACGACGCTTCTATTCATATAAATATATTATATCTCTGCTGTTTCTGTTTCTGTCAAAGAATAGAATGATTAGTTTTAAGAATCGGCAACAACGAGAACGCATCTCTGCACAAATTTCACGCCAATATTCCATTTATTGTCTTTGGTGTATTTTTAAACTGGCATTAAAGCCATGGCATGTACTGATGATCTTGGTTTCTACCAGACCAGACTAAGATAAGGTAATAACAAATAAGTGCAAGTAAGATTTTGCGCGCAACCTTTTGACATAATAATTTCAAGTTGATAGTTGGCTCTTGCAATCAGAAAGTTCATGCTGAAGCTGCATATTGGTTTCAGCTTGTATAATGAACTACAATTTGAAACAGTGGAAGACATGATCGACTGTTGATGGGGGAGGTTAGCCAGATGGCTCAAAGGATTGTTAGATGTAGCTTGGTTATAGGAATGACTGTACGATAATCTTGGAGTCAGGAAAGTTTGTTGTCTTTAGAATGCCACTTGTACCTACTTCAAGGAGGATGAAACGGCGAAACCTATTTTGTACGTGAGGCTTTCTCTTCATACAGAAGCCTAACATCATTGTTCTAATGATCCATTTTGCAAAATCAGTACTTCATTTATGCGTCGTGAGTTATCCCACAACACAATTGAATTGCAGAACACGCAGAGTATAGGTACATGTGCAAAATAAAAGCAGCGCAATACATCGACGGAAACAAAACTTCTCAACTTCCAAATCAAAAATTAAAACTTGCAGAGCTTTTTTGAGAGTTTCGATGTGTGGTTAGTGAGTACCAATTTAGAAGTGAGTCGATCTCAACACCCAAGAACTTTACAGTAGATTTTTGGATCGGATATCAGATACTGACATTCAATCAATTTCTAGTGCCGAGAAATGTATGCTATTAGTTTTTCAAGGTTCAGAACTAAGTCATTTTGAGTACAATATGCTTTCATGTCTTGCAAGCATTCGTTACACTCTGCACTCAATTTATCAATATTACCAGCCGATATTATGGATGAGGTGTTATCAGCAAAAAGCGATTTGTGTTTGGCGAGTTTTATTTAATTTACATTATAAGTGGTACTTCTTCAAGGAATGAATTTTGTTGATTAAAATTCAAAAAAATTAATTATTAACTTATATAGCATAGCTGCGTTTTCACCCATTTCGAATAGGCAGATGTGTCTACGATAACGCAAGCACCACCATAGTATTGTATATACAAAGATAATTTTCACAGAAATCTGAAATCGGACTAAATGGCAAAAACATGGTTAGTGCGGCATCGACAGGATTTGAGCTTGTACATACGGCCATTGTTAATCTCTCAACAAACATTCAAAATTTTTGTCGGCAGCAGATAGAATAAAATATACCTATATACAAGAGACGAATAAATAAAGGATCAGTTTGCTAAATAAATATCTATTTTGTCCTGTAAATTGGGTTTTATTGATAGATGACTGAAAGCTCTACTAGATGCCGAACCAATTTCAGAAATAAAGAAATCTTAATAATTGCAGTTCTGAAAATTGCATATTAAATCCTTGAGTTCGTTCAAGCATAATTTTGCTTATTTCAAAAACATTTCTTCTTCGACTTGAAGTAGTGTTAGGCCTTCTATAGGTTTGATTTGAGATTGAGGGTCGGATCGGCCTTATTTGTCAAATTGAAGAAAAAACTGTAACATTATATTTAGCCCCTGTAGCTATGGGATGGAACACCTCGTTTTAAAGGATATTTTCTACTGAATATAGTGCTGCCAAAAAAACAGCCACTTTCCGTGCAAATATCGACGCCGTTTGCAGTAAACTGAATAAGATTCTATACTTACTTCGATCTCTAAGAGGATTCATGGATACCCCATCTCTTATTTCTGTTTATTATGCTTTAATCTATTCAGTGATTGCATACAATATTGTGATTTGGGGTAGAAGTGTTGAAATTGACAGGGTCTTTGTGCTGCAGAAGCGAGCGGTGAGATGCATCTTTAATATCCCGTTTCTACAGTCACTTCAATATATCTGTACAAACTACTGTGTTACACATTCAAAAACAGAAACATCACGCCTACTTGTGGCATTAATCATCAACATTTTACACGTGGACGAGATCGCCTGTATCTGCCCAGACCCAATCATTAGTTTTACAAGAAATCACCGCATTACTCTGGGCTAATCTTCTTCCGGAAGACATAAGAGTTTGTCAGACAGAGGGTAAATTTAAAACTAAACTAAAGGCTCTCCTTAATTCTAACATGATCTATAGCCTTCATGAATTTACAACTATTATGGAGACATCGTAGATTGTTTTTTTTTAGTGTTTTTGTTTGTATTTGTGTTTAATTTATATAACTGCAACTGCATAGGTGTATTCAAATTTTAGATTGTGACGGGTTTGTTTATTGCCTTATGTGTTATAAGGAACGAGGTTGAATGTAGCTATGGAACATTTATTGTATTGTGTAGTAAAACTATGACGTGTCTATATACAACGTTTTGTATGACTTGTGACAGAATAAAGATATTATTATTATTAAATAACAAAGCAAATAGCAAAAACTGCAACTTTTTACCTAGCCCTCGTAGCTATGGGGTGCGAGCCCTCGTTGTAAAAGGTTTTTCATACTGAATACAGTGCCGCCAAGAAAACAGCCACTTTCCGGGCAAATAACAAAGAAAATAACAAAAACTGCAACTTTTTATCTATCCCTCGTAGCTATGGGGTGCGACCCCTCATTCTAAAGCATTTTTCATGAATGCCGCCAAGAAAACCGCCACTTTCCGTGCAAATAACATAGGGAAGAGCAAAGAACTGTAGGCCTAGAAAAATAAACCCATAAGATCTAGTTCGAATGTCAGCGGGTCCTGAAGAGAGGACTATAACAAATAGGATTATTATGAACGATAAATATCTAAAGTAGGTACATTTTTAAGAATGCAGTCACCAGCCACCCGCTTCAGTTTATTCGTTTTCTCTTTTATTGATGTTCTGGAAAGCATGATTGCGTATACCAAAGAGACTTCATCCGAAAACCTTGCTGGCTAATTTATTGGACCTCCTCTATACTAATCCAAGGTTTTGTAGGCGCAACTCAAAGTGGAGAGACGCGTATCTGTATTGGAAATATGCTGTTGCCGAACATTTAGTCCTTTAATGGTCTTCTAGGAAATATTCAGCTACAGCCAGACTTTAATTGTCATCATATATATTTTTTAAATTAATAAGTGCTAACTAAGGATTTTTAATTTATGAACGAACAAACAGAGCATCAGAGAAAAAAGAACAACCACACGATATTTTATTTCTTTCTTTTTCAGTTTGAAAAAACAAATGCAAGTTGAGAAGGCATAAGAAGTAGATGTAACGCGATATGCAATTGTTTCTTTTACTGTTTTTTAATAGTACAATCACTTCGTAGGCACGAACTTGCGATTACAGGAAGAGGTCAGTGGCCCTCACTCTCTTTTAGAACTTACAAAAATAGTAAACATCATAACAAATGAAATTTTAGACTTATGTTTATATTTTGTCTCATAACGCAAGATTTGTATTCATATTGTTGTGTTAGGTTAGGTTCACAATAGTTCATTTTGTACTAGATTTTTACATACAATAAGTACCAAGGAGTCGTCCTTCCGCTGTCAAATAGTATGTGATTGCTTCTATTTTGATCAGTTGTTATCCCTATTCTTTTGATATCGTCAGTCCATCTGTTTTGCTTTGGCTGCTTTCTCATCCTGGCAACATGTTCTGACCACCGCCATTTAGCCTCAGTATGTAATCTACAGCATCCTTAAGCAAAATGCTAAGGTTGTCGCTTTATAGGCCAGGACTAGGAGAACGCTCTGATTGGTACGAGGCCTGTCCCATAAATCCACCTGCGTTCATAAATCCGACGATCCATCCATCGATTCTGAAGCATGTCTCGAAGTTTGTATTCGAGAAACAGCTTTGCTTTAACAATCTTTATGCTTTTGTCCTCTCGGCAGAATTTTTATTTTTAGAACAGCCAAAATCACACAAATCGGGACCACCTGACACCGGGACAGTAGATTGTTTTATCTGAGTCGTTTAGGCGGTCTGGCCTCCCCTCACTTCGACCTGCAGAAGATCTTTTGTGAATGACTCTAATCTATGAATTGCCCAGCTGTCCCACACTTTTCATAAAGTTGATGATTTCTCTGGGGGCTAAATTCCTTGCCTCGTCGGGTGTTAGGGTCACCCCTCCAAGGTGTTTTAGCCTTTTGCAGAAAAGTGCCATGCACGTGTTCTGTTGTCTCTGTTGCGTCTTCGCAAAACCGACAAGTGTCGTCCTCGGTTAGGCCCATCCTTTTGAGATGGTATTTCACTGGGTGGTGTCCCGTAAAAAGGCCTGTAATTCGCCTTTGGTCGCTTCTCTCCAGTTGGATAAGCTTCCCTGCGTTGGCGTCTGAAGGTTTGATAAACCTTTTTGATTGTCTTAGGGCTGGAATGTTTCTCCAGTAGGACTTAAGTTATTCCTTTTCCCATCTCCGAAGTTCTTCCTTCATATTTGCAAGTTGGTCCGCCGCTTCGTTCCCCTCTATGCCTTCATGTCCTGGCACCCATGTCAGAGTAATCTGTTTCCCCTGAGCTGCAAGTTGCTTTAGGGTCTGTTTGCATTCCCATGCTAGCTTTGACGTGAAGGTGTAAGACCTCAGTGCTTTTAACACAGCTTGACTGTCTGACATAATATTGATCTGCCGTTCCGGGATGCCTCTCTGCAGGCATTCTTGAGCACAACGATTAATAGCGTTGATCTCTGCTTGGAATATAGTGGGGCTTTTCCCGAGAGATTCAGAGAGCCTGCAATTAGGCCCGTATACTCCCATGCCTGTGTTCCCTTCTATTCCTTTTGAACCGTCCGTATACCAGACGGATGTGTTTTCTGGGAATCGTGGTTCCCCATTTAGCCAGTTTTGACGGTCTACAATGACCACTTCAAATGGGATTTCAAAATCATGTTTGCGTGGTAAAGCGTCCGACGTGTTTCTTCCTGAATCCAAAGATATTAGATTCAGGATTCTCATGTATCCCTCTAGATCGCCAGATTTGTATTCCATTACCTGTGCCAGTTTCAGAGCGCTAATTGCTGCCTCTTTTTTGACTAGTACAGGCAAAGGTATTAGATGCAGCAACGTTTCCATCGCTGCTGTGGGGCAAGTTCGCATTGCCCCTGTTATTCCTATACATGCAAGGCGTTGCAACTTTTGAAGACGGCATTGTGTATGCTTAATATTAACTTTTGGCCACCATACTAATGAGGCGTATGTAGCCATGGGTTTGATAACTGTTTGGTACACCCAGTATGTGAGCTTTGGCTTTAGCCCCCAAGTCCTACCGAGTAGCCATATGGCCGCTGTGGATTACTCCCAGGTATTTGACTTTATCCGGGACAGTACAGAGGCTTGCGAATTTTAGTGATTTGTGTGTTTTAGCAAAAATTGTTGCCCAATATTTGTTGAATATGCCGGTTCATTCGCCGCTCTCCAACAATTGTGTTTATCTTTGTTAAGGATCGCCATTTACTGTTTTATATATACCTAGTTGTTGGACATAACGAGGGCCACTTTTAAGAATTTTATAAACAACTACCATATGGTGGTTTTTACACGTGTATCACTCATTCATGAAAGTTGACATTTGTTAATGATAAATGCGAGATATATTAAAAATTGACTCGGTCGTTTATTAACAGTCAGGGTTTACAGACATAAAGTTTCCAAAAATAGGGAGATTATTCGTGAAGTATGAACAGAGATACCAAAATAAAATCAATAAAATAACGTTTCAACAAGAATCACTATTTTTGTATTTAGATAGGGTTTGAAAGGTTGTAAATTGTTATTATACTTTGCGGTTAAAACCAACTAATAGTTATATAGTGTTTATTACCTTCAAACCTATATACAAAACCCAACCCTAATAAAATATAAAAGTCTATTAGCTAAAAAAGATGCCTGTGACCATAAAGATAATACCTACACTATAGTGTGTTTAAGTTTTACAAACAGTAACAAAAAAAAATAACACGACCTCCGAGAGGTAAGAGATAATGATGTCTTATTTCGCACTTACTTGCTAAATGTTGCATAGTCTATAATCGGGTTTGGGGCTTTTGTTTGTAATAATCCCTTACAATGTTTGTGATATTCAGTATATTTTGTGTCCTTCTAGAATTCTTGGGAGGATGGGTACCAGCGTCCTCCCTCACCAGTCGCCACTGCTTGCTTTTTGAGAGAGTGGGCCTCATTAAAATTATAAAAGCATTTAACCTGTGACATATTCTGGTGATAAACTTTGTTTTGTTCATTGTTTCAGATGTTTCAACTGAAATAGAACAATTATCTCTTCACTCTGATGATCATCGTATGGACTCTAGCACAATGTTACCACCAGCAATTGATATCAATCCCCTGGCATATCGCTCAGCACCCGAATACACAAACAATAATTGTGACGTTCTAGTCGTTGTGGAAAAGTCTACAATCTCAGTAAAATTGGACTTATTTGAGAACTCCAAATCAAACGATTTAAATAGTACTAATGGTATAGTAAAACCGGACCTATTTTACTTGCAAGCTAGAGAACTTGTATTGGTTAGTGGAGTTGCGCCCAGTGAGTTGGAGTTACGAGAAAACGGAGTGTTTGCTAAACAGGATATCAGTAAAGGAACGAGATATGGGCCGTTTCAAGGAAAATTGCAGATTGAACCTCATGATGCCAGATTTGCGTGGGAGGTAAGTACTTTCAATTTTTGTCTCTATTTTTAACTAGATAATAATTTTTATAGCTTTTGGAAGCAAAATATTTATCACGTTTATATTTTTCTGAGACCACTCGGAAGATTATTGCACCTTAAAGGCATACGAGGTTTGTTCAAAAAGGTGATTTTATTTTTCGCGAAAACTGTTTATTTATTTATTTTGTCCTTCAAATAATTCTTTTTTGGATATATTACACTTTTTGTGCCAGTTTTTTTCCAATCCTCGAAGCTCTCCTGGTAAAAATTAAATAAATTAAAAATATACTTACCTATACAGGGTGATTCATTATGGTTGCAACAAACGAAAACTGGAGATTGCTGAAGGTGATTTAAGCATTTTTTGCCATTGAACCCATGTCCGCAAATGCTTCGTTATCGAGATACAGGGTGTCCAAATTTAGTAGTCAAATTAACTTTCTTGTTCATTTCTCGAAAACTAGCTAACCGAATTCGACAAAATTTTACATGCATTTGGTGACCGATAACCTAAAATAACATGCATTATTTTGGCTTTCATTAACTGTTCAATGGCGTAGATATAGGGGGCATTTGTGTAAATTTTACAGATAAATTAATTAAAGACAGCTTTGACAAGCTTCATTATTTTAAATTATTACTTTTTTAAAAAGAGCAACTTATAAGCTACAAAAAAGTTAATTACGTCGATGTTGTGATTTCTACTGTTATTATGGAATCCGATAAATTGCAAGACCTTATCCATATCACAAAACATGGACGGCTACATTTCACAGGCTTAGAACGATAGGGAGCATTTTACCTAGAGTTAACAAACGACCGCATCGTCTAAATATTCAAACTGAAGAAAACATAGTGGATTTAGTTTTAGACGATCCGAAAATAAACACTAGAAGAATACCAATTCAATTGGCATTACCTCGAATAACTGTTTGGAGACTATTAAATCGAGAAATGCTCTATCTCTATCATCATCAAGGTGTCCAGGCCCTACATCCTGGAGACCGTGAAAGGCACCTACTATTTTGTAATTGGGTTCTTGGTAAGCATCAAGAAGATGAAAGATTTTTAGAGAAAGTGCTCTGGTCAGATGAAGCAACTTTTACTAGAGATGGCATAAATACAAACAATAATGAACATGTATAGTCTTTAAACAACCCTCCTGCTATTAGGCCGCGAAATTTTCAAGAGCGTTTTAGTATCAATGTTTGGGGTGGCATGTTTAACAATAAATTATTGCCGTTGTTCGTAATTAATGGGCATTTAAACTCAAATCAATACAGTCTTTTCCTACACAACCGCCTACCCGAATTTATTGAGGATGTACCTCTGAATATTGTTCAAAACATGTGGTATCAACATGACAGAGCCCCTGTGCACCGTGGTAGACAAGTAATAGAAGTTTTAAATCAACTGTTTGGAAACAATTGGATTGGTTTGGGAGGTTCCATTGAGTGGCCTCCAAGATCACCGGATCTTAATCCGCTCGACTTCTTTTTTTGGGGGTACATAAAACAATTGGTTTACAGTGTACCAATTATAAATGAAAACCAACTACTGGAGATAGTTCATGAAGCTGCTAGGAAACTGATAGGCCTTAGAATTTGTTGTCAAGTAATTTGTTATTATTAAATCGTTTTCAATGGCAACTTTGATTTTTCATTTTGATTTCTGGTAAACGTTATTTTGATTTAAATCTACCATTAACTTGCATCGGTTTCCATAAAAATGGTAGGAACCACAACATCGACGTAGTTAACTTTTTTGTAGCTTATAAGTTGCTCTTTTTAAAAAAGTAATAATTTAAAATAATGAAGCTTGTCAAAGCTGTGTTTAACTAATTTATGTGTAAAATTTATCTAAATGTCCTTTATATCTACGCCAATGAACAGGTAATGAAAGCCAAAATAATTCAGAATATTTTAGGTTATCTGTACTCAAATGTATGTAAAATTTTGTCAAAATCGGATAGCTAGTTTTTGAGAACTGAACAAAAAAGTTAATTTGACGACTAAATTTGTACACCCTGTATCTCGATAACGAAGCATTTGCGGACATGGGTTCAATGGCAAAAAATGCTTGAATTGTTTTCAGGAATCTCTAGTTTTCGTTTGTTGCAACCATAATGAATCACCCTGTATAGGAGAAATAATTCTATCGATATGCTGAAATGTGCCATTTGACTTTCCTTTTATTTAAATATCAACTGTCATCTCATTATTTTATTTTAATTAACTCAGTCAATATCAGTTATCTATTTCATGGAATTTTATATCTCTTATTGTATCATTAATTTTACTAGAAAAAAAATTTGAGAAAAAAATCGGATATACAATAATTTATCACGTAATCTAAAGTGGTTTGTTCCTTTATTGTTTTATTTTTTGGGATATTTATCTTTCGAACGCGTACAATTATTTAATCTTAAACGGAAATAGAAAAAATTCTTAAAAGATTTTTATCTTTATTGTATCGAATATTGTTAGTTTGCAAAAAATTAATTATTCTAAGAAATGTATTAAACATATTGTTTATATATAATTTTCATGATTATTATATTTAATAATTTAATATTTAAAACTTTAAAAGAATACAATACGTCATTTACGCATATTTAAATCCAATTTATTGATGGTCAATCAAAAATGGTTAAACTAAAAATGAAAAATATTGTTTGCAATAATTTGTTTGTTTTTTTTTTTGCCAAAAATTGTTGTATTGAAATCATTCCTAAAATTGCTTAATTTTGACAACTAGATATGGCTTTTCGTACTTCAAATATATTTGCGTTCACCTAGAGATATATTATTTTTATGTATTATTCTAAATTAAGTGCTAAAACAATATGTCAGTTTATACATAACATAATAATTATCATTATCAATTTATTATAAGTATCATATCAATATTAGTTAGATACTACTATATTGATGATATATTATTTGGGTTTTAAAATCCCACTGAAATCGTATATTTTAGGTATTAGTTAGTGGGAGTTTGGTACTCGAACAATATCGGAAATACTGAGAAAAATTGTAAGGTAGGCTCGAAATTAGTTTATTTATGTGTTTTTATACCAATCGTTTATGATTGCAAGTCGTTAAAAATATTTGTATTGCTTTATAATGATTTTTAATAAATTTAGTCCATTCTTGTAGAGTTGTATATTTTTGATGACAAATAAAAGTCGAATCTCCACAAAAATAAATCTAATAATAGAAATTCATAATTAATATCTAAACATGCTTCGGAACAACAATAGTTTCCTCATCAATGGCGAAAAGGGAAACTTTTTGTTGTTTTTATTAATAAAAAATAATAAAACTATATTAAGAAAAACTAACATTATTCTGTTATTTGTATTTTCTTTTTATAGATCATGATGGTTATTAAATGTTTTAATTAATTTGATATTATTTCTCTCGACTCATCTCGACAGAAATCGATAAATGAATGTAACTTATTCCAGACATTTATTTTTCGATTTCTGTCGAGGTGAATTAAAATTAATTAAAAAATTTAATAACCTTCATGATCTATAAAAAGAAACGAAAAATAACAGAATAATGTTAGCTTTTTCTTAATTTATTTTTATTATTTTTTATTAATAAAAACAACAAAAAAATTTTCCATAAAAGTTGCTGGAATATAAATTTTATGTTTCTCTTTTCGCCACTGATGATGGAACTGGTGTAAGTTCTGAAATATGTTTGGATATTAATTACTTATAAATTTCTATTAAGTATATACGAAGGAAAAATAATTATCAATATATATTAAATTACAAAAAATCCAAGGAATTCTCGAGGCGCTATTTCAACCTACATTTTCATAATTAATTAATAATTTTTCCTTATCAAATGTATTATGCTTTGATGGAAGTAAGGGTAGTTTGTCGTTCTGTAGGTTTTTCTTGTATTTTGCTTGTTGCTGGCTAATTACTAGATTTCAACGGCACCTACCTATAATATGTATTTAGTACCTAACTAAAAATCAGACACTCCAATTATCATTTATTGATTTTAATCAAAAATAGATATTATACTCTTCAAGTCCTGCTGTTCTTTCTATCAAGTGTCACTTCATATATGTATAAGTAGATAAAACTTATCAAACAATAGAAATGATGATGATAATTTTTTTTTAATAATATCGTGTTGCTATAGAAGTATTTTTTATCAGAGAACCGATGTGTTGGAAGAAGAAACTATTGAATAATTAATTAAATTGAAATATACTTTGTTAAAAAACAAATAAAGTTGAAAATGACACATTTCTTGAAATAGTAGACTTTCATGATCATGTACTCAGCATATTCGAGAGTTTATAGTCAAAAACGTAATTATGAAACTGATAGCTTCTCTTTTTGTGTACGAATTGTAAACTTTAAATATATATTTTTAAGAATCTAAAGCTAAAATAAATATCAGCCTTTATCTTAAAGTTATTTTAGAGAAATTAGTCTCTCATTAAAGATACTTTATGATTTAGTTTCAAAATTTTTCATGTAAAAATCAGATTTTTCTTCATACCAATATAGCGTCGATACAGTCTTCGCTTGGTAGCTACAGAGCGTTAAAAAAGATATTTTGTTGGCTTTATTTTAACTATCTGCAAAACAATCCGAATGAAATTTCCAGTGGAAAAAGCTTCATCAATGCCGTGCATATGCGCTGTCACTAAAGTAATTTTGTAGAACCAACATGTTTATCCCTGACTTTTTTTTATCTTTCATTGGTACAGTTACGTCTAGGTTGTTTAGTGCATACTAAAAAACTTACCTCTCAATATTTTGTCGATTTAGAATTCGTTTACGAGCTAAATGCAATTTTCTCAACGTCGATTGTGTTTTTTGTTTTTTGTATTTTGTTTAAATAAATAATCTACTTAGCATAAATCACAACAGATTTAATCGTAATCAAATACAATGTGAATTCCCAACTATCAATATAATCTCACTGCAAACCAGTAGATAATAAGTATTGTAAACTCGATTGATGCATTTTTACAAGAAATGCTTAAAATGCTCGATTAATATGCACGTAATCTTCTAATACTATCCAAATCATCTGATATAATATGCCGCTGTTATTTTTGTCTTTTTCATGTTTCCCTCCAAATTTTATTAGGATTCATACAGTCGTTTGTAATTCCCGATTTTGTAGACCTAAATTTACAAGATTTATCTCGCTCCCTAAGTATAGGTATAGATTTTAAGTTAGTAGTCAGCCAAGGCGCCGACTCTCACTGTTCGACGTCTGCAAATCAAAGAATCTTTCAGTCAACATTAGTTATATAGTATATATTGCCCCAAGGAATTTTTCTCAAATTTCTATCAAAAGACATTTCCTCAACATTTTTAAAAATCACGAAATGTCACACAGTGCTTAATTCTTTTAACTTTTATATTCAGACCACAAAAACAGCCTGATGATCCGAAACGTGATCAGCATTTATTGTACTTGATACGAGTCGTACCTACAATTAAATTTTCATTTCACACTCACACTTTGATATTTGCCAAAATTGCGTTTAAAATTTCCCAGTTAGGCAGTTGGAACTTTTACATATTAACATTAAACTTACCCAAAACCACAAAATTGTCACATTCAGGCAATAATGCAATATCATTTGGAAGACTCTGTTGAATTTAAATCTAATAAATAAAACTAAGGAAATAGCGCTTATCCTGAATTCATTTTAGCGAAATTGCTCTCTGAGAGTTATTTTTTATTTTTTTATTTATTCTTTGCTCCTTAGAATGATAAGAATATACAATATGACATGTTACATTATGGGATAGTCAATAATATTACATACAACACAAAAATAATAATATTCATACATAACCCGCTATAATTCGGGACTTAAAACTATTCATTAGTATAATTTAAAAACTCGTCTACTGAATAAAAACATTTCTCTATAAAAAAGGTTCTCAGCTCCAGTTTCAATTTTTTGATAGAAATGTTTTGAAACTTTTGTATTTATAAAATTTGATTGAAACATCTAACACCTATGTAGTTGATCTGGAGAATGGTAATACCAAGTTATTTTTATTTCTAGTATTGTGACTATGTATATCTTTTGATTTAGGCAATATTTCATTTTGCTTTTTTATATGTCCTATAAGTGCGTACATGTATAGTGAAGCAAATGTCATTAACTTTAATTTTTTAAAATGGTCCTTACAGGAAGTAGTTTGACAGATTGCATCGCTCTGATGATCCTTTTTTGAGTTCTGAACACCCTCATTCTCCCACTCGCTTTCCCCCAAAATATAACACCATACATTAAGGTAGACTGTATCAGACCAAAATATATCAATTTAAGAATATCATTCGATACAGTATTTTTGATGTTGTTTATTAGGAATATGTAGCTGGATAATTTCTTTACTACAGCGTCTATATGTTAATGGTCTTAGTTTTCAAAATTTTGTAACGTTTTACTTAGTATGAATTGACTTGACAAAAGCATCATTCAAAAAGGACAGATGATCACTTTGCTAAATAATGGCACCTTTTTGCTTTATGTTACAGGTGTCCTAGTCGTAAAATAATTATTTATTTATCTCTTTTGTTAAAAAGGTATCTTTCTTGATCCTTTGTTCAGGAGTTTTCTGGTTTTGGCTATTCTAATATTTGCAAAACACAATATTATTTAATAAAAGTGAAATTCGTTTTTTTTTAATTCATTCGGTGAGGTTCTTGGCCAGAGACTGACATGGCATGCTCATGTCGACTATGTTTCTGGTAAGTATCGTCAAACACATACACGTATGGTGGGGTTTGTCCACAAAATTGTCAACAGCTATTTTGTAGATGACATTTCATGCTTTGATACAGAGCCATGTCTCATCTCGTATCGAGCTTTGAGAGTTGTTGCTTGCTTATCGTATCGGACCGACTGTAGGGATTCTTTTCATATACTTGGAGTTTTGACGCAGCTTGAATGTCTGATAATGAAAGCTTCGTAGATAGAGCAAACTATTGTTTTGTAATATATTTTCTATATATTATTCTCTATCTAGATTTTTGGAAATTTTATGCCGAGTGTAAATAAATAAAAAATCAAGTAACTCAATCAAAAGACAGGTACTAATTAAGCCCAAAATATGAAAAAAAATAGGAAAATGGTTCTTTATTCTGTGCAGATAAATAGCCAGATGTCTGATAATGTCCAATAAACTATGGCAACTTCCAATGGACATGGCATATTTACTTGTTCACACCAAGTGTTTGAGATGGCCAATAACATTTGTAAACGATCACATAAAGGTCAAATCCATACTGTGTATCCCTCTGATTTATTTCCCTATATACGCCAAATCGAAATTGCAGTAAGTTTGATGTGAATAAGGGATTTTGCTAACTTATTTTTATTATTATGTGGAACACGTCCTTTTGTGTGATGTAGGAGATTATTTTCCATATATGTATAGAAACGAATTAATTTATTTGATATAGAAACATATTTTGCTTGGCGAGTGTGATGCTTCGGTACACACTTTTATACAGGTTGGTTCAATGAAAACGACACGCAGAGGCATTTTCGAGTAATGTATTATACAGTTTCGAAAAAATTCTTAAACACGTCGATTGATATGATAACGCTCGACACATAGCTAGGTAGTTATAATTAACTTAAAAATACATCCGAAATCCGTTTTCACCGTTATTTTTTATCGACCCACGACGTAAATCGGAAACACAATGATTTGTTAAACGGATGTTATACCATTATACTCCGAGATAAGATAGAAATACAAATAAAATACTTGAGATCTGATAATTTATCTATTAATACCTGCTATAATTACAATCATCCGCAGATAATTCACGGGTGTTTGAACGGCATACCTCATGACACTTCAAGTTATAGGAAAGCCTTAAGAACTACGTGGTCTCCTAAAACTTGCATCCATTGAAAATGGAATTTATGTAAAAATGTTTACGAACAGAAGGAAAAGCAGAAAATAGTTATCTAGGTGCACCATCGCCGTCAACTTAATCTTTTAATTAATAATAATAATAATAAAGCATTTATTGCCCAACAGTTTCCCAATTATAGGACAATACATACAAAATCAATAACTATTAAATTAATTAAATACACAAAGAAACTTTTACAATACACACGTTTACACTATAAATGTTTCTGCAGCTAACATTTTAAGGTTATATTCTGACGTTGTAAAAATGTCACATCTACCAGAAATCGAATCAAAATTATTGCACATAATATGTACAGGCGATCTCAATAACACATTAGTTCTAGCTCTGTCTAAATAAAATGTCGCATTTGATCTAGTATTCAATCTAGGAACTAAAAAATTTATACTTGATAACAAGGAAGACCAGTCTATCTTATCTCGCAATAATTTATATAACATTACTAATGAACACTGAATTCTTCTATATTCCAAGCTCTGCATATTAAAACGAGACAGCAACAAACAATGATCGATTCCTCTAACAGGATAAACCCTATCTGTTTTAAAAACTAGATACTTTAGAAACCGGCGTTGTATTTTTTCGATCTCCAACTTGTGAGCATTATACTGAGGATACCAGACAATAGACGAGTACTCTAGTTTCGATCTGACATATGTGTTAAACAGAGTAATGAGCACAGAAACACTATCAAAGCCTCTACAGTTACGCATTATGAAGCCATACATACGTGACGCCTCAGATGTCACTCTATTGATGTGGTCCAGGAATAAAAATTTGTGATCGAATGTGACACCCAAATCCGTGAACGCATGACATCGCTCAAGCTGAATTTCGGAAATGGTGTACGGATAGTCAATAAGCGTAGCGTTTCGCGTGAAACTAAGGCATTTGCATTTTTGAATATTGAGAGTCAATCTATTATGGTCACACCATGTTTGAAGAGCATATAAATCACTCTGCAATCCAATGCAATCCGTTATTGTGTCCACGGAAGCAAAGATTTTCAGGTCGTCCGCAAAAAACAACCTGCGTTCCAACAGACATTGATCCAGGTCATTGATAAATAGATTAAATAATAATGGACCCAAATTAGAGCCCTGAGGAACCCCTGAGGTCGCAGAATAAATATTAGATTTAAACCCGTTGTAAAATACATACTGCTTACGGTTTTGCAAATAAGAGTCACACAAAGCTATCAAGTTCGACTGAAATCCAAACACATGCAGCTTACTCAGCAAGACACCGTGGTCCAGGGTATCGAAAGCTTTTGCAAAGTCGGTGTATACAACATCAAGTTGACCTCCACGGTCCAGAGTTTCAGAGATACAGTGAGAAATGATTGACAGATTAGTGACCGTAGATCTCCCACACATAAAGCCATGCTGGTTGACCGAAATCAAACGCCTAACTTCCGTGTAAATCCGTTCATACAAGATAGATTCAAACAGCTTAGAAAAGTTAGATAATAAGGAAATAGGACGATAGTTATTTATATGAGACCTGTCGCCAGAGTTAAAGATTGGGACAATTTTAGATTCCTTCCATAGATCCGGGTAAGTGTTTGTTTTAAGAATTAGGTCGAAAATTGACTTTAGAGGAGTAGTCAACACGGAAATGCAATCTTTGACAAAGAATGAAGGAACATTATCAGAACCCGAGGTAAATTTGTTCTTAAGGCGTTTGGATGCTGAGAATATGTCAGATAATTCAATTTGACCAACGTGGAAAACATTGGTACTGACAGAGCCACTCGGCGCACAGTATTGAGATGAATCAAACAAGACGCTGTGAAAGAAAGTAGCGAAGGAGTTAACAATAGCCTGAGGATCACATTCAGACTCACCGTCCCACCACATTTAATTGAGCTTTTTTTGACCGAACGGAAAATATACTCATTCTGGATATTTTTTCACTCCAAATTGCAAAAATAAGCTTCGGAGACCATCAATTTATTAGATCTTATTTGACACTTTTCTACTTAGCTCGATGCAAAATTAACTATTTTCGGTTACCGTGGGACACGCCGTATATTCAGATTTTATTTTTATTTTTTTTTATTGGAAAAAATCTCCGTTAATAACGAATTTTGTAGATCAAGATAGTCAAATGTACCAGATTTTTCTCAAGGTATTCATTATACAATAATAATAGGTAGAAAGCAGAGCGAAAAAAATTCATAATACCCACCAAAAATATGATAAAAGCATAACATGTTTGTCCACCCTTAAAAGATTGACAACATAAATAGAATATATCTTTTACTGACACATTTATGACATGTTTTGTATTCTCAATTATGCGACAATGAAGTTACATAAACTTCTAGGGTCACTTTTTGACCCTAAGGTGTCACATATAGTCAATCTACAAGGGGAATGCCGAAAACAACTTGTACTGAATATCTTTAGACAGCCGCGAGTAGTATTCCGTTTGTATGTTTTTTATACCAAGTGATTTTAGCATATTTCTTGACTAATTAAAAAAAATCTACTTTTGGGAACATTCGGAGCAGATAGAAACTACCAAAGTCAGCCTAATATCGCCAGACTTGTTTAGGAAAACTTAAATTTCCATCATCATTACAAATTATTTGATCTTAGTGGTTTTTGCGGGAAATTTCACGTGTTAATTTAGTGTGACCTGTTTGTGTATACAGAGGATGAGGCTAAAAAGGGATCCAACGATGTTACGTCCATCTTTTCACATTTCATAAAAAATATGAATATAGTCCATGATCATTTGATCATATTAAATGACGGGTGTTCGGGGCAGAACAAAAATCATGTGATGGTTTATTTTCAGTATGTTGGTACATCTGTATTATAAAGCTGTTTAAAAAATTAACTCACTCATATATTTCCAATTAGAGGCCACTTCTGTCTTCCGAACGATCAGTTGAAAAGTTCTACTAAGTACATGTGCATTAATCTTTGCCTCTACCAATGTTGACCTTGAGGAAGATGATAATAGTTATGGCTGTGATTAAAACATAAACTCATTCTGTGAAATTATTTCAAATTTTGTAGACATTTCTTTTTCATTTTAGCATTATTAAGCTAAAAGAACCAACTACTTTTTCGGGAAAAACCAATGCCAAAACATAGTTTTTTTTGCTGCAAAACCAAATTTTCAAAAAATACAAAATATATCGTAGAATAATTAAAATTATCTACCTTAACTATTAATACCTTTTAAAATGTATCAGCAACAATGATTTGTTTTCTTCGATTGCTGCAAGTTTAGCTTTCTTGACATTGGTTGTTTTTGATAAAAATCCTTCTTTTTGAGATGGTACGTCAGCGTTTCTATCCAGTATTCCTCCAGTAGGTCTGATGGTTGCAATTTTCCATTGCGTGGCTTTTTGTAAAGGAAATGATGGGTTCCAGAAAGTAGAACGAAGTTTCCTTCCCCCGCTTCTGCAACTCAGTCAAACATTTTGTTTCATATTGTGAGACTTTTGTCGATGAATTCAGAGAGCCTGTGGTTCGGCTCCTATATATGCCAGTTTTCTCAGCTCTGAAGATGACAAGCTCACAAATGCAGTACTCGCTAAACCTTGAAACAGTTTTTGAATAATTAATGTGTTGAATTTTTATTTTCTACGATTACTTTTTTCTAATTAAAAAGAAGTTTTTTTGTTTATAATTCTAAGAGCCTTATCCACTAGTTTTGCCAATTACCAATATGTTTAGTGGATATAAAACAATGTGACAGGATGTAATGAGCTATGAACGTAAGGAAATAAAAAATTGTTCTTTTAGCATTTAAGATTGAACTAATTTTACTGTAAAACTTGTACAGCAGCAGCGTATGCATCTGACAGTCTCTGGTCATATTTTATTAAACGAAATAGTATTAGAAGAAGAAAATTACTGCAGGGGGTGAGATATACATAATATGAATTTTTATACATTAAAAATGACTACATAATAATAAAGTGTTATAAGCTCGTAATATACGAAAAGTGTAATCAAGTTGTTGTCACCCCGATTTGGAAGATCGTATATCAAACTGGCATCTGCCAATGATGGCACGATAAGTTGACCTCTCGCTACTTGGGATATATGCTGTACAGTTTATCTGTTGTATTGAAGGATGGATTATTGTATAGCAAGAAAATTAACTGTCTGAGTGGTAATCTTTACAGAGATGTATTAAGGGTGTTGTTGTCTCCATGTTTATTATTAAATTCAATTTAAATTAGGGTCTTACTTAATATGTATAAATAATTTCCAATGCACAGCTAAATGTTGTATTTTCTACAGAGTATTATATTTGTGGGGTCAAAATAAGCCGAATAAACGTAACTTACTTTAGTCCAAAATTGCTGCGTTTCCGAAGTACAGGCTGATAAAGTTGAGACATCCCCGGTTTTACAATATAAAAAATTGTTTTTTTTTTGTACCAATTTTTGAAAGCATGCGTGACTGCTTTTAATTTTATTTATTTTCGTTAGATGTTTTTGAAAAAAAAAAAATAAACCAACAATATACTCGAGACCTCAAAACAAAATGTATTCGCACTGTCTACGAGTCAATAACCATTTATTATTGTTTGATTTAGTATCTAGATATTAATGAGTTAATTGGTTCTATCATTTAAAAGATCAATTTAGTATTTTTTTAAACAAAAAATAACGATATTATTTTATTTTTTTTTTTTTTTTTTTTTTTCTGAAGTAATCCATCTTCGAGAGGAGTTGAATGTGTAAGACACAAATAAAACAACGTCTACTCCACCAAAATATTTATATATTATTATGTCTGGCGCTGCATGCTGATTGCATAATAATATATAAATATTTTGGTGGAGTAGACGTTGTTTTATTTGTGTCTTATAACGATATTAGCTCAAAATACTTCAAAACATTGTTTTCGAAATAACATTTCCGTTTGGAGCCGTGCCTGCTTGTTTATTAGCTGAAAAGAGGGGTAAGTCAGCGGCACGATGTCTCACACATTTATATGATCAATTATCGTGTTCTTGTTCTGACATAAGGGAAATAACTTTTACTTATCTTCAAAATTGAATAAACGTTGCTTCGCTGGCTTTAACTATAGCAGCTACAATCTTATATGAGGTTTAACACATCATTATGTTTTAGAATTTATTTTACGTAACAACTTCATTTACAATTTAATCGCTGTGGATGATGAACACAGGGGTTATATTTCTAACAAGAAATCCCTTGCGGGATTTCCCAGTCGTTTTGTGAGAGTTTTATCTATGACAAAAAAATAGAAAAATAGAAACATTGAGTTACCCCGTAGACAACATCTAGGCACTTATAGTTTCACTTTCAAAGAAATCTTGAATTGAGAGCCATAAAAATCAAAAATTATTCAAAATATTACTTTTTTGTCCTTAACAAAATAATGAAATACATTTTTGACTCTCTATTTTGAAATTCGTTGGTTGCAGTTATCATTCTACCATATCTCTCTATTTTGAAATTCGTTGGTTTGTCAGGTTTCCATTTTTAGGACTACTAACTTATTATGCAGCATAATAAGTTAGAGAGATATGGTAGATATTACCAAAACCAAATTATGACGTGAAACTATATTGGAATTTGTCGTTTTTTTTTTTGAAAATCATTTTCATAACTATATTCTTAGAAAAACATATGGGACAAGCAATTTAGTATATTTTTAGTCACAATCTTATCAAAGAATAACGTACACATTCGTAAATTCGAGTTGAGTTTTTCTGTTCCAAAAATCTCATCTGCTTTGTTAAACCACAGCTTAGGTTTGTCAGGTTTCCATTTTTAGGACTACCATATCTCTCTAACTTATTATGCTGCAAACAGACAGACAAATTGCTTGTGTCAAATAGTTTATTATTATTTTCTTTCTTTACATTAAGAGTCTAAAAGTTTTCGGCATTATTTTCATGTTTAAGATCAATTTCTATCTACATGTTGTATATTGTAGTGTTATGAAATGGTTATTCCATATAGTTGTAGTAAATTTAGAAGTTGTCATTGTGTATTTGAAGTAATATTACTGAAAAAGTGTTAATAACCTAAAGTGACAGTGTAATTTCAGTCAAAATTTTAAATTCAATTTTGAACTTCACATGCATCCCCTATAATACGAAAATCTTAAGAAAAAAATATTGTTATGTGGTTCTCCTTAAATAGACCAAAAATAAGATGAAAGCATGCGTGTCTAAGCCTCGTAGATTATCTTCAACCATGTAAATGTCATTTCAAATGCATACGCAGCGGGCGGCCGTGCTTAGGTGTCAACTGTTTTGCAATGATCACTTATTCCCATCGGCCTACTAGATCATCTATTTATTAAACAGATTGTCACATTCTAAGTTAGCTCTATCGAGCAGTTATATATCAATAAAACCCTTAGACTTGGATTTTTTTTCTCTCAAAATGTTGAATGGAACGGTAGCATCTCAATAATATTGTAGTGTAGAATTCTTTTAACGTTTTGCCGAAAATGTGTGTTGCCCTAGAGGATTAGTGTATGTGTTAGAAGAAAATTTATCATTATCTATGAATGGGTCGGTGTATGGTGATTTATTGTATTGTATGTGTAGGTGTAAAAAGAAGACAGATGAAGATGTTGAAGAGATGCTAAAATTTGACAAGAATATCTATTGAAAATGAAGCTGTATGTGTAGTAAAAATAGCTTTGGGATTCTAGGAATATTTCAAAGGTAGAACAGTATATAAAATTACTTAGAATTTAAAAGAAATGAAAATTGTTTCAATATCAATAATATTCACCACTCCATCTCTGGTAAATAGATTGGCCTATCAATTTGTAAAACCCTGTATGAATAATATTTCTGATATTCTTAATCACACTGTATTTCAAATTAAAAAAAAGTTTATATTTTTTGGCAAAATGATTTTGTTGATATGTTATTTCAAAACTCCTGTATATCATATTTACAGTAAAAATAACCATTCCACAATCTTTCATAGAGTCCAGGAATATTTGATGAATAATTTGGCAGGCATATGCTGCCATAGTATGCACACGAAAATAGTAACCAATTATTAATTTTGATGACTCTCCAACATGGCACAGTTAACAAACGTGTATGTTTTTTACTAGGTGTCATTTGTCTTTATGCACAGACATTTTGCCCATACCCTTCCAAAAACTCATAATTTACTAAACGCTTTGACCGTTTTAGTTGTTCGTTTTTTTTCGCCTTTGTTTAAAAATGTTAGATTACAAACTTAGATGGTAATACGGATTTCTAAATCTAAGTTCTGTAAAAATTAATTTATAAACTTTAGTGTTTATGCTTTTATTTTGCATAATCCCAACGCAGACTAATGTCAGACTCTTTTGTGTTTTAAAATTTAATTCTTTTCCATTTTTTTTCAATAACAAACCTTGCTTCACACAAAATGCTCAAATCAATAGTCAGATTGCGGTCAAATTTATACACGTATTGTTTGAAGGTCAGTATGAAATAAAAATCATATGGAAAAACTCTAGTAACGGCCTTTTTGAATGGACTAACATAGTGAGGAGTTGGAAGAAAATACGCCAAAATGAATGTAGAAACAATAGTGCAAGATACAGGGCGTTCCATTTAAAATAAGAAAGCAGATATTAACCTCTAGTATATATAACCTAAAATATTTTAGGATTGACACACTGAAGTAAATTTCTCTAAACTCTATAGCTCAAAACTTTTGAGCGTTTGTACGTAATTAGTTTATGTCTTTAGTACTACCCTGTTCGATAAATTTTACGCCCAACTGCCCCTTCTAAATTTCCTCTATAATATCCGATATGAAAAGGAAACTTGCATATTATCAGATGAGAATAATTAATAAGTTATATATGCGACATGGAAAAATGTTAGCATACAAAAAGAAGTTTCGCGAAGTTGGAGCGCACACAACTTTAAAACTGGAAGGAAAACTTTGGCAATTTTTGCTCTCGAGAGAATTGAACTGGAAATTTTTTAAATGTCAATTTTAGGAAGTGACAGAGAATTTTTTCTCAGTAATTAGTGTCAGATTTTATTACCTATGATATAATATTGTGGGTTAGGGCTGTAAGCGACATCAGACTTCGAGCCTAATAAGCAAACCCAACAATTTTAAATAAATTGTCTTTAGAGCCTGATTTAGCTGTTTAGCCGGTGCCAGCAGAAATTATATTTGCCGCTCTTTACAATTATTCTGAACAGATTTAAAAAATGAGAAATTATTTTGGTTTTCATTTGAGCCACTCTGTATATTCGTTCATCTTTTATAATTAAGACAACTACATAAAAAAAAAAACAAAATCAGAAATAAATTGCACACAGCACAAAAACTGCAAACTTAAGATGGATTTTATAAGACTCTTTTGATTGACACTCTTTCTTTCTCCCCATAAAATATTTAATTAACCCTCATCTACCCTTAAAAAGTATTGCGAACAAAAAAAAACATCAACATACCCTATCATTGAAACCGAAATAGTAAACTTGAATGAAGCACCCTTAAATCGATGTTCTTAAAAAAAAAAACATAAAATAACGTTATTTCTTCCAATTTCCACCCCAAAAGAATTACCATTCTCAAATATCGCAAGAATTGTGGAAAAAAAGGTGTTTTAATCGGTTTATTAACACTCGAACGCTTTCGAATCGGAAGCTCTTTCAGGGTTATTGATCGATATTCGGTCTCTTTTTCTATTACACTGTCTAAAAACTATTTCTGCCATTCAATATGTTTATTCTTCTAAGGTGTTAATGCAGCGGCCCATCCAATTCAAAACAGCCCAAGCGAGATATGCTAGTGCGAAATAATTGAATGAATGTCTGCATCATTGACAGCTGAGAGTAATGCATCTGTGTGTTATTTTGTCGTAACAAAACGTGGTCTATTTTGGGAACAATGATTGATTTTTCTCTATATCTCTTCGTAGATTAGAAGATACTGGGTTTTAAGTAGGCTATGGGATATTTAGTTATTTATTGAGCGTTTCAATAAATAACAGTGGCGTGGCAGCAGTATTTTTTAGTAGTTATTTATTTCCAAGGTTAGAAGTTTAGAAGTACCTGGTTAACATGAATTTTGAATATGAAACAAAAGTGAACTGGTGCCTCACTTCGCATATAATAGTACTACCTTGATGAATTTTGTTATAGAAGGCTCTTCGTACCTCAAAGTGATTAGGATAAATTAATTAGTATCGGAAGCTTCAAATGTTTAGAAATTTGGACTCGGAAAATCCACAAGGAAGAAGTTCCTATAACGTCCATAGCAACATACGGCGGTTCACGAACATCTAAAGAGCGAAATGATTGCATACTTTTGTCAGAGATTAATGATTAATATTTGCTTTTGTTAAACCATCCGTCAATAGTCAAGCCTAGAGATCAGAGTCTAGACATTGTTAAAGAATTATAAGCTGTGAAAATTAATATCGGCAATAATTTGACGGCTATACTATCAAGAGGCTCATGAGGTCTTCAATATCTCTATTAAAAATTCTGTTTGACCATAATGCTTTACCTAATGCTTTCAATGCAGATAGCATTGGAATCCTGGAAACGGTTTAATTAGAGAAAATTTGTACAATTTAAACACCTTTAAATGGTGTTTTCAAAATTAAAGTAACTTTAGCCGTTTTCGAGCATTTTTGAAAAAACGATTTTTTGCAATCTTGGTTTTTATTTATACGGTTTTTTGCGATTTTGGTTTTTATTTATTTCTGACATTATTTTTACAGATATAAAAAAATGAAAAGCCTTTCTTGTTGTTACTTTTTGAGGAGAAAAATATGTCGTTTACAAATTTTCACTACGACGTTTCGTTTTTGAAAAACCATAATCAACTTGTTTTTTTTTTTTCAAAAATTTAAAGCCATTTTTGATGGTGTTGGATATATGACGCAGTATATTTTAAAGAAGACGGTTACAGAGCTAGGTTACAATTCACATGGTAAAGAATAACTCATTCATTGTCTTGTTCATTGTTACAGATTTACACTAAAAAACTTAGATGACTCTTACACTTGTACACCGGAAACGTTAGGTCAAAACATAATTTGTGGACAGGTCTCCCCGATACAAGAAGGTACATGGATGGCTGAGTTAGAGCGGAGGGGAGTTCAGTTGTCGGACAGAAATCAAGGCCCGATAGAGATTTTGATCGGTGCTGACGTTTGTGCAAGGTTGCTCACGGGAAAACGTTACATTTTGCAATGTGGATTGGTGGCGGTTGAAACTAAATTGGGCTGGACACACAAGTAGTATGACATCATTGGCAATTACATCACTTTATTGTAAAGATTTCCAAATCAATAATTTATGGGAACTTGATGTGTTAGGAATTTCCGATCCACGTACAAGAAATAAGCAAAAAAGACAGAGAAGAAGCCACTAAACAACATTTTTTTAATACGGTCACTATTTCAAATGGTAGTCGATTTGAACTAAGTCTTCCTTGGGTTGAAAATCATCTTCCTTTACCCAATAATTTTTATCTGGCGAAAAAGCGTTTAGAAAATTTTAAAAATACAATAATGTTTTCAACGAATGGTTAGAAAAATACACTTAGAAGCATATTATATACCTCATCACCATGTGGTTAAGTTGAATAGTTTAACAACGAAAATCAGACCAGTTTTTGACGCTTCTGCAAAAGAGAATGCAGCATATCCATCATTGAACCAATGTCTTGAAACAGGTATAAATTTAATTGAATTGATACCATCTATGTTAATTCGATTTCGACCAATAAAGATTGGCGTTATTGCAGATATACGTAAAGCCTTTCTACAAATTAGTTTAAATTCTCACGATAGAGATTTATATCATTAAAGAATTCATCTGAATTTAGTTGCATTAAATGAATATTTTACGCAAAATAAGTTCCAAACTATAGCAAATTTTTTGTTGAATAATTTTAAATAACAGCTCAAAAACACTGAAAACTTGTCGTGTGATGTACCGCGTATTTTTGATTTGAAAATAGCTTAAATTTAGCAGTAAAAACCAAGTTAATGATGGTTTTTCCAAAACGAAACGTCGCAGAGAAAATTTGTAAACGCTATCCTACTCTACTCAAAAACTAACCATGAGAAGGTGCTTTTCATTTTCTTATATCTGTAAAAATAATGTCAAATAAATAAAAACTAAAATCGCAAAAAATTGTTTATTCAACAATTCTCGAAAACGGCTAAACTTTTAATTTAAAACTAGTTTAAACTGTACAATTTTTCTCGAAATTAACCGAAATTGTAATGTGTAGTAGAATAATACGTGCACAGATAAGTTTTTTCATCATCAGGTGAAAAGCATAACCCAGCTCATGTAAATTGGATTAGATTTGTAGGTATCTTAGATTTAGATTTATCTCAAAAAATGTTTCTCCACCGAATGAATTCGCTCAACAATTTTAAATCTATTCAAGTTACTCGGAAAAATAATTTCCAAAGGATTACGACTTCTACCTTCCAAAATAATAAGTTTTAATCTAAGACAGGCTTGACTAAAAGTTATTTAAATGAAGACTGTTTATCAAGACCTAAAGAGCAGTTTCACTTTTTGCCGTGGACCTTTTTTTTTGTAACCGAATTAGGTCTTATAGTATCTTAGAGAATGATACCAACACAAAATCATGAGACTTGCAGAATTTCTGTTAATACGATCCTGTGCGAGTTATTCCACATTTCATATTAACATGAACGAAAAAAAAAAAATAAGAACACACGCAACATGGAAAAACGCTACGAGGTAAATGAAGCACAAAGTATGCAGCTGACTTTCGTTCTCTGAGCATTGATGAGTTATGATTTTGCTGAAATTGGTAAAGTTTGCTACAGTTTTCTCTCTTTTCCACATCGTCTTTATTTCATTTTGATTTGGCTGCTTTTGGGATATAAATTAGGGTAATCGTATATTAGGAAGCAATTTGGGGGGTAAACGAAAGTTGATGTCTTATGTTTCTAATAAGAAACTTTGCGTCTAACATTTTTTATTTATTTATTAATCCACAGAATGGTAACTGCAACATTTTTTTTATTTATAGTTTTAGCCATATATTAGATATTTAATATTAAAATTATTATAGAAAGAAATATTCTGTATAAACCCTGCTAGCAAACTCAATTAAACTGAAACAACTATAATTTAAATCTACGAGTGATATACGTACAGTTATTTCGATAAAATTGATGTGAGCACCCTGTACACGTATGTAGTGCCCCTGTGCCTACCTATTTTTCATTTTTATTATAAAAAACATATTTTTCAAGGTACTCCGACATCTATTGACAAATTTACAGAAACACGTTGGCTTTGTATTCTTTCATTTTATACCGTTCAGGTGTGGTGGCACATTCTACACAGGTATGATTATAATACGTTCTGTTGATCAGAGAGGGCATCACTTGTGTATAAACAAACTTATTATTCACACCGTTACCAACGTAAATATAAGAGACGTTGCCGTTAGTGTCAAATTTCATATAATAAACTTCATTAATGCCGGTTTGCAGGGACGATTATATCTAAAAGTCAATTAGCATCTATTTTTTATTGCACCCCGTTGGAAAATTTGCCTAAGTGTCCCGTAAGTTATGGGTCGAAGATTCTCTTCTTAAATGGAATTTTAACCTCGACATTGCTTTTATATTTTTGATTATTGGGTTAGTTTACTTTGTGTGGGAATAAAAGTATGGAATTCTTGGATGATGATCTTGAATTGAACATGCATTTTCAAGGAGGGTTTATGGAAGGCCGAATTATTTTGAGGATATGGACAATTTAACTTTTTTTCAAGGATTTCGACTGACGAAGTCTACGATTCGCATTGAATCTCTCTGTCATTATTATAATCGAAAATAATTGTTAGAGTATTTCATAGGGTAGAGGACAAAGAAAACACCAGAACTATTCACGACGTTTCGCAGCTATATTGCTGCTTCCTCAGGCACTTAAGCGTAGTCAGGCACAAAAAAAAAACAAACAATAATAATAATCTTCAATGAAACAACATTTATCAAAAATAATGTAAAATCTTAAAAAAACAAAAACGAAAAATAACACTCAGAGTAACGAAAATAAAAATATATTCAAAAAAATTTCAAAAATATTCATTATAAATTCCAGTCTTCTTTTTCTAAAGCATTTAAAAAGAGCAGTTTGGAAAGCCTTTCTCCTTTTTGTCTGTTCCTCGATTCATCCATAATGTTTCCAGCTTTGGAAAATAACCGCTCCGATTTCAAGCTCTGTCTAAATAGCTAATTTAAAATGGATGTTCCAAAACTTGTAGGTTTCGGATTCACACTTTTGTAAGTTTATTGTAGTAGATAATATGTCAAAGGCAAGAGGTTTTTGAAAATGTATTCTCTTAAATCGTGGGTCTAAGACAGAGACAGTAATAACAAGCGTACTAACTGATTCGACTTCGGCAAACCTTTTCGACAATTCCGCATTTGTAGCATTAAGTAGGACCAGTCCAATTGACGTCGTCAACTCCAATTGAGAGAGTTCGGTATTAGTTGAATGTATTAGTTGATGTAAAATAAAGTTTTCACTTTTTTTCGATCTTTTAAACGATTCTAGTAAAAAAATAATCGATTCTAAAAAGATCGATCTAAAATCGGCATGCCTAGTTGCTGGTAATATTGCTGGCCACGCTGTTGCAGTTAAAATATTAGCCGTTTAACACCATCACTTAGGAATCAACATAAAAGAATAGAGGAGATTTGTTCGGTTGTAAGAAGAACTAAGTTCGACCAGAGAGACTATCGTTTAATCTAGGAAAGTCGGGTTTTTCTTTGATATCCATAAATACTACACAGGGTACAACATAACATAAATGTGAATAATTACTCTTGTACGATGGCTGCCTTTTATATTTCGGGATTTGGCAACCCTGGTGTTGCAATCTGGCAACTGACAGCTCTATCGTAAAGTTGGATATTTTTGAGGTTATACGTACTCAGAACGTTTTGACATACGAGCGCGTGAAGGTCGTCCAAAATCAGTTGTTGTTCCGAAAACCATTGATACTGTGCGCGAACTGACATTGCAATATCGTCATGTGACCTATTAAGAGATTGAGACAACCTTAGGCATTAGTGGGACGAGCATACATTCAATATTGCATAAACATTTGACTGTCAAAAAAATTTGTTCGCGTTGGATCCCACACAATTTGTCAATCGCTCAAAAAAAAGCTCGTGTCGATTGGTCGAAAGAAATGTTAAAAAAATACAATCGCGGTGCTTCGAAATACGTCTATGACATCGTGCGGATGAATTGTGGATTTACGCGTATGAGCCCGAAAGTAAACAACAGTCGACTGTATGAGTGTTTCAAGATGAGCCAAATCCAACAAAACTTCTTCGCGCACGAAGCACTTCCAAGCAAATGGTCGACTGTTTTTTTCGGAAAAACTGGACATGTCGGAACCGTACCACTAGAACAACGCAGAACAGTCAATTCTGAGTGGTACACAACCATTTGTTTGCCAGTTGTCTTCCAAGAAATCAGGAAAACCAACCGCCGAAGACGGATCACTCTTCACCACGACAATGCGAGCTCTCACACATCGGCTCAAACAACTGCATTTTTGAGCACCTAAATCATCGATTTGATGAGTCATCCGCCGTATAGTCCTGACTTGGCACCGAATGACTTCTTTTTATTCCCGTACGTAAAAAACAAACTGAAAGGTTAACGTTTTTCGACACCTGAAGAAGCGGTTGCTGCATTCCGAATGCATGTTTTGGAGATACCTCAATCAGAGTGGCAAAAGTGCTTCGACAATTGGTTCAAACGCATGCAAAAGTGAATAGATCTTCATATGGGGAATATTTTGAAAAACAATAAAGTGATTTTCGATGATTAATATTTGTTTTTGTTCTATAATATAAAAGGCAACCCTAGTATCATATGCAAATACGTAACATACTCGTAGTCTGTAATTGCTAACTTTAATAATTAAAAAGTATAGACACACTACAACTACTATACCTTTTCTGTAACACCTCAGTCTTACATTTTTAGCAACTTAATTAAAGCGCTGGATTAACATGAATATCTACAATTATTGAAATGTCAACTATTGCATTTAATTAATAAACTAATTTATATGTATACAAGGCGAAAAAAAGTATAATATAGGAACTTACAATGGCGAAATAAAGAAAAGCACACATACATATCAGATAAAGTAAAGGAAACAAGAGCAAATAACCGCAAAATATGGATAGAAAGTGTAATTATTCGAAAGTAACAATTTATCGAGACGGAGATCGATTTAACCAGTAGGTAGGCATTTATAAAAGGTAGCAACCATAAAGGACGCCTTTATTATCTGTTACACTTTGAATTCATTAAGCTAGACGATATTCTATAAGGTGGAATTAATTAAATAGATCGAGCAGTGACGGAAGAAACCAGACTTAACTAAAACTCTTCTGCCCATCCTCGGAAGTAATTTATGTCTTTTGAGTCAACTATATAGAGATATAAAAAAATAAAGCGCTCTATATCCCCTCTCTTACAAGACTCGGCGTCCCTTTTCGCAATGTGCACTGACATAAAATAAATCTTCTTCAAAATCAGTTTGGGCTGGATAACAGCCTATGGGGTAACACCATTGAAATATCTTTTATGCCGTTAATTACTTTCCACAAAGAACAAGGATTCATGTTAATCTATCAAGTGTGCGGTGAGAAGCACGAGCCGCCGACATGTCAGGTTTGGAAACAGTATTTTTATTTTAGACACGTACCTAATATCATTAGGGGTGCTAGGGCTATTAGGGGACAATTATTATTTTGTACCTATTTTTATTTCGGCATATTTATTTGAGATAAAATGTAAGGATGTGCCATGATAGATGATGATGATATAATAATATATTTTAGACATTTAGTAAAATTTATAGATACTAATTTATAGAACTAATATAACGTTCTGTGTATTATTTATTTTTAAAATACTTAGACATTTGAAAAAATAATATAATGAAATAAAATATTTGTCATTTCTTTTGTACTGTCTTTTTAATAGGACGTAGGTTTCGGCAATTTTTCTTTACATTTTGCCTTCTTCAGGTATCTACAATATAATAAAACACCATCATATTACACAATTACTTCAGGTCTCTAATAATAATTCTTTATTTGCTTTTTAACCGTAGTTATCTGCATCGTCATACATATTATACTAAAACTACTATAAATAATATAACAAACACAAAATAAAATAAAACATTACCATAAGTAAACAAACAGAAAGACATCAACAACAACACAATTAAGTGTAAAATAACAAGTCCCTGAAAGTACGCCATATACGCGCAACGAACAACGCTCTCAGAGCATGTACTCGCCAGTCTCCTCAAAAGGTAGTTAACATTCGACAACCTTTTAGAGAGGTTATCAATCTGGGAATTCCATGTTAAACGCGAGTCCATATAGACTCCAAGAAATTTAACAACCTTATCGTTAACGTATTGACCCCTAAGTGAAAAATCAATCCGCTCTGTTTTTGTAATATTAAGGCACAGTCTATTGGATTCGAACCATTTTTCTGCCATGACAAATTTATTATCGAGTTGTTTGTTGTTATTTTTGTTAGATTCATACAAAGTAGTATCATCCGCATACTGAATGATTTGAGTATCTCTAACAAAAACGGAGAAGTCATTGACATAGAGCAAAAACAAAAGAGGACCCAATATCGAACCTTGCGGTACCCCTATGGTTACATCCCGTGCATCAGACCTCTCTCCCTCGCACTCCACTATTTGCTGTCGATCGCTCAGGTAGGACTCAATGAAGTTCAAAGCAAGCCCTCTCACACCATACAGAGGCAATTTTGCTAAAAGAATTGTATGGATCACAGAATCAAATGCTCTGCTAAGATCATAGAATATTGATGTAAGAGTTTCACCCCACCCACCTCTACCATGTAAGAAAACACAATACAGATTTTTTGTTATTAAATTTGTCTAAATAATAGTTTCTTTTTTTTCAAAGATTTCAACATTTTTTTTGTTAGTTGTTTTTCATTTATTGTTATTTAGAGTTTGATATTTTTTCTGTACACAGATGTTTTGCTCTAAATGCTAATTTTTTTAACTTATGTACAAATTTGTTACCCGTTTTACGTTTTGTTTCTCTTATGCGTTCGTTTTTATCTTTATTGTAGAACTGATGATGGCTTGTTGAGCTGAAACTAGTTTCCTTTTTCATAATTAAATTAAAGATTTTGTGGAGTCGACTTTGAAAGTTTGTGTTTGTTGATGGAGAATTTATTTCGTTAAAAAAAATTGCCGAAACGTACGTCGGATTAAAAAGATAGTACAAAAGAAATTACAAATATTTCAAAAGATATAATTAATACGAATTATAGTAAATAACAAATAATTTCTGAACCCAAAACACAAAGAAAATAAAATAGTTTTTAAAAATTTCAAGAACAAAATAAAACAAAAAAATTATTTTGACTACTTATTTGTTTTTTTTTTCAGTCATAGAGAGTTCACGATATTAACTTTACATAATATGTATATCATTATCATATCAAAATTGCACTTATAAGTCTTATGAACTGAAGCTTACATATAATACTATAGAGGAATGTCAACAGTCCTCTAAAATTGAAACTAGCCAACTTATTAACATATATGAAACTTGCACAGTTGCAGAACTTTTGTTAAAACAGAGTTATAAGTTTGTACAATCGGAAAAGATTATTAACGCATAGAAATTAAGAGCCACGTTTGCTGTTGGTTATGAACATGAACATTGTGAACCCCTTTTTAATTAAAAATATTGCACATTTAGTTTTTAAGGCAAATCAAACCCAGAAAAGTTTCTACTTGAAATTTTGACTAAGCTAATTTGTTATTTCCGATCTTTCGGATGTAGGTACGAGATGGGCCAATATACAAGTGTTAAGATCCAGCCCCATCCTGCGAATGAAAGCTCCACTCTATACAACGCAAAGAAAATGCACAACCATCTGCCAAAATCCTTATCCTCCTAAATTCCGTAAAGCTCGAAAAACATGCCTAATAGAAAGTGCCTTATTTTATTCAGTAAATGACTTTTTTCTATCACAGAATTTTGAGCAATTCACACACGGATCATTGCCGATAGTTTATGTAATTATAATTATTTTGGCCTTGTCTCTATTTATTTATTTGACTATGTACCCGTACAATATAGAGCATGCTGTATCATTGTAATCATTATTCTTATGATTTGTTTGTTTGATTTGTCTAAATATTATTGTATTAATTTTTTGACAAATATATATATTTTATTTTAATATTCTTTAACCCCTGTAAGAAAATCTCAACCAGCTAAATAGGTTTGTATCGTTAAAAAAAAATAAAATCAATTTCAGTAATTAGAACTATGTTATCCTAAATCCTCTATTATCTATTATCCTCTATTTATTCATGAACTGTATTTATATTTTCGGTGAATACTGGTCGTTGCTTGCATAAATTTGAATGTTCCAAAATTGCCAGTTCTCCCCTACACAAACGAACTGTTAAAAAAAATAACTCAAAATCTCACTTATTCGCTCGTCACCAATTAAACTTTGGTCGTGTTAAGGGTAAAACAAGAGTGAAGAGAGATTTAAGGGTGCGTTTTATAGGGTGCTATAATAGAGAAGGCATATAACGTAATTGTCAGGAAACAACCGCCCTCGAAATCCCTTACTCTCTTTTTCTCTCGCTATATATATTATATAATGGTTTGATCCTTAATCCTGTCATTATACATCCTTCAGGACATGAAAGAAAACGTTGCGGACGTGTGAAAAATCGCCTACACTTTTAAACGATTTTTATGTACTGTTATAGAGGTTATTGCAGGCACATTGCTTTAATAATAGATTTCATTTAATATCTGGATAGGATTTCTAACATCATCTGTGTTGCTGCTGGTTATAGATAACTTTAATTAATATAAATAGTTTGATTCGGGTGAAGTTAAAAAATTATTAATCAATGTGAAATTATCTATACTTAAAAGTTCTAAAATTGACATGCTAATGATGAAGGATACGGCTCTATCTCGTCTATTGATAACTGTTATCAGTCTCAAAAGCTGTTTGACAGGCCGTTAAAGCAATTATTGTTTTTCGCTATTCTCTACTAGTAAATATGAGTGGGACAAATGAAAATTGTTTATTTCATTGGCATAACCAAATTTTTATGTTTTTCCAAAATAGTTTTTTATGATCAACGCCCTATCATGGATAATTTCGAATCGTTCTCTTCCTCAAAAAGCGATGACGATGTACCATGGCCGCGATTGATAAAGCCTAGAACTAATTTATTCAATTACTTTAATTATTATTACTTTTATTAGAAAACTATTTAATTGTGTCATATTTTGTTTGAAACAGAGCTTCGGGCTGTGGACCTGGAGGTTGTGTAGCTAAAAGCTGATTATTTTTAATAGTTTTCTTCTTTCTTTATCAGCTAGACGGATACTTGATCCTTCTTTTGCGGTGTGAAATTTGTTGGGTCATTTTTCTTTTAGTTAGGGATTTGAAACTTCAAGAGCAATAATAGGTCTCAAAGTTTCCTTAACATTTTAAGGTAATATCATTAATTTAAATAACTCTGAAGATGTGAAGACTAGTATTTAGGGTGTCTCTGCGGAGATTTCTAGTCTCTATCGCAATCTTCCCAACGGGGAATAGCAATTATATTAACAGAGAAATAAGCACGTGAAATAAATTGTCCATGTTCGAAGTGGACTGTCATTTTTAAATAAAATAAAACGAACATTAAAGTCAACTCCAGAAAATGTTTTTAATAAACCAAAATAAAAGAAAACGTTTTTCAGTTTCGGATTAAGCCATGATCAATTTAATTATCAAATACCTATTTTAAATTTATTGACCAATAAATGTTCAATATCTAATCTTTTTAAACAGACAGGACAGGACATACTCAATGTACTCCAAGTCCAGATTATTGTTTAATCATGGACGGCTACTTTAAGAAATTGAACGATCTTTGAATATTTTTAATGTTTTAATTACTCAATGACTTTTTTACAGAATTGTGTAAAAAAACTCGGAATTTTTGGAATTCTGACTTTTTTACAGAATTCTATTAAAAAAAACTAAGAATTTTTCAATCCTGACAGGATTGTGTAAAAAAACTCCGAATTTTTGGAATTCTGATTTTTTACACAATTCAGTAAAAACTCGGAATTTTTCAATTCTGACTTTTTTATAGAATTCTGCAAAAAACTCGCAATTTTTCAATTCTGATTTATTTTTACAGAATTCTATAAAAAAACTAGGAATTTTGCAATTCTGACTCTTTATTAAAGAATTCTGTAAAACAAACTCGGAATTTTTGTAATTCTGACTTTTTTACAGAATTCAGTAAAAACTCGCAATTTTTCATTTCTGATTTATTTTTACAGAATTCTATAAAAAAAACTAGGAATTTTTCAATTCTGACAGAATTGTGTAAAAAAACTCGGAATTTTTGGAATTCTGATTTTTTTACACAATTCAGTAAAAACTCGGAATTTTTCAATTCTGACTTTTTTTTAGAATTCTGCAAAAAACTCGCAATGTTTCAATTCTCATTTATTTTTACAGAATTCTATAAAAAAACTAGGAATTTTTCAATTCTGACTTTTTATTAAACATTTCCGTAAAAAAACGCGCAATATTTCAATTCTGACTCTTTGTTCCAGAATTCTGTAAAAAAAGTCGCATTTTTCCAATGTTCGTTTATTTTTACAGAATTCTGTAAAAAATTAGGAATTTTTCAAGCCTGACTTACAGAATTCTGTAAAAAACTCGGAATTTTCGAAATTCTGATTTTTTTTACAAAAAAAAAAATCCGAGTTATTTTACAGAATTGTATAAAAATAAATCAGAATTGAAAACTTGCGAGTTTTTTACAGAATTCTTTGACATAAAGTCAGAATTGAAAAATTTCTAGTTTTTTTGTATTGGAAAATTCCGAGTTGTTTTCAAAATTGTGTAAAAAAGAATTTTTGGAATTCTGACTTTTTTACAGAATTCAGTAAAAATTCGGAATTTTTCAATTCTGACTTTTTCTTATAGAATTCTGCGAAAAGCTCGCAATTTTTCATTTCTGATTTATTTTTACAGAATTCTATAAAAAAAAACTAGGAATTTTTCAATCCTGACAGAATTGTGTAAAAAAACTCGGAATTTTTGGAATTCTGATTTTTTTACACAATTCAGTAAAAACTCGGAATTTTTCAATTTTGACTTTTTTTATAGAATTCTGCAAAAAACTCGCAATTTTTCAATTCTGGTTTATTTTTACAGAATTCTATAAAAAAGAACTAGGAATTTTTCAATTCTGACAGAATTGTGTAAAAAAACTTGAAATTTTTGGAATTCTGATTTTTTTACACAATTTAGTAAAAAAAACTCGGAATTTTTCAATTTTGACTTTTTCCTATAAAATTCTGCAAAAAACTCGCAATTTTTCAATTCTGATTTATTTTTACAGAATTCTATAAAAAAACTAGGAATTTTTCAATTCTGACTTTTTATTAAATATTATCGTAAAAAAACGCGCAATTTTTCAATTCTGACTCTATGTTACAGAATTCTGTAAAAAAACTAGCATTTTTCAATGTTATTTTTACACAACTCTGTAAAAACTCGGAATTTTTCAATCCTGACTTTGTTTACAGAAAAAAATCCGAGTTATTTTACAGAATTGTATAAAAATAAATCAGAATTGAAAACTTGCGAGTTTTTTACAGAATTCTTTAACATAAAGTCGGAATTGAAAAATTCCTAGTTTTTTTGAATTGGAAAATTCCGAGTTGTTTTCAAAATTGTGTAAAAAAGAATTTTTGGAATTCTGACTTTTTTACAGAATTCAGTAAAAATTCGGAATTTTTCAATTCTGACTTTTTCTTATAGAATTCTGCAAAAAACTCGCAATTTTTGATTTCTGATTTATTTTTACAGAATTCTATAAAAAAAACTAGGAATTATTCAATCCTGACAGAATTGTGTAAAAAAACTCGGAATTTTTGCAATTCTGATTTTTTTACACAATTCAGTAAAAACTCAGAATTTTCCAATTCTGACTTTTTTTTATAGAATTCTGCAAAAAACTCGCATTTTTTCAATTCTGATTTATTTTTACAGAATTCTATAAAAAAAACAAGGAATTTTTCAATTCTGACTTTTTATTAAAGAATTCTGTAAAACAACCTCGGAATTTTTCAATTCTAGCTCTTTGTTACAGAATTCTGTAAAAATATTCGCATTTTTTCAATTCTGATTTATTATTACAGAATTCTGTAAAAAACTAGGCATTTTTGGAATTCTCATTTTTTTACACAATTCTGTAAAAACTCGGAATTTTTGGAATTCTTTTTTTACACAATCAATGAATTCTGTAAAAATAAATCAGAGTTGAAAAATTGCGAGTATTTTTACAGAATTCTTTAACATAAAGTCAGAATTAAAAAATTCCTAGTTTTTTTTTACATAATTCTCACAAAAACTCGCAATTTTCCAATTCTGATTTATTTTTACAGCACTATCAGGGGGGTAAAAAACGTGTTTACCGTAAATGCTGCCGTGACTGTATCTTTATTATAAAATCACTATGTTGAAAGACCACAACATGTAAATTTGGTGCATCTTTTGTAAACTGGATTGATTTCTTTAGTATTAATAATTCCTATAAAATCAGACTATATTACATAACGTGGTACATTTTACTAATTAATTAATATTCATATACAGCAAGAACAAGTCATAAATACTGGTTTGATCTTTATTACCGACAATGGGAAAAAATCTGAAATTAATTATTCATAAATTAATACCACCTATTAATATTAAATAAAATAATATTATAAATTGTTATATTTTATCGCAATATATACATTATAGAGATAATTACTTGCATATTTACCAGAGCAGTAGGAGTACATGGCAAAATACATGAAGATTTTATGATTTGTAATCATATGAAAGATTGGGACAGTTTACCTCTGGTTTATAGCTCAAAACTTCAAGAAAATATTCGTAGAAAACTGATAATGATGAATGAACTCTTACCCTGAAAAGATTACGCAAAGTAGTGCCCAATAAAATTTTCTGAAGATAAATATTGACCCAACGTTTTTCATATTTTTACTTAAAGTAACCCATGTGCATTTTTCGTATTTTTTTTTTAAATTAAAGTTGAGAAATTTATTGAAAATGTGGCTGAATATTCTGTTAGGCTTTGGAATTTTATTTGGATTTCAAAAATCATGAACCTGATCCTAATAAAATACAAATTAGCATCCGTTATTATGTTTTTGTCATAGAATTGTAGGGTATTTAACGTTGCAATTTAGTAATTTGTGTTTCCTTTGCAGCTTTCTGGCGACAAATTTCTTGGATGGCTCGACGGTTCCTCTGATCCACAAAACTGGATGAAACTTATTAGGAGATCCAAAAATAAATTATCAGTAAATATGAGGCATTATTTACATAGTGGCCAGGTTGGTAAGCGTTTGACTTTATGAGGAAATTTATATTTTATCCTGAAATTAGGATTTCCAAAAACAATCATGATTTTAATTAAGTAGTGGTCGTAACACGAAGGTAATAATAAATTTTATTTTCTGTATTCTTCAGCTTTGGTATGAAGCTTTTGTCGACATCCCGTGTGGCTGTGAGCTCGTTTTAGGTTCAAGAGAAACCTTGAACTTTCAGGATATGCGGACCGACTCTAACTCAGCTGATGATCGTTCGGATAGAGAGACCGGTAAGTCCAAATGTTCTTCTTCCACAACCACATTGCATACTCTGAGTTATTGCAAAATTCGTGTCAACATCGTGGTATTCTGATAGAGCTTTTTGCACTTTAATTTTAGTTTCCGACTTATTATTTGCTTTTTGGTAAGGCTGGCAATTTATAATTGTTTAAACGATCCTGATATCAAGCTAATAGTACAGATTCCAAGAAACTATTTAAAATCTTGGACAGTTCTAATTGAATAAAAATAATTTTCTAGGCATTAAAATTATCGTGGAATTCCGAATAAAGTTTAGGGAAATAGAACACATATCATGACATTATCAGTAAATATATATAAGAAGAATATCTTCGCGGTTGCCACCGCAAAACAAAAAGTTGACAGGAAATTTTTGTTGGTATCGTAGATATTTTGATTGTTGGTCATTAAGAAAATTATGTTCTGTCCGTTAAGGATATTGTAGCAAAGGAAGTATTGTAACCGCATAATTTCTGCTTATTAGATACTGATATATGTTATGCTACAATCAGTTTTCGACGGGTTTTTAATAATTACCGTGCGTAGGCTGATACAAATTTACTTATGAATTAAATTGAAAAAAATATTAATCAGTGTAATTGATTAAAATCAGTTAATCCTCGTGACTCTTTTATTAGTTTAATAAGCAACATTTGAATTCTCAATAAATAGTTATTTTGTTTTGTTAAAGTACAGGTGTACCGGGTGATATTCTGCTGAAATCTTTCATTAGAGATTGATGTAAAATAATTCACATCAAATAATAATTTAAAGCCCTCTGAATTATCCAACATTTCGATTGATAACGGCAAAACAGCACTGAAAGACAAACAATTAACCACGATCCGAATAATAGAGAGTCACGTGCCATCCCTATGTAGGAGCCTACCGCTAGGATTACCTCGACCATTGTAACAAAGCATAGCGTATATTTTTTCACCCTTTCAGGATTAAATTGAGTTGTCATATGAGCTATGACACGTCAAACATTATTTATGATCCTTGCTGCATCATTATGGCTAATATGTATGATACATATTATATAATTTTTTTTTGCTCTCAGTAACGCCCCAGATAAACTATTACGCACGGGACAGATATTTACAGACAGATGCAAGAAGTCACGGTTATAATAAATATAATATGGAATATTTACGCCGTGTGTTAGCGTCACATTCGCCAGATAAAAGATAGGGTTGTGTTTTGCGTAATATCTACATTTAAGGGTGTGTGAGGGATATTAACGTGTGCAGTAAGGTTATGATTGATTGTGATGTTGTTTTGCTAGACTAATGTTGATCATTTAATATAATTTGCGGTTACGGGGATAGTTTGCTACTTATGCTGACAAAAATTCCGTACCCTTATTCAGAAAATACCATTTATAATGCCTTTTTTGTCTTCACAAATGAAGAATATGCATACGTCCATTCTTGGACTTCCAACTGGCAATACTGTTGAAGCTAGTAGGTTATATGCTGAAGCATTTCCTCAAAATCAACAGGACCACCATATCTCGCGAAAAGGAGATGTAGTCCTTGAGTATTTTGTTGACTATCCGTCAACAGGGCTGAGAACACTGAACCACTTCTTTTTGCCAGTTAAGAAAAACTGATCCTATATTTAATAATATGGACAAGAGCAGGGTTTATTTTAATATTGAATAACTTAAGAGGCTTCGCGAAAAACGACCCCATTATTAGGGAACCAGATTTCAATTTTTTGGGGCCTTGGTTTAGTATAGGACGCTATGATACAGGACCTAATCAAGACCTAAGAAACTATCCTTAATGACCGTACCGAAGAATGTCGTGTGGCATGCAAATAGCCCTTCGTAATATCATTGTCCTGCTTAAATTTCACGACCCCATTATTAGGAAAACAGATTTCAATTTTACAAAGTGACACAGTAAAATTTTCACCATTTTGATAATAAATTTTCACAATTAAAATTCTTTCTTCAAGAGTTGAGCGTTCCATGGTTAAAATTTCTCAACTTTTTGCTAAATAAATGTCAAAGGATGACAGCTAAATTCTTTATATTTCATCATTTGACAGCCAATTTATTTTCTAACCTCAAATTTACAAAACATCAGTAAGTTGTCATTTCTAATATTTTTTCTTCATCCAGTTATGGCTTACAAAAAACAAATTTGGAGCACGTTAAAATTTTAACAACCCATACGTTGTAGTTAATATCCCTCTGTCATATCCGTCTCAAAGATCAAAGATGGCATATCGATAGCTCGTGCCATATGGTGTTCTATTGTTTTATGGAAATCGTGATGAATATTTTAAATTATGAGGGGTAGTGGGACAGATGTTTACCTTACCTATATTGTTGTTTGGTTTGTGTTTATTTTGTACCTCGATATAGGTATAGGAGAAAGAGAGGTTAATAAATATTATTTACCGTGTATTATGCGTACACCTGACTTTTTGACCCAGCGCAATACCCAACGGACATGATTTGATCGCGAGTTTTGCTATTATGCCTTTCCGTTTGTACTACACGCATTGGGGTACGTATAGAGATCTCGTTACTATTGTCCTACAGGATGAACTAAAATTTATTGTGATACTTCATATAGACATTATGGATCCGTCAACTAATACTTAATATAATTAAAATATCTAGAGGTAGGTAGGACACACAGGCATTAATAGTTTCTCTCGTATGAGCAATTCCTACGTTCGAAGTTGGCCAGTAAAACTTCAGAAATGACTGTTGTTCTTTTGCAAAGTCTTTCCCATCTTAGCTCAGTCCAAGCTTTAACTAAAATGGTTTAAGATTACTATCTAAGTATATAGAGAAAACAAACAATCGTCATCATTTGATCACCGAAAAATTCGATTTCATGAGTCATCTGCCGAACAGCCCTGATTTGACATATTTTGGCTCCCAAATATCAAAGTTAAATTATGTGGACAAAGATATCCGTCTGCAAAAGAAGGCTTGGATGCATTTGGCTTCCATATTTTTTGTGCTCACTGTGTATATTACCTAAATATTTTAAACGAAATAAAAATTATCCATTATCCAAGTTTCACATAAAAGAAAACAAACTAAAACTTTCAAAGTCAACTCCACACAATATTTATTTCAATGATGAAAACGGAAACTAGTTTCGGCTTCACAAGCCATCATCAGTCCTACAAGATAAAAACGAACACATAAGAGAGAACAAAAACAGTTGACAAAACATCTGTGGACCGAAAACATCATACTTCAACCCTCAACAAATATTTAAAAAAGCATTGTGGGAAATACTTGTTATAAATAAAATTCAGGAGCCATGAATTAATTCATCGATATATCATACCAACACACGCATAAGTACTTCATTATTTTAAATTTAAATTATTGCATCTTGATTAATATTTTATTGAAAGTTTCACACTTGCCTGACCCCACCAAGCGTTCTGCTTCTGGAGACTATATAAATATATACCTAGGTAAAAGAATAATTTTTCCCACGCAAATAGAAATTAAATTAAAACGTTACAGGATTCCATATGTGCCTTATGGACAAAGACATAGGCGTAGAAGAAAGACAGGCTAGGGTGCAAATCTAGAACTTTAGATTTTACTAGTCGTTGGAAATGGCCGTCATTGATCTGACTTCATTGTCTTTATTTTGAGCTTTAAATAGCTCAAAAAAGTCTTATCTCATTTTTTAAATGCTCGTAGGAGTCGCAGTTACGGTTTAGCACGTTCTTCAAAAATATCTTTATTATCCTAGACGAAGAAATGGTGCGTACGATCGTGTTATTTCATCGGTCGCAAAGAAATTTCCTGAGGAATTTCTTCCGTTCAGTATTTCAATGTTTTGTTATTAAATTTGATATTTGATCTGCAATGATTTTGGATATACCAAAGCTCAATTTTGGCAACTGTAAGCAATGAAATTACAATTTCTAAAGGCTAATTTAAGACGTTTTTATTAACACACGAGGGGAGTATATAATATCTACACTGTGTCCAAGATAAGAATGGGATAGCATTGGCATTAGAGAAAAGTAGTACAATTTAAACGCCTTTTAAATGGTGTTTTCAAAAGTAAACTAACTTTAACCGTTTTCGAGAATTTTTGGAAAAACGTTGTTTTTGCAATTTTAGTTTTTATTTATTTCTGACATTATTTTTACAGATATAAAAAAATAAAAAGCACTTTCTGATTGTTAATTTTTGAGGAGAAAAATATAGCATTTACAACGTTTTTGAAAAACCATCATCAACTTGGTTTTTTTCAATACGGCCGGTATTCATTTGTTTATACTATCATGAAAACTGTTGAATCTGCTTCCTTAACTTCTTCATTCCCACGGAATTCTCTTTTAGTTTTTGGGAATAAATAATAATCCATTAGAGCCAGGTCTGTAGGCTCTCGGCACCCATTTTGTACTTCATTTTGTCCTGCCAAAATGATCATGCGGAATTTTAAATGCTTCAACCATTTCCACTTGCCACTTGCATCTTCATCAGCCGAGCATATTCCAGTATAATTTTTCCAGCTTCTTCAACAAATGTGTAGATCACTTCAATAGACCATTGTTTTTTCGAAGTAAAAATTGATGACATCGAACAGACTTTCCTTGCTTAGTTAAGAACTTTATAACAACACATCGTTAGATTTTCACCATGTCTTTATTATTTATTAATGTCACCATTTAAACTCAGTTTTCTATAAAGACTAAGTACTACGCCACTGCCAAAGGTGTGATGGGACCGTACTGTTTCTGAAACTTGGATATGATGGACTTTACCGGCCAACAAACACCTGTTTAAGGACGTGAACCATAAAGAGCGAAGTTGGATATAAAACACTACCAGAAGGCATGCACTCGGTGTAGAATAAAATATGCGAATAAACCCATGATGCGGAAACCAACGTTTTCTATTTAATGTTATAATCATTATTATTAAATTAACATAACGAACACCGACAAAAAAACTGTGGCTGTCCACGCTAAAGCAGACGATTTATAGATTTCGGCAGTAATTTTATTGCTATTTACTCGAGAGAGTAAATACAAATCTAAAGTTTAATTTAAAAATATAATTATATGTCTTATGGTTTTAGAACTTGTCATCTTATTATTTCATTTCATTTTCCGGAACACCCTGTATATTCCAAAAGTTATAAACTGATAATATGTATAATTTTTCTTTTTACGAATTTTTGAACCTTGTTTTTACAACATTTTAACGAAATTGGATTAGTAAAATGAATAGTTGTGGTCCTGCAGAGAACTAATAATCATAATAATAATAATGCTTTATTTGCCTATATAACAATAGTTATTGGAATCGTCAAATTCAGTATGTATATAAATAAAAATACAATATAAACAAACAAAATACTCAAACAATAAATGCGTGTGTAAATGGTACAAATACAAAACAGTAAAACAAAGTACAGACAAGTCACTTAAAACTTCAATAAATAGTCTAAAGGGGCACAATTCAAATATTGCAACAACAATCAACAGACTATAATATAACTTAAGATTAACAAAGCACTAGAGTGTAAAAAATTCACTCAAAATTTGTAGGTTAGATAGTCATATTTGACTTAACCATGTAAATCATTAAATGCTAGATGGAAAGCAATTTTAAACTAAATTTCCTATATGCCCTTCCGCAACTTCTAAACATTTATCTAATTTGCGCCTGACCTCTCTTGTTGTAGTCTTCCTTAGCACATCTCGTGAAATATTCGCACACGCATCGCCACCACAGAAAAAAATCCAAGGAGGTCATATCCGGGGATTTAGGCGGCCATTCTATAGATCCATTTATTCCAATCCATTTAGTACCATAGGTATTATTTAAAAACTCTTGGACTACCCTTGATTTATGAGGTGGAGCCCTGTCATGTTGAAACCACATGCTTAAGCGCAGCTCCAGGGGTAAATTTTCAAGCAGCACAGGAAGTCGCAAAAATCGCAAGTAGTTTATCCAATATATTTTCAAGAAAATCTGGTTCCGATTGTTCGACACCACACATTTACGCCAAAGTGGCCTTGATTCTCGACTTCATTAAAGTAATGTGGATTTTCGCTATCCCAATAGTGCTCATTTTTTCGGTTTCTCGTGTTTCCAAATTAACCATCATTTGTGCTATGAAATTCAGCCTTTTTTCGGTATGTCTCTCAGAATAATATTCTAGATTGTTCAATTTGTAATCATGAAATCTATTTGATTTTAAAACTCTTTGCACAGAGCTTCTCCCTAAATTCAGAGCGAGGGACGCCTCTTATCGAATTTCTAGGATTTGCCTGAAAATACTGTAAAATTCTAGCCACATTATCATTGCAAACTCTTTTCTGAATTTCGGTTCCTTTTCTCGACGAAAATTTTCTCGCAAAATTCTTTCTAGTCGCGCGAACATTTTTACATCTGGAGTATGCCTTTCAGGATATCTTTCACTATCTAAACGGGCAGCTCTTCTACCGGTTTTCTGTGCTTCTCCATATATTAAAATCATACCAACTTTTTCGTCTGTCGAAAACATTTTTGTTATAAACACGTTGTAAATAAGTACCTGTTATTACTTTCTGTATCGGAGTTATTGTTTTGACAATTAATTTTTTATTATTTTGACAAGAATTGTCACTAGTAATGTGACAGAATAATTGTTTTTCATGGAGCATTTGATTTGACATGGCTATGTTGAATTATATTTTAATACTATTTTTTTGTCAGTTTTGACACTCTAGTTTTTAGCGGATGAAGATAGAAAAAAATTTATTAGTAAAAAAGTATTTAGGAAAATTAGGGCTTTCGGAATGTGGAAAAATAATACTGATGACGTCATATTCTCAATTTTGCAAAATCGGAAAAAAAATATTTTTTTGGCGTAAAATATACCTGAATGCAACACAATTTATACCACTTCAAAAGATTTTTAATATCTTACCCCGTTTTCATACAATACGCCTGGGGCGCCAAGTTTGTGACACCCGGTACAATGTAACTATAACCACAAAAATACAATAAAAAAAATTAATAAAATTGGCTTTTTTAGATATGCTTGAACTAAACTAAAAAAAGCTCCTGAAGTTTTGGAAATATTTTCAAAATTATTTGCAGTTACCTATAATGAATTCATTGAGAAATCGATCCAACAGGTAGATAGAACCATTAACTAATTAGATCACTCTCTCCAAAAATTATAATGATTTCGAACAATAAAAAAACAATTTAACCCCTATATCGAGTATCCTGTTCTGATGAAAATCACCCCTCTTGGAAATATATTTATAAAAAAAACACCCAAACAAGATCGTTGTCAATTAACGTGTCAAGTGAAGTCAAACATTTTCGATGTATGCCGGCACATGCCGGATATGGTCAAATCTCTTCCGGTCGTTCGTTACAAAATAAAAATAAAATCAAAATATAATCCTACATAATTAATGGCGTGATTAATAACGCCGATATTTCACAGTGTATTGTTCTAACGGTTAAGACGAGGAGTCATCGAATTCATGGTTGAAAGTTGTAATACAAGCACAAAGTGAATCTGACCTTTCATTAAACTTGCGTTTGTACTCAATCTATCTGAATACTGAAATTTGAAATTATAGGGGCAAGTAGATAGGGCTTCCTGATCGTTAGTTAAGTTTATATTGCTAAAATTGCAGTGGCATTTTATATAAAAGACAACCAACTTCAAAGTGTACTTCGTATGCATCTTGTATCCATCAGTCTTCTCTTAGACAGTTTTCAATAAACCAAGTAAAAATATACACCTAAACAATTTACTTGCCTTATAATGTACAGCTTCATGGTCAGAAACTAGCACCGTTATCGGCAAACATAACAAAAAAGTCGTCTTTTGCGAGAGACATTGACAAATAATAGAAATTGCACAGGACTCAAAACTCCAACACGTTTTCACGAGATGCTGCGGCATCGGATATGCGGGAATTCCCACAAATTGTACCATTTGATTCAAATAACAAGCAAATAACACCCCTTACACTGTTGTGCCTCTAATTTGCTGATCATCAGCGAATGCTTAATGCAATCAAATGCCCGAAGGATATCACAGCTTTAGTTGTGAATTTGGCACTATACTAGTGAAATCCCAGCCAATTTTTGCGTAAGATTATAACTCTGGATGATATTTGACTTCACTATTATTACCTACCCTAAAAACTAAACAATAGTCACAATAATGGATTGGGCCTCTTTCTTTATTGGATGATAATGGCTCAGGCGGAAACTAATTTATCAATCAATAAGCAGAGCGGTTTACTGAAATTTCCTTTATAAATATTAAAAACGAGATGCTCCTATATTTCCTCACACTGTATAGTATATTTAAAAACATATAAAACACTTATACACGCGCCCTATTAGAATTTTCTATTATGGATGGAAAAAAATCATTATCAACCGAAAAAAATGAAAAATCAAAAAAGGGTTAGCAAAATATGTTTATTGGGGGTAGTATTTACAACCCCTTACCGTCTAACAACAAAAGGTGACGACCGCTATAAATCCGATTAATCACAGCTGTGCATTTGACAAAAATTATAAACAGACATTATACAATGTGCGAATAGACGCGAAGAGTAAAAAAAAATAATGTGTATAGTTGGTAAACGCCCTTTTAAAAAACCCTTAACAGCCCTAGAAAATGTACATGTGTTTTCATTGCATTGACTTTACTGGCTTATTTCGAGTCATTTGAAATTGAGATGTTTTAGTTCGATTAGCTTTTGTTTGCTAGTGTTTGAGGTTAGGATTGTTTATGGGGGAGAGTCTCGTATGTGGTATATCACCGGGGTCAAATCAAATTTAATATAATATTTTGGTTTGCACTTTTTGTAAAAATTACAAGGTCAGGTTTTACAAAAGTTATAAAAGGAACATTACCCTAGTTTGTATTGGGCATCGTTTAAACTACTATAGATTTTCCTGTGCCAAGAGCTTACTTAGTTGTCCCGGAGTGCGATTCTGCAGAATATACGAAGGAGATACTGATGAAATTATCCTCCCTGACTTCAGGATTAAGCTAACCTAAAGCATCGCATCGGATCATCTTCAAATAATATTTAGGTAGGTATCCTCGCTTGCCCTTTAGCAGGATGAAACTTGCTGTCTCATAACATTTTGAGTTGAAGTTTCACAGACTATTCTTATCAAAGTTGCAAAAAGCAACTGGGAATTTTGTATGTTGCTTACTAGTGAGTTGTAACTATATGTGCAGCAAACTAATGATTCCAAATTAATCCCAAAAACGGCTAACTCTCAACAGAAAAATGTGTACCTTAAAATTTCACTGATGCATGACAAAACTATCATGAAAATAATGCATATTCACCCCCAAAAGACCCTTACCATATATAGGTTTACCTTGTCTGTTGCACGCCTGGCTGTTCTCTATTACCATGTGGAAAAGTGATAGCAAATATCGTACAAAAATAATTAACCCCCGCCCCATTATAGGGTTGAAAAAGTCAGTAAGGTGCAAAAGTGGTGATTGTACATGTATATGTGTTTTTTATTGTTACAAGTTATACAGGACATTATGTTCAGTTTGTGTTTAGTGGTTTATGGTGGATATATCCACCTGTAGACTGTTTATTATAATTTTAGTGATACAGTTGAAGCATCGCTTGAAGTAAGATTATGTGCTACTAATATTTTTGAGAGACATTTTTTACAGTGCAGGCAAATTTAGATTGTCCCTCCCAGAAGGTTCTAATTTAGATTGCGCTTTAAATATACGTAAGGTAAATAGTGATTGAATTTTTTGACATATGATTCTTCGTTGTTAACTGATCGCAACTGTGAATAAAAATATAAGACTATAATGGTGTTAGATTTGGTCAAAATTTTAAAGACGTTATACTGTTCAAGTTTTAAATCTCACTTGTTTCAAGTCAAATAAGCATCAACAGTTTGCTCTAATTGGCGATACCGTGATCAATCCGATCTTCTAAGAAACCCTGTAGATCATATAATAATATTTATCAATAAAAAAAAAAGACATTTACGTTCAGTGTATCATGTGACATATCAAATAGAGAGTAGTGTCAAGAGTAATCAAATAAATGGTTTGGTTTGACCATAAGAAACTTTTAGTAACAAAAATTTGGGCTCATTGAAAAAATCTAGTAATTTGAGAAAATTTTTTTGTTTTTTTTTGAATAAAACGTTTTTATTTTCTCGATTATTTCTAATTTTTGAATAAAGTAGTTAGTTTAATAATAAAAATAATACAATTATAATAATTCAGTATTGTGACTATTAAAACAGACTTTCCCTCAATCCTAAGAAATGTAATGTTGTTTCTTATACCCGCAAAACGTCCCCGACCATCTTTTATTATAATGTAAATGGAGTAATTCTTAATCGAAAGGAGTCTATTAAAGATCTTGGAGTTACTTTTGACATGCATTTCACTTTCAGGGAACATATTACAGATGTGGTGGCTGGTGCGACCAAAGCTTATGGCTTTATTGTTAGAAACAGCAAATATTTTGAGAGCGTCGTTACTTTGACTACTCTATATTTTGCATATGTAAGATCCAAGCTCTTTGGTCTGGTACCCCTGCTATGAATGTGATATTCAAATGATTGAGAAAGTTCAGCGTAAATTTTTAAAATGTTTGTGCTTTAAAATTGATGGAACTTACCCGGATCGCGGAATACCTTACAAATATCTTATTGACCGATTTCAATTTCAAAGTTTAAGTTTAAGGAGAAATTTGTTTAGTATAAGTTTTCTATATAAGATTTTCAATAGTGATGTAGTGTGCCCTGAGCTACTGGAAAAGGTATCTCTGTTGGTTCCGCGTATCAATGCTAGAAGTTCTGTTGCATTTTATAATGAGCGAGCCAGAACAAATGTTATATTAAAATCTCTCATTTATACTATGTGCCGGCAATTTAATTTGGTTAATGATCAGTGTGATATATTTTTTGATTCTCTGAATGAAATATTGTCTTCCTTGGAATCAATACTAAAGGAACTTGATGTTCATTAATACTTGTGTAGTTTGGTTGATTTTCATTGTTTATTGATGTACCTACTGTTATTTAATATAGTTAAGCTTTAGTTATAGTTGGTTTTTGTATGCATTGCTCTGTAAATGGAACTTGTTCTGTTGAGTAATAATGCTATTATTATTATTAGAAGAAGAAGATTCCAAAAGAAATTTCAATTCTATGTTGCTGACTTTTAAATTATCAGCAAACCTAAAATTTCTAAAAAACAAAATTCTTTCTTTTGCAGCGTCTCAACATAGTGGACACATAGATGATAAAGAGGATGACGAGGATGGAAACAGGTGTCCAATTTGTGAACAATCATTTTCTGAAATAGAAAGGTAAGATAAAGCAAGTATTACGTTAGAAATTATTTGATTGAACTACGAAAAATGATTTTTTAAAACTCTAAAGTAGTATATACTAATTTGTCAAAATGTCAATTTGGTATTCATTATAACATGGATATCGCATACAAATTTTAGTTTAGGCGACGTAGGCTACTGACGGACGTGACAAAAACCTTTGCAATCCTTGTGAATCCGTTCCTAAAAGCCTGAAATTGTATTATCCAAAGCATTAGTGATTTTAGTATCACTTGTTCAATTTTTATGAGACTATTGACATATTTTTTTTTTAATATCAGAGAATAATTGATGTACTGCATGCGATAAAACAAAATATACCAATTTGTGCATCAAGTGGCATTATATTCCACGTTTCATACAAAATTCATTTATTTTTTTTGTGTTGCCACCACAGGAAACTAGCGACTATTGTTTTGTAAAATATCTGATCGAAAAAATAGAGCTATTAACGCAATTATAAACGTAGAAAAACGGCCGGTGTAAGGGGTTACCAAAATAAAAAATCAACTAATTCAATTCAATATTTATATTCGTGACAGTATATTGTCGATGTTCGACTATTTTATGTTTATTTTCATATGCTATTTATTTACTCTTTTCTACCCCCATAAAATCTGTCATTAATACACAAAATTATATTTAGACACTTTCAATCAATTAGAATTTTTTTGGATGAATTAAACTGGAACATGAAAAACAATTAAAGAATTATTAATGTGTGGTAGTTAGTACGCCACTGGGCATAACCAAGAGCTATCATTATAACGCGATGTGCCCATAGATCGTGTTAAATAAATTATTTATGTGAAATAGCACCGGTTAAAACCATCTATTAAAGAATTTAACGATTCAGAAAAAATTGTGTGTGGTTTTTGTTTTGTTTCTACTTAATGTCTATATAATTAATTTGTGTTTACAGATTATCTTTCAAAACGCTAATTTAGTGCTAGGAGTATACAGGGTGCTCCTTTAACCTAGATATTCCTCTTTTCATGAAATTTAAATCTTTGGAATGGGACGCATTTTAAGCATATTTTCCTAGTCATCAATAATTGAAGGGCTCAAAATTATCTTTGTCTAAAAAATTGAAATAAGCAACAAAACTAAATCCTAGAAAAAGTGTTGAAAAATTTGTAAAAAATTGCAAAAAGGGCATTGTTTGCATTATTTTTGCTTATAGTTCGAAAACTATGAGATGGTGTCAGAAGATGGTCCAGGCTGCTCATCTGAAAATTGAAAGTTTTTAAATATCTCCTCTATCTTGAGATCGACTACAAAATTATTTAGCCTGGTATGAGCTAACATCTGAGCCCTTACAGCTCTTCGATAGGCGTGGTCCTTCATTATTTTCGCTGTACTGTTTATGGCGTATACTGTGTTGAACAGTTTTATATATTTTTGGGATGCTAAATCGATTTTTAACTTTGGTACCTCGAAAAAGTGATGCGTTTTGACAAATTTGTAAAAAATCGCAAAAAGGGCATTGTTTTCATTTTTTTTGCTTATAGCTCGAAAACTATACAGTTTTGAAATAAATTCAATGTACAAAAATGAACTAAACTAAATTACCTACAAATTAGGTCGGTAAGATTTTTTTTCCGGCCAAACGATATCGCCAATAAAGCACCTTGAATTTTTATATAAAAAGTGCTTAATTGGTCAAAAAAACTTTTTTGTATTACTCAAAACATTTAATTTTGTATATTTAAAGTTTACTAATGAAGTTTGGTTCACTATCGTTTAAGACGTTTGGAAACTAGCTGATTTTCTGCAAAAGTAATGGAAGTAGAAAGTTTCTCATTTTTGATTAGGACATACGACAAAATTTAGTGATGAGAATACTTGTGGTTTAATAGTCTTAGCTTGGGATGATGTCAGAAGATGGTCCAGGCTGCTCATCTGAAAATTGAAAGTTTTTAAATATCTCCTCTATCTTGAGATCGACTACAAAATTATTTAGCCTGGTATGAGCTAACATCTGAGCCCTTACGGCTCTTCGATAGGCGTGGTCCTTCATTATTTTCGCTGCACTGTTTATGGCGTATACTGTGTTGAACAGTTTTATATATTTTTGGGATGCTAAATCGATTTTTAACTTTGCTACCTCGAAAAAGTGATGCGTTTTGACAAATTTGTAAAAAATCGCAAAAAAGGGCATTGTTTGCATTTTTTGCTTATAGCTCGAAAACTATACAGTTTTGAAAAAAATTCAATGTACAAAAATGAACTAAACTAAATTATCTACAAATTAGGTCGGTAAGATTTTTTTGCCAGCCAAACTATTTCGCCAATAAAGCACCTTGAATTTTTATATAAAATCTGCTTAATTGGTAAAAAAAATTATTTGTATTACTCAAAACATTTAATTTTGAATATTTAAAGTTTACTAATGAAGTTTGGTTCACTATAGTTTACGACGTTTGGAAACTAGCTGATTTTCTGTAAAAGTAATAGAATAGGAAAGTTACTCATTTTTGATTAAGACAAAATTTAGTGATGAAAATACTTGTGGTTTAATAGTCTTAGCTTGAGATGGTGTCAGAAGATGGTCCAGGCTGCTCATCTGAAAATTGAAAGTTTTTAAATATCTCCTCTATCTTGAGATCGACTACAAAATTATTTAGCCTGGTATGAGCTAACATCTGAGCCCTTACGGCTCTTCGATAGGCGTGGTCGTTCATTATTTTCTCAGTACTGTTTATGGCGTATACTGTGTTGAACAGTTTTATATATTTTTGGGATGCTAAATCGATTTTTAACTTTGCTACCTCGAAAAAGTGATGCGTTTTGAAAAATTTGTAAAAAATCGCAAAAAGGGCATTGTTTGAATTTTTTTTTGCTTATAGTTTGAAAACTATACAGTTTTGAAAAAAGCTTCAATGTACAAAAATGAACTTAACTAAATTACCTACAAATTAGGTCGGTAAGATTTTTTTGCCATCCAAACGATTTCGCCAATAAAGCACCTTGAATTTTTATATAAACCCTGCTTAATTGGTAAAAAAAACTTTTTTGTATTACTCAAAAAATTTCATTTTGAATATTTAAAGTTTACTAATGAAGTTTGGTTCATTATAGTTTACGACGTTTGGAAACTAGCTGATTTTCTGTAAAAGTAATGGAAGTTTCTCATTTTTGGTTAGGACATACGAGAAAATTCAGTGATGGAAATACTTGTGTTTAATAGTCTTAGCTTGAGATGGTGTCAGAAGATGGTCCAGGCTGCTCATCTGAAAATTGAAAGTTTTTAAATATCTCCTCTATCTTGAGATCGACTACAAAATTATTTAGTCTGGTATAAGCTAACATCTGAGCCCTTACAGCTCTTCGATAGGCGTGGTCGTTCATTATTTTTTCAGTACTGTTTATGGCGTATACTGTGTTGAACAGTTCCTTCAGACAACTCCCTTCCATGATGTAGCCAACTGCCCTTATACTTACAATCACAATTGAGGAGCTCCCTTATGACTTGCAATTAAATCTCGTGCCTTTAGTGGATGGTACAAATAAACGCAAATTCATTAGCTAACATGTTCTGTCGTTATATGCTGTTTTTTAGTCTACTATGGAAATCTGGACTAATTTCAAGGCTCTCTAGCGGCTAATCTGTTAATCTAAACCAAACAATGTAAGAGACCTAATTTGTAGAGAATTTATTGTAATTTATGTTTGTACTGTAACACTATCTTGCAAAATGGTATATTTTTGAAGTTATTGGTAAAAAACCGAAAAAAGTGCTTTTTTTCCTAGTTTACTAACAACGCATCACTTAAAAGCTGTATACTGTTTTGTATCAGCCTTATATATAAAAATAACTAATACAATTGATCACATTTCTTGCTATAGGACAGGTCCTAAATAGGACACAAAATTTTACACCTATTTATATTCAATTATCGAAATTATATTTAATATCGAAAGCCAAAGCGAGAAATCTGGTTCTATTATATTTTATAGCAATAGCAGTACAGGTAGATAATGTGAACTGTCACCTGATAGATTTTTGGTTCAAATCATAGTCGCGTGTGAACTATAAATATTTTATTAATTACATTCAAGACATATACTACCGCACTCAGTGTGCGGATAGTCTAGCTAGAGAATATCAATCAAAAAGTTACATTTACAGGATGATCACGCAAGGATAGGCAGGTTAAATAAACAAACATATGGAAAATAAAAAAAAAAAAAATATTTTTTTTTAATTTGAATGAAGTAGCAATTAATTTTGCTCAAGGAATCTGTGGTTAATGTATTGACTTATTTTTTGGGACACCCTGTATAAAGTATATTACTGGTTTCCCTCTTACTCCTCAGCACAGTTGAACTGATAAACCTAACTGACTTCATCTGTATTTGTGATGTAAACCAAACCAAACGAAACCATAGACCATTTACTAATACAGTAATGGTACGTTAACTTTTGGTACGGTCGTAACAAATTCTACTACATATATATTTTTGTTACGACCGTAGCCAAAGTTAACGTACAATAACTGTATGATTAAATGACCAACCGTCAAAATTATCATTTGGTTTAAAGTTGAAGTTTAGCAGTATTTTTATGGCATTGCCTTATCGTGATCCTTTAATTTAAAGACCAATCAAAAGGCAGTAGATGGAGGTAATAGTTTTCCTATTGAATTTTACCTTTATGGCTACTGCGTTCCAATGAATAAGGATAGTAGGATATTATCCCCTTCTTGTTAGGCCTTCCCGTAAAGGATTTTTTTCTCAATTGTTCATCTTGGAACAACTATTGTTCAAATAACGTCTTTCTTTGGATCAACTTTGAAGAAACGTTGAAGAACTTGGTGATAAGGTACGCGTCGATCAATATAATGAAAAAATATCGGAAACTTGAAACTTTTCTTTTTCTTAAGTTTATTTGCAACTAAGTGTGTATGGTCACCCTATATACCTCACGAAAACTTCTCACCGTGTTAAATTATAGAAAATGAGGGCTTCCTCGCGTGTATATACATTGTAAAGTGAAAATCAATTTACAGAGATGATAATAAACTAAAAGTTTAGATTACAATTCTACTAAAATTTAATTTCAATTTATTTTTGGTGTATAAAATGAACGCTCTATGTTTATCGTATGTGGAACATAGATTTGCATTTAGTTTATGGTTTAATTTCAAATGGGAATGTAGTTCATGTGATGCTGCGGTTGCAGGATTGTTATAATAGTTGACTAGTGGATGCCGATGGGCAATACACTATGAGCTAAATTAACTTTTGTAGTTTATATAGTACATATTATACGAGTACTGCAAATTTAATTGGTTTTTCAATATTTTCTTCAGAACTTGTGGGAGAACTTTTGATTTTTTCTTTAACAACTTTCAAATGCAATTAATTTTAACTTGACAACGTTTTTTGAAGGTCTTCAACACAATCTTCTTCCTCCTCCTCCTTCTATCCTATCCAATGTCCTCTTTTCTGAGAAGCAGTTCTTTTGGATTGGAGAAGATATCAAAGTTAGGTTGGCTTATAAACATGATTGGGGATCTGTTTCCAGCCATGTTGTTTCACCGTAATTCGTATGGAATTTCAGAACGTGTTGCTTTGTGTTGGGATGATAGAAACATATCAAATAGGCATTGTTATATTCTTATGCAGAATAAACAAAATTGATATAATTTGAAAAATTAGTCCATTCTTAAGTGGAGTTGTATATTTTCAGTGATAAACGAAAGTCGAATCACAAAAATAAATTTAATAAAAATTTACAAACATTGTTCAAACATGTTTCGGAACTTACACCGGTTCCATCATCAGTGGCGAAACTTACTGAATGACCTCGATTTCCCTAAGAAAAAGAACTTCTTCCAAAAAAATTCCCTACCAGTTTTATAGAATTTTCGTTCCTCACTGTATTTGAAGTCTTTGTATATAAATAATAATGTTTACAAATATTTTGTTAACAATTTTATCGTCGGGACATAAAAGCATGAAATTTTACAATAAATTTGATTTTAGGTTAGACGAACATCTTGTGATAAAACACAACCACAGACGAGACGAATTCCGATGTCCTTTATGTCCACGGGCATACTCATACCGGCCCTGCTTAATCCGACACAAAGCATTTGTACATGGTGAGGCCAAAAAGTATCATTGCGAGAATTGTCGAAGTGTAAGTTTGAATTTTTCATCGCTATATTTTCCACCATTCTAAGGTCTACTATATAATTTATTTTTTCTCATATAGTTTTTATCCGTGACCGGTTTCAGTCTTTAGAACCACCATCAGACACCACAGGGGCTACTAAGGATTTTTTTAAACAGCTTGCTGATGGTTTTCAGGTGGAAACGTCAGGAAACTTGTTGGCGTTATAAACAAAAACTAGGTAGCTAGGAAAATTAACAATTGTTTGTGGTTTTTAAGTTTTTCCGCTCAGAAATAATAAGATGGTAGTTTTCGTACTTTTACTAATAACTGAACAACTAATATTCAAATAGTCGAATATCTGATGGTGGTCATTAAGACCAAAACCGGTCTCACAATATACTATAAGAAATTGAAGCAACTAACTTAAAAGTAAACTAACTTTTTAACACATTTTTTGTTTGTAGGTTTTTACTGATCCCAGCAATTTGCAAAGACATATTAGAACACATCACGTGGGCGCCAGGTCGCATGCATGTCCCGAATGTGGGAAGACCTTCGGTACTTCATCAGGCTTAAAACAACACACTCATATACATTCGTCAGTTAAACCGTTCCAGTGTGAAGTTTGTTTCAAGGTATAACAAGAATATAAATATGTCTACTTTCATTTTTAAATCAAAGAAATTTTGAATAAATTAAGGAAACTGAGGTTAGAAAGTTAGAGACTTTTCAAGTTTTTTAGCTTACAATTAGTTTTGAAAAATTTAGAGAAATCTTAGTTACTAGTGACAGCAGCAATATTATCACCCACAATCAAAGCTCAAGTAGCGACCATTTTATTAGAAGCTAATTTCTGGCGGTTTACATTACTATTCCAAAGTTTCCTCATATAACTGGGCCCTGCGGGCCACCAGGAAATCTCCCGGCGTCCCGCCGGAGGCCATCCACGCCTGTAGCTTCAGTTCTTGAGTCTTTACAAATTTATATAAATGTAGTCCCAAATCCCTATGTTCCTCAATATTGGCGGGAACTGATATAGGGACGTAGACCATACGATGACTTTTCTTGTCATTTTTAATGATTTCTAAATGTTCTGGAAGCTTGAGTTTCTGCATGATGAAACTGCAAGTTGTAGCGGAAATTTCAACACCTGTAATACATAAAATATACAGGGTGACCAATAACGCAGATTATTTTACGTTATCGGTCCCCAAGTTCATGTAAAATTTTGTCAAAATCGGTTAGCTAGTTTTTGAGAAATGAACAAAAAAGTTAATTTGACCACTAAATTTGGAAATCTCCAATTTTCGTTTGTTGCAACCATAATGAATCACCCTGTACTATAAAATTAATAAACTTTTTTTAGAAAGTTTATCTGCTACTTAATATTTTTTAATTACCATTGAAATAATGCAATAATAAGATTCTTTTAATTTACTATACTACTACATCTACCGTCTAAAAATGATCGATCATTGTTGGGTAATATTGTCGCTTTAGTCTAAATAGCCTACAGTAATTTTCATTTTAATACACATGTTAAACATGCTAATTATTCAGTAAATTCAATGAGAATATATTGTGTACATTCAAATGCATAGTTATCAGCGCTACTTTCAAATATTCCAAATTACTTTATCGCATCGTTGCTACTACTGCATAGTCTATTAATCAAATCTCTGTGCCTACTAGAGTTTTTGAACGTACAATATTTATGAATATTTAAACATTTATGTTATTTCCATGAAATAATCCATAATTACGAGGAGTGTCATATAATTTGCAAATTAAATTAAACAGGAGTGCTAAATGGACACCCTGTATATTTCAACGACTTTATGCTATTTGGGTTGTAGGTCGTAAACAATAAAACTCAGTTTTAAATATCACTAACGTTTCGATCTATATTAGATCATCCTCAGAGTGCTGCAAAATACAAATTATATGTATATCAAGAAGGAACGCATACATTTAAAACATTATCAAAAAACAATTAATAAAAATTCATTAATGATTGGCAGTACTTGACCTTCCCTTTTATTTCTATTTGGTGTGTGTTCATATAAAAAAAAAAAGCTTTACGAAAAGCATCCACCCATGATTTATAAATAGAAACTAAATAGCATGTATAATGTAACTGATCGGTTTCCCTCAGAAACCCTCAGACTAACTAAGTTCACCTATAATATGTAGTTTGATTTTAGTTAAAGTTTTCTTTCCACTAAGGTAAGATTATAGCTACAACATATTGTGTAATATTGATACATTTAAATACTTTTCCTTTTCCCTTTATAGTTGTTATAATAGTTTTCAACTGATGATGACCCTTACTAGGGCCGAAACATGTATTGATTGAATGAGTGGTTCGTTAGAGGGACCTGTTAATAAACAATTTAGTGGATGCGACAGCATTTTATTTCCTAACTATTGGACGTCCACAGCAATAGGACTATTTCCTTAAAATTAGTTAAAAATTACGTAAAAAAAAAACCCAAACACATTAAAACAGGAACATAAATTCAAAAAATTAAAATAAAAAAAAAAAAAAACAACAACAATCGAATTATAATATCTGAAGACAGGTAATACTTACAATTTTTTTGAGTTTCTTTTGTCAGCCATAGAAACAATTAACAATTAGGGTTAATAAGACAAAAGAAACTCAAAAAATTGTAAGTATTACCTGTCTTCAGATATTATAATTCGATTGTTGTTTTTTTTTATTTTTTTTATTTTAATGTTTTGAATTTATGTTCCTGTTTTAATGTGTTTTGGTTTTTGTTTTTTTTCTTTTATGTAATTTTCAATTAATTGTTTTTTGATAATATTTTAAATGTACCTATGCGTTCCTTCTTGATATACATATAATTTGTATTTTGCAGCAGTCTGAGGATGATCTAATATAGATCGAAACGTTAGTGATATTTAAAACTGAGTTTTATTGTTGACGACCTACCACCCAAATAAAGAAAACTTACTTAAATATTTAACAGAAGGTCAAAAAAACTTAGCAAAATACTCTAATTTTTTTCAGGCTTACACCCAATTTTCCAACCTCTGCCGGCACAAGCGAATGCACATCAATTGCCGCATGCAAATCAAGTGTGTCAAGTGTGGAACTCCATTTCCAACAGTAGCTTCGCTCTCAAAGCATAAACGATTTTGCGACTCAACAAGTATACCACCAACTTTGACAACTCGACCACATCTAGGCTTGAACGCAATGGCGAATAATTATCCATTCTATCGACCACCAGCGTATCTACTTCCATTTGCTTGTCCACCGCAATTTCCAAACTACAACCAAATGTTCACCGCTCCAGCTTCGAATTTCATGCAACCGTTTTTGCTCAACGAATTGAATAACAAGGCTAAAGTTAAAGAAGCTGTTAAATATGTTTCTCCAGTACAAAAATCCAGTTCACCGGACGAGAACATTGAATTAGCTAAAGGCAGATTCACACCACCAAGTGGTTTTGCTCAGACACGATTTGACGAAGTTAGTCCTTCAGCTGCGCAAGAAGCTGATCTAACTTCCTCACCTGCGAAACCAAAGATTAAAGAAGAACCACTGAAATTACATCAGGTGAAGAAAGATGAACTTCCAAAAGATTTCACAATATCCAGACCAAGTTCTAATGCTAATAGTGTTGACGAAATAGATCAACCACTTGACTTATCTGTTAGTACTGGATGTAAAACACCTGAAGTATCTGCAGAGATTAAGAGCGAGGAAACAGATGAGGTTGTCAGGCCTGATACGCCAAAAGAAGAAAGAATGGAAGTCGTTGATATAGAAGCAGAGCAAAAGCGTGAGGACGAATTACCTCCAATGGCTTACCCAAGACCAACATATCCTTTAATGCTCGAAATGTATCGCTCAAATTTCCATAATTTCCAACAACAAACCAACGAAAGATTGTTGCCATCGCCGTTTTTATCGCATCGATTTCCATTTTTTAATTCATCGTTTCATCCGAGGCTCGATATTCCACGACCCAATTTCCAAAATCTTGGACCAGTTAAGCCGTTTCAAGACGTAATACATCAACAAGCTCAGACTAAGATAAAAGACCGATACGCGTGTAAATTTTGCGGTAAAATCTTCCCACGATCGGCCAATTTGACGCGGCATCTTCGTACTCACACCGGCGAACAGCCATATAAATGTCGATACTGCGAACGGAGTTTCAGTATTTCCAGTAATCTTCAGCGACATGTACGGAATATCCATAACAAAGAAAAACCTTTTAAATGTCGATTATGTGACAGATGTTTCGGGCAACAGACGAATCTCGACAGACATATCAAGAAACATGAAACAGATGAGTTGAGTGGGGTTCCAGTAGCCGATTCGCCAGGCAGTAGTAATGAGAACGAACGTGAAGACGCGTATTTTGATGATATAAGAAATTTTATGGGTAAAGTAACGTATGGACAAGACTACTACAATCAGACGAGGTTATTTACGGCTACGCAACATCATGAAATTGATGTTGTGGGAAAAAATGACGATGACTCGGAAACGTATTCAGAAGTACATGAGGACTTCAGTTGTGCTAAAGATAACGATGAATTGTTAAACAATAATGAACAGACAATTGAAGTTTCTACTTAAATAAATATCTGTGACAGTGATTGAATAATTGTAGTTGTCATGTGTTAAGAGTTAAAGCTTGTATAAGGCTAACATTTTCGCAAATTAATAATGATACTGCTGTTGCCACCAAGTATTTGCATTTTACTAATTTTGAATTAAATATGCATGCACATACGACTTCACAATAAAATGCCTGGGAAAGAAATCCAAATTTATATGAACATAATAATAAACTGTCCATGCCATTTTACTTTATAAAGTTGGGAAATGAAAAGTATTTTAAAATTTCCATCTTACTTTCGGACGCTTATTCTTATACAATTTTACACGTTTCGAATAGAGAAATATTCATACTCAGTGTCTCAATCAAGTGGTGTATTTAATTTGCAGTACCGATGTTGCATTTTGAATAATTTTCTACAAGCATCTGCTTAGACATTTGACTTTTGGAACTTTAAGGTTCTACAGAAAGTCCTATTTAAATGCGTTATACTTGATGTTGTGCGACTTCCGATTATAACGAAAGTAATCATTAAGTCGCTTATTTGAAATATCACACTATTTTTTAAGAATTGCTTGTTACATAAAGCAACAAGACTTTAAGTTATGTTGGAAATTTGTTTCACACTACCATGCTTTCACCAGACGGCCGTTTCGTCGATCCACGACTCATCAGTGGTGATCGGCAGGCAGTGTGACCCAAATTGCCAACATTTACAAAGAGCTTATACCAGCAAGAGAATTGATTAATAGAGATATATTTTTTGTTTATGAAAAATTACGATTCTACTCTAGCAAAAGTTGTTTTTAAAATATCTGAAGTTAAATTAAAAAACGACTGTTTGCAGTCCCAAATTTAAAAAAAAAATCATACTTTTGTCATTTGTTAAACTAATACGGAATTAAACTTCTTTTATAATAAGAAAAAGCCTGAAGTTTAAGGCGTGGAAGATTATTATCATGAAATATTTCTCTTATTTGAAAAACTTTAAACACCGATTATTTGTTCTCAAATGGAACAGCCTGTATTTTAGTACACTATTTAATGCGAACTTAAGTTCTAAAATGAATAAACGACAGCTTGACAGCAATTTTCTACATTTTCGTGAAAGAATTTGTCAGGAAACCAATGATAGAAGAATTATTATCAATAGGTATTAAAAGAAGCTAAATATCATAAGAAGTTTTATATTGTAACTTCAAATATCTTTAAATCAACTTCGGTTCCAAATACTTAATAAACATCTATTGTTATTGTATTTTTATATACAGATTCTCAATTTATTTTAATTAATTCAATAAAAAATATACTATTGTCACATTTTTATAAACGTTCGGTACAATTGCATAGAAACAAGGGAAAAGGTGACAGCAGTATATCTGAGATCACTGTTTTTGACAAATTTCCCATGATTTTTCCAAGGTCAAGTTGTTTAACGACACGGTTACACTGGTTTTTGTGATATTTAATGTTGTTACTTATTGATGATAAATAATAGGGATACCAAATATCTTTAGTGTATCTTTGATACTAGTAACAACTTTAAACAATTGGAGTGGAAATTTTCCAGTCCAGTTATCTACGAAATACATACAATTTAAGTAAAGTTATTAATCAATTTGATTAATTAAGACTAAAATCAAAACATGACAGCAGACGTATCAAAATCAGAATTAAAATAAAATTATGCACTATAAAATTTGATAATTTATATTTTTTTTGCATAAATTTCTCTGCCAACAGTAGGTATAGATGATGATTCATTCACTGAAGTTCGTGGTTATGTTATTCGAAATTGCAAATAATCAATTTTATCTACAAAATTTTAAAAATACAGTTTTCAAAACGATAAATATTAAAAAAGTACTTCAAGAAATCTTTTAAATAAATATTTAACTAATATAGTCAAGCTTTAAATAAATTTCCATAATTATAAACAATTTTATTTTAATAGTCAATCAGTGATACACGAGTAAAACATGTTTTATTACACAGAAACAGCTACGAAAAATGCAGCCAATTGCAAGTAATTTGACTCTTTTCGGGAAACCTATTCTTGATTGATCTGTCCATTTATTGTAAAGAAAAACTTGCTTAAAATAAAACAATAATCATGTACCTATTCAAATGAAATTTAGTATTTATCTAATAAGTAATAAAGCTGTAGATAATTAATTTTAAAAAATGTATAAATAATATCTCGAATTATCTGTGTTATCTTAGAAATTAGATATTTTAATTTCATGTACATATGTTTAGTAATTAAGTAGCTTTATTGTAGAATGTTTTACAATTATGTTCTATTAGGAAGGAACTAAAAGTAGCTTTGTTTTAACTTAAGAATTTTTTAAAATTTACATACGACATCAAGATTTTATAACACGTTTAAACACTTCTCCAAAACAGTTATTTAAATTTCTACAAGCGATTCATTCCTGAGGATGTTAATAGCGTTGGCGAAATGGACAACGAGATTTAAATAAGTATTTTGATGTAGTGGTAAAACGTACTTTCGAACTTGTATTCTACAGCCAAGTTTATTTTATTTATAATTAATATTTCTTGTAGATTAATGCTAAGTTTTATTTATCTTAATCAAACAAAACCTGGAAAGTCTAGTAAATAAGAAATTTTGGTTCCTTCAATAGAATTTTGCTCACTGTACAAAATTGCTTGTTGCAATGAAATTATTATAAATAAACAGTTCCTAAACACGAATGTTTTATTTTAATTTTGTCAATTTTAGAGCTTTTTACAAAGTTTGTTGCACGGAAAAATTAATTAATATATTTATTAATGATAGCTATATAAAGATAGATTTAGCCTACAACAATATAAACTAATATTAAGAAACAATATAATGGTACATTTTCTCAATTCTAATTAAAAATTTGTAAAGTACTTAAGAATGTTTATTAAAATGCAAATAATATTATGTATTATATAATTGTTACATTTTCAATTGTCTATACTTAATTATAATAATTAAATTAAATTAAATAAAAAATTCTGTCATATTATTAAATTTTAGTAAGCTCTATTTCTTTTATTATTTTATTTTTTATAAAAATGCCAAAGTTTTAATGATTTAGAATTTTAAATATTTTATTTTGTAAAATCATTTATAAAAATTGTTTTTAATAGCTATCCCGCCCCCAAAATAACAATGTATTTTACTCTGGATAAATAATGCTATATTATACTTAATATATACTTAAACAGTTTGTTAAACAAATTTAAAATTAAGTGATCACGTAAATACGATTTAAACCAATGGATTTTTGTCACATATTGTATTAAAAATAAACCAATAAATTTATTATATTATTTAAATTAAATGTTCTTTTTTTGATTTGTTACTTTAATAGTTCACATAAAAATAACAGGTCAGAGGATGACTTCTGAGTTTGTGGGGGACGTTAGTAGTGACTTTCAGACTAAGCTTTGTACTTTAAATAAGCTCATCTTCAAGTTAGTGATTGGCTATCTATAGTAACATCTGTCACTGTTGTAGGGGTCATATTTGTGAGTTCATCCTGCAGGGTCGTAGTCTCATCAGTCTGGGTAACGCAAGATATAACAGACTTCTTAACTGTTTGAGTGAATGCCGCAGTTTTGCCTTTTGTGTCTGTTTGAGTATGTTTATCAAAACTTACTGAGAAAGTTTGAGATCCCACGCTAGTGACCATTGGTTTTTTTGTACTACTTTTCCAAGCTGTTAATCTTTCTTCTAAGTTCTTTATTGTCCGATTTAGGGTTTCAATTTGTGCAGAATAAGATTGTTCAACCTCTATAGCATCGCTTGCAAATATTTGAGATATCCTTTTTATTCTGGCAATAGAATCATCTCATCTCATGTTTCGTTCAATGCTTCTTTCAGAGAACATATAAATCTAATTTGATTCAAACTAATACGGTTTGCTGGTTTGATTGACTTGTCTAAATTAGAAAGATAGAGTGCTGATCTTAGTCAAAACGGTATTTAAGTAGCAAACTAATGAAAAGTCCACCAATCCAGTAAAATCAATATGGAGAACGAACATTTATTAAAAGAATCAACAAGGATCTTTGCAATGACTAAAGGCTTGTGAATAAATTCTCAAACAAAAACACAATTGTGCTGATTTAAGAGCACACCGCCACTGTTTTTATATGTACCTATTTCAAATAAGAAGTTTAGACTAAATCTTTTGCGTGTTTACTATATTCAAATCGTAATAGACTCGTGTGGTACTCGCGTGCCAGCATTCGACCTACATTGTGACCCTTCACTCTATGGTCATACACATATACACATATCGAGAGTTAACAAACGCTCATTCTTCACATTTTATGTATTTACATAACTTTTTGACCACACCCAACTAATTTTCTTCGACAGTGCCGTAACATAAGGACGCTAGTGTGATATGGGATAAACATAAGTTTCGTCCGAAAAGCTCTAAGGTTAACGTAACAAAGATTGACACTTTAAGGACATTTTTTTGGATTTGCTGTGAAAAGATCATTAATTTTGTGCCTGTTCCTTCATTTTCGATAGGAACACACTGAATGATACCTACTGCCATAAATAAGCTTATTTCTACATTGTAACGTATTTTTCTATTTAACGTTTTTTATTTCAGTAATTATTGTACCCTAGTTTGACATTGCAAAACGTCGATTGTGCTAATGATTGACATGAAGATTGACATACTATATTTCCTAGTTACCAGTTAACTAAATGATCTTCCTCTGTGGGTGTTAGAATCGTAGATGGACCAATTTACATTTGAGATTGTATTTTCTATTGACACAGTCTGGTGTTTTGTGAGTTTCAATTTAAGATTGTCAAATTTGCTCAAAGGTCCTACACAATATTTTGATGCGCAGGCTGTCCATGAGGATATGGATCTGGTGAATTGGAATGAAATTTATTATATGGTTAGTGTAAATAATAAGTATCTTTGATCGTTGTTCACCTGTTAAGACTGTTCGTTCGTGTCGTCCTGAACTCCCTGGCAGTTAAGCATATCTTAAAGGAGAAGGACAAAGCTTTTCAGAACTAATTTTGCACTGACATCAGTTAGACGTGAGAAGGCAGGCTATTTAAAATATGTAAGCTCCCAAAATTCTATTAAAAAAATAAAATATATATTTGTCAAAAAATTTAAAATAATTTGTAGACATACATCAACAAACAAAGCATAAGAATAATAATTAATACAGACAGGTACATCGTCAAATAAATAAATAAATCAATTAAGATACAGTTCAATATATATACAAAACACACAATACAAACTACTATCCCGTGTGTGAATCGCTCAAAAATTAATGCCCATTAAAAAGTCACCTACTGTATAAAAAGCTTTTTCTAACAAATACGTTTTTAGAGCTTCACGAAATCGAGGAAAGGATGATAGCAATTTGATTTCCATTGGCAGATAGTTGTGCATTTTTTTTGCATTGTATAGGATCGAGCTTTTGATTAATTCGGAGGATGGGGCTGGCAGATAAAGATCATGTTCGGCGTTTCTAAGCAGATAGTTATGGAATGGTCTTTCAGAGTCATCTGACAGGTGTTTGCGGATTAAGCAGAGCGATTCCAATATGAATAAGGAAGGTAGTGTTAGTATTTTAAATTTTCTGAAGAAGTCCTGGCAATGGGCTCTATAACGCAATCTCAGAGAGTATCGAATAGCTCTTTTTTGTAATCTAAAAATACGCTCAAATTGCGTCGCAGAGCATGTACCCCAGAATGGGAGGGCGTATCGAAGATGGGATTCGAAGAGTGAAAAGTAGACTGTTATGGAAGTTGACAAGTTAAGTTCTTTGGCAACTGATCTTAACGCAAAACAGGCAGAGCCTAATATTTTTAATAACGCGTCAATATGCAACTTCCACTTCAGGGAGCTGTCAACAACAAGGCCCGGAAACTTCACAGAAGAAACGACGTCAATAGTGGAATTATTAAGTTCAAAAGACTGCAGCGCACCTTTATATGACACATATTTTGTTTTCGCAGTGTTCAAGCACAACAGGTTAGAGTCACACCATGATTTGATGGTGATTAAGTCTTTGGGTACTGACTTCTATTGCTAAGGTACGACTTAAACCAATCCAGTGGAACCCCCCGAATTCCGTAGTGCTGTATCTTGTTAATTAGGATGTTATGACTTACACAGTCGAATGCTTTGGAGAAATCACAGATAATTGATGCAGTAAAGTGGAGATTGTTCAAGTTGGAGTAAACATTGTTGAAGACGACTTGTTTCAATTCTTGAAACATGCTAGACTTCGCCTTCCCAAATGTACTGTTGCTTCTTATAATTATATTTTTCTTATTAATAAAGACTATTGTAATTATTATTATCTCCATGGTTGGTGGACATTTTACATAGTTTTGTTAATATCTGTTAACAATTTACTAATATTATAAATAATTCACCGTAGGTATAATAATTATAAATGTGTATATCTCTTTTCCTAAGCGTAGAACTCCTTTCAGTTACAACATTGCTTTTCCGTTACAAACCAATTTATTACACGAGAAATTATTTCTTGAATACACAGTCAATAATATACCAATGGTCTTGTCTTTAAATCTATTCTGCTAGTGTACATCTATAACCGAGCAAGTATCATGCCCTAGAGGAGATTATATATCTTTATCGATATAGAGGACCTATTTTATAATGAGAGAATGGCACTTTCTTGCAGAATGGATGTAAAAATTCAATGTAATGAAGTCAATAATAAATTAGTTTTCAGATCAATGGAATCATTGGTTTGGTTTGAAAATAGCCGATAGGGGTCACAATTCCTGTGTTTGATACATAGTTTATTTCACGAAACGGTATTATAGAGTGGAATCTCTAATTTGGATCTATTGGTTTAATAGTTTTTATCGTTGCTGTCATCTGTTTGATAAATTAGGCAAATGTTTTGTATTTAAATTGCAGCATGCATAATATACTGTACAGGGGCCCAAGCAAATCGTTTATTTTAAAGTTACTGTTATTGTCTTACCAGCATTTTGTTTTTTCGTAAATTGGTGGATTCGTTAAGAAATTGGGGCAATAAAAACGAAATAACGAAAATTTGTCTGCTATTTTATTTAGCAACTGTTTACTTTAGCGCAAGTGTAAGGTGGATCAAGGAAAATACTCTAATATAGTTGGTAACTTTGGACTAGGTACGGGCAACGAGAGAGGTGACAGACTAGTTCAATTCTGTGAAGAACACAATCTAGTTATTAGCAATACTCTATTCAAACTTCCACCTCGTTCACTATATACATGGAAGTCACCAGCTGACACAGCAGGCAACATAATTAGAAACCAAATAGATTATTTCACTGTACCAGAAAGGTTTCGCAATGCAGTCAAGTCAGTAAGAACTTATCCAGGTGCTGACATTAACTCCGACCACAATCCAGTTCTATGTAAAATAGGGATCAAACTAAAGAGAGTCGATAGAAAATCCTCAAGTAAAACGGTTGATATAAGGAAACTCCACAAACCTGAAGTCAAACAAAAGGTGCAGGAATCCATCAGTAAGGTCAAACCGACGACAGCTTGAAAAGTGGAACAAACTTAGGGAAGCTATTCAAACATCATGCTCAGAACTTCTTAATAGAGAAAAAACAAAGAGGAAAGAATGGATGACCGACGAAATTCTAGAATTTATGGGGAAAAGGAGAACTTATAAAAGCAAACATCAACAGAAATACCTTGAGGCGCATAAACTCATCAAGAAGAAGATAAGGGAGGCCAAGGAAGCATACCAGTCAGAAAAGTGCAATGAAACTGAAGAATAAGAGAAGAAGTACGATTATCACAATATGCATAAGAAGGTCAAAGAGGTTACATACATCGAAGAGCTGTTTAATGATGCGCGACCCGACAATCATAACCCAGATGAGGTCACAGCTGGGCTACCAATCATGAAGAGCGAAATTGAGAGAGCCATCATGTCCATGAAAAATAATAAAACCCCAGGTTCAGATAGTATTCACGTTGAGATTTTTAAAATTATGTGCGAGACGATTCCGAGTTTCCTCGATATGCTAACAAAGCTATTCAACGAAGTGTACGACACTGGCGTAGTACCTGAAGATTGGATGCATTCGACGTTTGTCGCCATACCAAAGAAATCAAATGCAAAAACCTGCGACCAATATCGACTAATAAGCTTAATTAATCACTTAACTAAGATCTTTACAAAAGTGATACAGAGCAATTCGGCTTTCGCCCTGCACTGCCGAATACATACTTAATACCTGGATGACGGCCAAAGTTCAGAACTTTTGGCAAAATCATCCAGGTTCGTTACATTCGACACAGACAGACAGACTTCCATCTAGAAATGGTCTTAATCGTCTCAACGACCTTCAAAATGGTTATATCCGTCAAAAATGATAAAATACATAATATTAGTATTTGACGTGCCGAATGTTATTGTAAACGAAACTGCCCACCAAACGGATACATTTAATTTGACGCGGATCCTCAAAATGTCAACTTTCTTTCATTAATAGAGATGCAAGAAATGTATCGATGTATTATTTAGTTGCTAATCATATGCACTAGAGTCATAAATAATTATTCTTTATTACGATTACTAGATTAACAAGTACCTATAACATAAATAATATTTATAAAACCTTTGTATGGTTAACATTTAGCGAACATGATTCCAAGTGGGTTGTCATATGTCAATGTTGACAGTTGTTACATACTATAGTGACGGGCGATATTGAAACATTCCAGATAGCAAAAAAAAGTACAAAACGAAAATTCAACACGATGTTATAGGGTTAGAAACAAGATATTAGGAAATAGTAAAATATGATCCATGAAGAAGACAATAACCATTGTCGAAACGTCGAATGATAAAATTAAAAAAATAAAGAACCAATTATTGACAAATATGAATTAAGGAATCTTCATTTCAAAAATTCGAACCTAATTACCCAAAAGGAATTAAAAAAAAGTAATTAAAATTAAAAACCAAGGGTCAAAAAAACAAAACGAAAAATTACAGATAGGGATGTTGGGGACGGGTAACACTAATAGATTTTATAACACAATCGATAATTGGAATCGATCTCAATTTCTTTCTAATCTTAAACTATTGCCTCGAGGACTGAAACTGGGCCTTTTGGCCGCTGGTATTGATTTATTTGCCAAAGGACTTCAGCTATAAACCATAAATCAAGTTGGTGCTCAAAAGCCTTGGAAATGTCGATGCAGATCTCTCAAGGCGTGAGCCAAATTACTAGAATTCCCAATGTAAACAACAAAAAATTTATAATGTACACACATATTTAAATCAAAAATCATATTCTATATTATAATGTTCAACTTTTGCTTAGATACCAATCTCTAAATAGTTTCACGAAATTCACTTTTTAATAATAACCACATTTCTTGTGTCAAGTTATAAAATACCTGAGAATAGCTAACCATGAATATGTCATGCGGTGGCAGGAATTATATCTGAGTGTGTTATATATTTGTCTTGCATGTAATAAATAACATCAATAATTTCACTTTTACAGTGTATATAAAATGATTACATGTCTTATAATACCAGGTGAACGTTTCCTACTATTGCAACTATATACAGAGATAAACCAGATAAGACCGCATATCAGATCAAGCCGAGGATGTCACAATAATGCGTGTATTAACAAAAATTATAATTTTGTTTTAGTCCAATTAGTTTTAGCTACTTAGGCATCTAGGATAATGTTAATCAATCACTTTTATTGACGAGCTTGATAACTTCGTTAATCGACATTGTTGAGAAACAGGTGTATACAAAAAGAGTCACTGTTTGGTATGCATTTTGGGCAGGAGGCATATTCGGCTCATTTTTCTTCAAAATTGAGGTTGGTCAAGCATTAACCGGAAATGGTGAAATGCCAACTAACTTTTTTGTGCCAAAATTGCAATGAACAGGACGGTGCAATATGCTGTACAGCCAGAGAAACTACCTGGTAGTGTTTTCTCATTTTGATGATCAGCATTGGCCGCGCCCAGATCATGTGATTTAACGCCTTGAGACTTTTTTCTTTGGGGTTATTTAAAGTCGCAGGTTTATGTGAACAAACCCACAACGATTATTGACTTTAAACACGAAATTCAACGCTGTATCATTGAAATACCGCAAAGTTAAGCACAAGAGTCGTTGAAAGTTACATACGCGGCGGTCATTTGTCTGATATCTTATTCAATTAACAACATCAGGATGTGTAGGTACTTCATTATTCAATAAATATTTCAAAGTTATGTTACAAATCCCACTCGGAACCAAATCGATGTGTATATAGAAAAGTATACATGTCAAAAATGACGGTTGCAGGCTCTAAAATTATTATAAAAGTTCCCTATAAGGAAACCTTCATTAATTGATTGAAAAATAATTTATATTTTAAAAATAGTCGTTTTATGAGAACTTTGAACTGTTTTATGTGTTTATGAACATGAAACTGTCAAAAGTTAATATTTTGAAATAGAAACTCCAACATTTTATAGATTTATTTAATAAAAATAAGGGTAAATTTATATAAGGTTGTATATCTCTAAAATGTTTAGTATTTGAACTATTGTCAAATTTGTAACAACCTACCACACCAAATTATAGAGCATCAAAAGTTTAGAACCAAAATGATGTTGAAATCGGGGGATGCTAGGTTACTACTAGACCCCCCTGGATGCCAAAATGCTGCTTTTATTAAAATGAACAATAATAAATAAAGTAATATCAAGAACATGTGACTCTTTGGCAATCGCTTTCCTCAAAAACGGAAACCATCACAATATTCAACATTTTAACAACTTTTGACATCATTAATAATAAATTTTACTTCGAGTTTCGTATAATATATGAGTACCTAGTCTTGGATCTACCGTTAAATCTTTGTTTTTTTGTACCAACGGAGATAAAAAATGCATTTTCGAAATCAGTAACCTATTAGACACTTTATTTAATTTTGAATGATACGTAAGATAAAATTATAAAAATATACCTGTTCCATTTGAAAAAACAGACTTTCGACTGTTTTTATAACATCGTTTTCAGCATAATTTTTTGACCACCCTGTATGAATCAATCAGAAAATGTCGTACGTATCGGAAAAAGGAGACCTTATTTAATAAGAAAACGCCTGCGAAATGATGATTAAAGACTTCTTTATAAGAAAAAAATGTGAGTATTAGGGAGCCCTAAAATGTCAGTTTTGATATAAATCGTGGTATACGTCAAAAACGGCTGGATTTAGGTATAGGACACCATGCATAAAACATGTCTAGAATCTTATGTGGAATCCAAAAATGTCATAATATATAGGGTGTTCCGTTTAAAATAACAAAGTTACTATCAAGTTCCGGTATATCCGGAAGTGCTAAGCGGTTGCTATTATGATATTTGAATAAACCATATTTGGCAATACATATACAAAAATTTTCCGAATTCAATTCAAAATAGTCTCCGAAATATTTTAATGTGCCGTCACCATAGTACCTATTCGAAATTTTCTGTTTCGTTTTCTTTAGACCACCCTGTTTGTTATGTTTGAGATATTCTAGGTATAGGTAAGCATTTTTTAAAAACTATATTTGTACCTCCTATCGATATTTGTAAATAGCTATTAATCTTACAGTAATATAAAATATAAAGTTAATAATCATGCCTTTCCATAATTTTTCGATTAAAATGCTGTATCCGGTAGCAAAAATCAAAACCAAATCGAGATATATTGAAGTAGAATTAATAAAAAACTAGCCATAAAATAGTGATGGATAATAGGTAGTAGTTCAGTAGGGTTGTCAGAAATTATTTTAGACTTTTTTCTATCTTAAATTTATAAATATGAAATATAGATGGATCCCTAGAAATTGAGTTGGCCTGTATATTTTTGAGTTAGCATAGTATTAAAAATTTGTGGAAATAAATTCCTGTCAATTTCAAATCAAGCTAATAAAATCAATTGTAGCTTTTCTCTCACATACAACTTCCAAGTTCACATCTCACATTTAATAGAACAAACGTTTGACGTTTCGTGCTAGGATTCAGCACATATTTCTGTTTTTTTTTTGTTTTCTTGCGAAAAAGAGAAGAAATCAATAAATTTAATCGAATCTGACAACTCTAATCATAATCTAATACTACGCGGGTGGGGTGGGTGTAGTCACTTTCACTGCGGTAGCAAGCCAAGCTCTCTTATAATAGAAGTGGTGCGCGCGAGAACGGTTTGCGTCACCAAGGCCAACTTTGGTATCACGCCCTGCTTCACTATACTCTAGTTACCGTTTCATCAGGACACCGTTTGTTGCACAGATCTGCTTTTGAGAGCTTTAGCTGCTCAACATTTATTTTAAATTAGTAGAAGGAGGATTCATATAAAGACATTTTACAATTATTATTTCGGCTTATCACAAAATTGTGTTTCTTTCTTTAAAAATTACTTGAGTGGTAGGAGCCAGAGGGTTGTGGTTCACTCGGATTTCTCGGCGTTTGGGGCTGTTGTCAAAGGAGTAGAATTTAGGAATCGCCCTTGACTCGAAACTTAGATTTGATACTTTAGTAGCAAAATTATTTTAAGTTAAAGATGCTATATTTATCAAAACATCTGCTGACGACAGAGATAAAATTGAGATTATGCGATGCCTTGATCCTATCTGGGTTGTCTTATTGTGATGCTCTGTACTGGTCGTCCCTAACTGAGTTAAATAAGAATAGTCTCCAGAAGTTCCAAAATAGTTGTTTAAGATTCTTTTATAATTTGAGGAAATTTGATCATGTGTCGGAGTATTACAATGCTTCTAAGTGGCTTCGCCTGGATGAAAGATACTTCTTACATCTTTCGACATTGGTTTTTAAAATCAATAAGTTTAACAGACCTGAGTATTTACATGAAAAATTGCAGAAAGGCCATGATATTCATAGTCGTGAAACTAGAACTAGAAATCTTTTCAATATACCACAGCACTCTACTGCCTTATTTCAGCGATCATTTCGCTACAACGCCGTTAAAACTAAAACAATACATGTCCTACGATATTTTAAAAATCCTTTATATATTAACAATTATTAACAATATACTGTATTTTTTCTTGCCGCTCCAACAGAGCAACATATAAACCTACGCTGAAAAATACTGTTTTTGTTTTTACAAGTTTATACATAGATGCACACGTATCTCGTCCTTGTTCGAACAGCAAGGAACATACCTTTATAATAATTAATACTATTGTTAATACTTGTTAAGCATATAAGTAGATACATTTATAATAATATGCTTCTGATATTATAAACTAACAACAAATTTTACTCACTTAGTCAGTGACATTTTCTATAGAACGTAAAATTTTTATAATATGTGTATTCGTCACTTCATTAGTTTCAGACTGATAATAAATATTTAAAAGAACCCAGTAAACACATATACGTAAATTAAACGTTCATTCAACGTGTTAGTCGTTGATAATTGGTCTTACGTTAGAAAATTGACGGTTTATTTTAAGGTTAATTTTACACCGTTCAGTTTAAACGTTATAGACACGTGTTTTTCTTATTTAAATACCACTACGTACATTTATTATGTTTATGTAACGTTGTATATGTATTATAAATAAACCATAAAATAAAAACGTTTGTTTTAGGTTTTTTAAACGCGTTTCAAACATTGTCAAAATTAAAAATGTTTATAAAACGTTCTTTATGTAATTTATAATAAACCGATATTTATAACTAAAATAAGCTTAGAATATGTTCATTAAAAGCGCATAATTTTTAGAGGTGACAATGAAATCGTTAAAATGAACGAATTACAGTTAAGAAAACGTGTAAAATATCCCATAAAAATGCTTACTGGTTAATATGGGAAAATTCAAAACGTTTATATAATGTTTGTAAAGTATGTTACAAAAATGTATAAAAGCAACTTTAAATAACCGTGTTAGATCTACATGCATTTGTCGTTTCTAAAAAGCTAATAATTAACGCTTGTGTAAGCATATCATTAACGTATTTTAGAAACGTTTGATTTCACCTTTGAATATATATACTTAAATACGTTCAATAGACGTTTTTTTAAAGCGTTTAACTAACGTTCCGTTATTCGTGAATAAGCGCGACATATCAAAGTCATATGTACGTCTTTACTGTGCCTTTTTCTGGAAAGGTGTTTTGTAATGACAAACGTTAAATAAACGTATGTGTGTTTACTGGGAAGAGGCTGGCTTTGCACATATAAATTTTGATGCTTAAACTCCCAACTTGCAAACTCTTTTTTTTTTTCGATTAATCATTAACCCAATACTTTTTCCAGTCACTGTAGTTATTTTTATTACTGTCGGTATCCTTTGGCATGCTTTATTAAACGTCTTAGATACGAGGGAGAAATGTATCAAAAAACGCTGCATTCGATGCCCTGTTATAATGTAGAATCGTTAAATTTATACTTATATTTTAAGTTACCTTTGGATAAACTATACAATTGCGTTGACCGGGAATTGTAGCAGATCTTAGAAGTTGTGCATCTCAATAACTTCGTCATAGTTGGCCGATCGTAATGCTCGGATATTATTTTACACAGATGACCTCATTTTAATATGCTCCGCTAGTGTCTTTATTTCAGGCGTAGTTCGCTTAGAATTTCCTTTTTTGTTGAAAAGATTATGCATAGGTAGAGATAAATAATAACATTGAGAGCGCTAAATATTTACGGACAAAGACATTTAAGTTATTTATTAACTACAGAGGAATAAATACGTCTTGGATTATTAGAAATATATCATATTGAAATTTTATTATTACCGATATGATAAAATTATTGTTCATAAATTGTGTTAAATCATTTTGTATAATTGATTTTAATAGTTATTATTATTATTTACATAAGTTAGATAAGTTTGCTGTCTTAATTGCTCATTGATGTCTCTTGCGTTTCAAATAAAACTTCGTGTAATTTCACAACTTTTGCCTTTCCAAAATGCTTTTGCATTGCATTTGGAGAAGTCTGTTTGTCTCATTGAAAACTTTATTAATTTATTGTCTTGTAGGGTGTCAACGATTAAATTATCTTGAAGTTTATCTTACCTTAGTAAGTATCCATCTATTTGGAAAACAGCCAAAATAACCCCGGTCCTCAAAAAGGGACCTATATCAATCCTGTGCAACTTCTCAAAGGTATTTGAGATTGTCCTCTATAACAAGTTGTTTCCTTCCATCCGAAACTTGCTCTCATCCTATCAGCATGGTTTCATTGATGGGCGATCATGTGTGACCAATCTGTCAAGCTTCCCTCAATATATATGCGCAGCATTGGATAATGCAGGGCAAGTGGACGTCCGTATGCACTGATTTCCAGAAAGCTTTCGACCGGGTCGACCATTTCGTGCTCTTGTCTAAGCTTGAAAGTTTTGGTTTGTCGAGTCGACTCGTTTCATTGTTTAGGTCATACTTGTTTTGACGATCACAATTTGTTTCTTATTTCTCGCCGACCTCTGGTGTGCCACAGGGATCCAACCTTGGACAACTGTTGCCGCCTGGCCTACGGTGATGACCTTAAGATCTACACCGTCGTCAACTGTGCGCTTGAATGTGCCGTGCTCCAGAGCGACTTGGATGGTTTGAATGGATGGTGTAATGCCAATAGACTGCAACTTAATACTGACAAGTGTAGTATTGTTAGTTACACAAGGTCTAAGAGTCCTATTTTATTCGATTACAACTTGGATGGTTCCTCGCTGAATAGATATGACCATATTAAGGATCTGGGTATATTGTTCGATCAAGAATTCAGCTTTTCTTTACATATCGACGATGTTGTTAACACGTCATCTAGGATGCTTGGATTCATTATCAGAAACTGTAACTTTTTCAACAACCCCTCAACTTTCAGATTGCTTTACTACACATTTGTCAGATCTAGACTGGTGTACGGCTCGGTGATTTGGGACCCCCTGTATCTGCGTCACACTAGTGCAATTGAATCTATTCAACGACGGTTTGATCATGATTCGCTTCTTTTACGCTTCGACATCGTAGCTTTGCAGACTCGAAGAAAAGTTCTGGGCGTCAAATTTTTGTACAACCTATTACACGGCCATTTGGATTGCATTTACCTGGTCGGCAAAACAAATATGTGGGTGCCTCGGTTGGCGACTAAGCAAGGTTGGCCGTTTTATACTGATGCTCCCAGAACAAATCTTCTGCGACAGAGTCCTATTTATTTTATTTGTTCAACTTTTAACATGAACTGTTCTAATTCGATATGTACTTTGACTCTGTTGCAAGGCTAATTAGCTCAATCCAGTCATGATTTGATTGCTGTAATATGCGGTGTCTTTTTCGTGAGTATGTATATAGATGTAGTGTTTTTCATAAATATTCTGTATGTAGCTGTTGCAATTCTTGCTTATTATTGTTGTTGTTGTTTATTTTTATTATTATTTTTTCACGATTAATTCGGTTATTCTAGGTGGCCGGAATTATTGAAATTCAAGCCTTACCCAGAGTTCTACGGATTATTCGGGTCGTTCCCAAGACAACTGTTTTGCAGCAATCGTCGGCGATGCTGTCCTGGAGCCCCAGAAGTAATAGTGATTGAACAAAGGACTTCTCCACAAGCCCATTAGAGGATATTACAAACGGCAAAATTTTCACCTCATTTTGGTCATATATTCGTACGCTAAATCTATATATTTGTCTTTTTTCTCTGCTACCGTTTTGCTTATATTATGATCCAAGGGTACCGCCACGTCTAGTGTAAAGCATATTTTTTATTTTTTACAGAATAGTACAATGTCAGGACGATTGTGATCTACTTTGCGTACTGTAAGGATGTCCAGATTCCAGTAGATTTTAAACGCATTGTTTTCAAGCACAGCAGTAGGTTTGTAAGCGTAGTAAGGAGGAATATTGTTCAGTAGTTTTTTTGACTTACAGATATTTAAGTAAATTATTTTGGCCATGTTGTCATGGCATTCGGTGTACTGGGTGGGTGCTAGAACTGTGCAGCCAGAACTCAAATGCTGTATGGTTTCTTGGACTGTGTGACACAGCCTACATTTGTCATCTGGTAATTTTTCGTTCAGCACTGCTTTTCTATATCCCTCAGTTGGCACCACTTGGTCCTGGATGGCACTGACCCTTCCGTTTCACCTGATAGTTGGCCATTATGTAAATATGCCACTGATTTTTGTTTATCCACACATTGGCTGTTTAAGGCTGATATGAATTTTATTATTATTATTGCTATTGTGATTATTATTGTAGTATTATTATTATCACTAATGTTTGCATTTTTATTTCTCTTGTTCTTTGTAATTACTGATAATACGTTGTATGTTAGCAATAATTAAGTATTGAGTTGTAGAGATTTCCTGTAATTGGATTTTTCGTGTGAATCTGTTGGAAATATACGCTTATTACGCTTATTATTATTATTATTACTATTACCGAACGTAAATATTGGCGCCATAGCAAGACACACCAACTTCTATTTTATCTCTTCAAGTTTGATTTTTCATAATAACATAATAATGATTAATATGTGTAAACTATTTACAATAACTTTTTAACAAATTTTGATTTTAGCTATAGAAAATCATTATTACTTCAATGGTTTTAAATAATTTTGAAAAGAAGAAGAGAAAGACACTTCATTAACTTTAAATTAATATTCTATTTAGAGCTACTTCGCAAACAAAGGGATCATACTGTATAAGTTCCTATATAGGGATCCTGTTTTTATATTAAACGAAAGAAAATTTCGTCCGATACTTATTAAAAAATATGTTTGAAAATTCATGTTTAAATTTCCTTTTCTATTAAGCGTTTAAATGTAAAACTCATGTAATATCCTAACTAGACGTTTGAATATTTAAAGATAATATAACAACTGACATTTCCTTTGCAAGACAACAACAATATACTCGTAATACCTCCACTTAAACTTCTTCTAAACATGTTACTGTTACCTATTTTATTATTATGTATTATAAACAGTGATAGCCATAAGTCTTTCTCAATAAATGAAAATTAATTATGGAAGCAAAGTATCTTTCCTGAACAGGTTTGCTTTACACAAGAACTCACTTCTCAGGGAAAAGAATTCAAAATAATAGATACAAATAACAAAAGTGTTAATCAAACGAAATAAATTATCCATCATCAAAGTGTCAGTCAGTCAGTTTCAAATAAAAAAAAAACAAACAAAAACTTTCAAAGTCAACTCCACAAAATCTTTAATTTAGTTATGAAAAAGGGAACTAGTTAAATAAATAATAAATTTATTTACTCAACACAGGTGTTTGTTTTCGTGTAATGTTATTCATATTCATGTTTGATATTTTTTCTACACAGATGTTTTTGTAAGAATGGACTGATGATGGCTTGTTGAGCCGAAACTAGTTTCCTTTTTCATAACTAAATTAAAGATTTTGTGGAGTTGACTTTGAAAGTTTTTGTTTGTTTTTTTTTTATTTGAAAAGTGTTAATATTATTTTAAACACATTTAAAATAACAAGTTTAAGGTGACTGTGTAGTCAGCCAAATAACTCATGACGACCATCTTTTGGGAGTCAGAAGGAATCCAAGGATCTTAAGCATTTACTCCCAAATCTGGGGTACCGCAAGGAACTATAATCTATAATATTTATAGACGACCTGCTCAGGGTTATTGGTGTCTCTAGGCTTGCTTTTGCCGACGATCTTAAGTTCTTCACTGTGCTAAGCTTATTTAACGGAGTTACTACTGTCACACGAAACTACCTATCGTAATTTACAGAACTGGCGTATTTAAACGACGTTTTGGGGATGCAGTTTTTTTCTTTTGCAAACCAATAAATAGTGCAAATACATATTTAACTTACATTGATATTTTTTTACTAAATATATTAACCAATCAAATTACTTATTTTTAAGTCATGTGTCAAATTTCATTCAATCAGTTTTGGATTACAGCGATAATACCCTACATGTGGTGTTTTCAGTTTGGTGTTTTTTTTATTAAAAATTAATTAAACGTCAAACTAACAATTGGTTTAAAAATGTCGCGAAGATTTGGTATTTCATCTAACGATGCAATTAATGATATTATATCTAATAATATACCAAAAAATACAATCAAATCAAAAAAATTTGTATAGAAAATATTTCTCGAGTTTTGTGCGACCAGAGAATACGAACAGAATGCTGCATAATTTGGCTAATATATTGAAAGATTATGCGGTAAATATAAGAAAAGCTGACGGAACTGAATATAAAGAAGCAGGCTACTCCAGGAAAAATACTTCAATGACTTCAAAATTGTATTCGACCGGTTTATCAGTGTGATATTCAAAAATGCGCGAGATGCAAGAAATGCAAAACGTAAAAGATTACAGCAGGATCCAAACAAACGAAAATGCAGTTCATCAAATATGAGTTCAAGTGATTTGGCTAGAATCCTTGGATTATGGGATGAATGTACACCAGAAGGTTTACAATTTTTTTTTACCATATTGTAGCTGTTGAGTTAGCTTGGAGAGGTGGTGAACCATCTGATTGCCTTATAGATTATTTCACGATTGAGAAAAATAATGATGGAACGCCAACCAACAGAATTGAATGCAATCCAATATTCAGTAAAATATGCCAAGGAGGATCGAAAAGTTGTACAAATAGTGAGTGGCTTGTTCCAAATATTGCAAACGAAAGTGCATGCCCTGTTCGGTTATTCCATAAATGATTGTCCAAAAGGGGGAAAAATATTACTTCCAGTCGCCTATTCTTGAGACCAAATCGTTTCTGGAAATCCGAAAGTGACACATGCTTTGACAATATACCGGTAGGCAAGAACACAATTAATATGTGGACCAAATCATCAGCGCAAGCTATTGGTTTGGACACTAAGTGTAAAAAGATATCCAATCATTCGAACAGATCAACTGCAGTTAGCCATTTGGCAAATAAAAGAATTCCTGAACAGCAATTAATAAAAATAACAGGACATAGCAGCTCTAATTCAATTAAACCGTACTTAATATTAACCAAGAAGTCCATGGTGAAATAATCAACACCATGTGAGAAATTTCTTCAACAGTGGAAATTAACAATCCGTCAACTTCAGCAAACACTTCTTCTAATTTAACATTTACCAATTGTACTTTTCACAACTGTAGTTTTAAATAAAAATGAATAATATTTGTTTGATTAAAACTAATACATTTTGTATTGAAAATTATTAAACCTCAGATTGACAATCAAATTTTTCTTCTAAAGTAGTCCTGAAGCATATTAAATTGATTTGTTTGTGGAGTTGACGAATTTTATTTAAATAATCAAATTTTTGATATCTACAAAGTCAAAAATTATCTTATCGAATACTCCTCGGGCCTTGATAAATACTCAAAATTTTGTCATAGAGAATCCTTCATTCTCTATGACAAAATTATCTCAGTATTATCAAGACCCTAGGGGTATTACTACTGATAATGCTTTAAAAGGGTTATTTCGTTTGTAAAACCAGCAGGAGCGATCACAAAAAGGGGATTAGAACCCCACCCCAGGTGCTGGAAACTTCTATGCATCTTTCAACAATTGATGGTCTTTTAGTATAAAGTTGACATAACTTTGAGGCGTTATCATCGATTGCAATATATGTGAGCTATTTAGGTCAATATTAATTTTCGTGTAGCTTTAATTATTGTCCTTTAGGGGACTCGCAGAAGATATAAATTGCTCAGAACCTTTGGCTTTTCATGTACCGTTGTAATTCTTGGTAATGTTATAAGTAGGTACTCCATATCGTTTATCCATATATTGCGATGGTTATTCCTTTAACAATTGCTTTACTTTTGCTATATGTCAGTGTGTATAAGTGATTTATTATGCGTGTTGTGGTACTAAATTATATTTTCTATAATACATTATTATTCGTGTGGTGGTACTTACTCTATGGTGTATATTGTCATATTAGATGAGCAGAGGCGTACTATTTCCATAAGTAATTAGCTTGGTTAAAAAATTGATTTATTGTTTAATTTGTAGTTATATTTAGTGTGTATTGTATAATATTATATTCATGCAAAATCTACGCTACACTGTGCTTCAATAAATTCCAAGATTACTAAAAAAATTCAGGTAATACGTAATTATTCTTTTCAGATTTTGTATGTTTTTTTATTGGATAACGACTCAGGTTAATCAAATAAAGGATACCAACACAAGGAACTGCTGAATTGAGTAGCAATATCGGTATGTAATATGACCCATTTTTAGTTGGAAACATAACAACACTGGTTTGAAAAACGGCAACTCCGAACACTTCTGGATAAATTATGTGTCAAATTTGCACTAGTTTACGTTTCTCCGATTATCCTGCCAGAATTTTTAGAGCAACTTTATGTTAAGGGCGTTAAACTGAAACCGAACATATTGTTGTTGGGCGAACATATTGCTGTTTGGTTTTGGGCCGAGTTTAGTATCACTTTTATCACTATTTTCCTCGTATTTGTCTGAAAGATATCAATATGTATGATTGTATGGTTTCAACTCACATTGTTATAAGGCTGTGTCGGGAGTACCACAGGGGTCCTCTTTTATTTTTAATTTTTATCAACGATTTGTCTCTGGATTTGACTTGTTCGGGACTCTTTTTCGCCGATGATCTTAAAATTTTTAAATCTATATACGGTGCTGAGGACTGTGAAAGTTTACAGCTTTGTCTGGATGCCATAAGACTTTGGTGTGCTGCGAACCGTTTATATTTGAACCCCGACAAATGTAAGGTAGTTACATATACGCGGAAGAAAACGCCTCTGCATTATGATTATTGTATTGATGACATATCGGTTACACGTTATGATTCTACGAATGACTTAGGAGTATTGTTTGATTCTATATTTTGTTTTAATGACCATATTCGTTCAAATGTAAGCGATGCTCTGAGAATCTATGGCTTTGTTGTTAGATGCTCCAAACCCTTTGCTGACTTAAATATTTTGAGGATTTTATACTATGCCTATGTTCGTTCGAAATTGGAATATTGTTCAGTGGTATGGTGTCCCTACTATATATCTTATAAATTACTTATTGAGAGACTCCAACGAAGATTTTTGAAATTTTTGTGTTTTCGGGAGGATGGAACTTATCCTGAACAAGGTGTAAATTATTCGTTGTTGACCACTCGTTTTAACGTTTCCAGTTTGATTTGCGACGGGGCATAGCACTAATTGTATTTTTATTCAAATTATTAAATAACAAAATCTGTAGTAGTAGTCTCCTTGAGCGGGTTAGTTTTTGGGTGCCACGTGAAAATGCCAGAAATAACTTGCTTTTTTATAACATTAGAGCTAGAACTAATATTCAATGTAGATCTCCTGTATTTAATAGGTGTGATGTATTTAACCGCATCTCTAGTGTTTCTGATATCAATCATGATTCACTTGGTAGTATTGTTTCGGCTGCTGTACCAATCTTGAGAAGGCATGCATTGGGAGTGTGAATTATTATTATTATTATTATTATTATTTTTAAGCATAAAAGTGTGAGTTTTTATTTACCTTTATTAAGACGCTATTATATTCAGTATTTCTCAATGATTGTGACGCAAATGTTTGATTATGTATGTGTATGCACATTATGATTTATTTAAGATATTGTTGCTCTATAAATGGTAATACTGTTGAGCAATAAAGCATTATTATTATTATTCTGACTGATCTTTCAAGTTCCTTTAAGCGGGTTGAAGCTTTACAACCTGTGCTCAATCAATTGTACTATTGAGCGAAGTGGAACTTTAGAAACGAGGAATTTAGAGTCCCGTAGAATAAGCTTCCGCTGAACGTCCTCTGATCTTTTTATTCATTCAATTTTCGGTAGGAGCCATCTGTTAAAATATTATTAGCTTTTTCTTGAGTACCTTGTGTATTCATAACCGTATTTGTGTATTTTCTTTATCTGCTTTAAGTATAGTTGGATTGACTTTCAATGATTTTAGAGCTTGGAGTACGAACAAACTTTAGACCATGAGAGAGAACAGCTTTTTCTGCTTCAGTTAGAGAATGGATAGACAAATGTGCAATGATTAATAATGTTCAGCCAACATGGTTAGTTAATGCTAGGCCCAAAATAGATACGTATTTATGCGGGGAAGTTTAAAGTTAAATAAACTGTAATAACTAAAGTTTTAACTAAACCAGTTGCATACTATCAATATATTCTTTTTGAAAACGCGGAAGCAATAGTAGACTGATTACTATGACGCTTGTAATAGTTTATGTTGTGAAAAACGAAATATAAGTAAGTAGTAATAAAAAATGAAATAGAAGAAAAGTCCAATGATTGTTCCTAGTAAGGATCTCACATAAAATATAGTTAATACAATCTTCTTTCTGTGGAGAACATGTGAGAAACGGAACAGTAATAACATCAAACGAACATCTAATAACATAAACAACTCTCGCCAATCTTGATCGAATAAATTTCATAGCAATATGTCAAAAGAAAAGTTCTTCGCTTATCAAACATTAATAATAATAATTTGTTATTAGTAGAGAGCACCCATTTCAAATAATATCGTTGTAGAACGAATCGAATTATTATGAATATAATAATTTCTTATTTTAATTGTGGAACTACAATTTTGCTTTGGCAGTGAAAATATAAAGCGCGCTGCTGTTATTTTTTATTTGGGTTTCTGGTTTAAAGAGATATTATGCTAAAAATGTCAAAAGATGTCACAGGAAAAATTTGTTTGTATTTTACTTTTTTGCCCATGTACCAAATTTAAAATGTACGCGAAAATGTCTAAAAATGCTGCTCAATACCCTTTCAATATTTCTATAAGTTATATACGTACATTCAGTTTAGTCCAATTGTCTTCTTTATTGGGGAAATTTTGAAGAAATAATTATTTTAGTACCAAAAGAGATTGACATTTGATCTAATATATACAGGGTGAGTTATTAGTGCGTCGAAGTTCGATATTACCTCAAAGACCAAAAATTTCACGCAAAACTAAGCAGCCAGTGTGTAGGCAGTCATAAAGTACGTATTTTAAAATTATTTTTATTTGTACAGGGTGGCTCATCTCATCAGGGTAGACCAAACTTACGTTTTTTTAAACGGAAAGCCCTATTTATTATTTCACAATTTCATTGGTTTAGACTTGATACTAATGATACTAAAATTTTAGAAAATTATACAGAGTGGTTGAAAAGTTACCACTAGTATTATATGCAAAACATGGCGAATTCTAAGGCTTCTGTACTGGAACTGAAATAATTTAAACTCTGCTTCTTACGGGCATAGCTTTTTGATAGTTACCAACTTTGAGAAAAAGCTAATTGTTAGTATATAGTGCAAAACATTTATACAGGGTGACTTCAAACTCAAATTTGCGTTTTACTCGAATTTTCCAAATGAGACACCCTGTATATAATATCAAAAACTGAAAGGAAAATTGATAGTCTTTTATTCTTATATAGCCTTTCTTATACCTACAGCTATTAGTTTTTAAGATATTTTCATTTAAACAAAAAAATATTAGAAACTCATTAGGGGGATGAAAGATAATAGGTTGATTTCTAACCCGATTTACATTCCTAACCATGAGCACGAGGTTATGGTAATGTTTGTTCCGATTATTAATGACACAAGGAAGGTGATTTTATAGAATTTATTGATCAAAAAGAAAAGGATTGAGACCTTTATAGGTGGGGTATGAACCCAGTAGCTTAATTAGCTTATCTTTTTATGTTTTAGTATACTAGGTACAATAGTTTTTGATACTATAGGGGGTGGTTTAATTCCATCAAATGTAATGAAAGCAGCTAGGTGCATGATCTACTCTATCAAAGTAGTCCTTTTCTCAGGCATTTCATTTTTGGTGAGAAAATCGCCTACTTTTAAAAGTTTATATTAATAAAAAGTTACAGGGCCTTATTCTTTCCTATATTAAAATTTACTAGTATTAATAATAATTACTGATGAATGTAAGATTAAAATTTAATTTTTTATCAGTAAACATAATAATATTTACTAAATTAAATTTTGGTTGAAATGAATTTTCCCAAAAATGAGTTAATAGATATGATTTGGATATAGGGAGAATGCATGCAAAATGTTTTACTTGCGCAAAGAATTTACCAAGAAAGATAAACTGCTCGAAGGCAACCAGAAAAGATAACAATGGAAAGGTTACTTAATGAAACGTTTTGGAAACACGGGATCAGTAACCTCAAATAAACTAGGACCAAAACTGTTTTGAATGATGAAAATTAATTGAATGTAATGTTAAAAGTGGTAGAAAATCCACATATCAGCACGCGTGAAATTGCTCGGTAAGCCAAAGCTCAGTCAAAAGAATTCTACATAAAAACAAAATGACGAAGACTATCTCCGGCGAATTATGTTCTGACTATGGACGAAACAACAATCAGGTAGATTTTTTTGACTTTGTGATGTATGGAGATGAAGCCACATTTTATAAATGAAAATATCTTAGAGGTATAAGAAAGACTATATAAGAATAAAAGCTTATCAATTTTCCTTTCAGTTTTTGATATTATATACAGGGTGTCTCATTTGGAAAATTCGAGTAAAACGCAAATTAGAGTTTGGACTCACCCTGTATACAGGTTTTGCACTATATACTAACAATTAACTTTTTCTAAAAGTTGGTAACTATCAAAAAGCGATGCCCGTAAGAAGCAGAGTTTAAATTATGTCGGTTCCAGTACAGAAGCCTTAGAATTAATATCGAACTTCGACGCACCAATAACTCACCCTGTATATACTTGTCAAATTTTTGATGGTAAAATTACTATTTTTGGTATTCGGTTCGCAAAACCAACTTTAATTTTCTATGAAATGTGGATACCTGTCTATAATTCTCCTTTTTTCTAATCGCTGACATTCTCACTTTACAAAAACAACCGAATAATCCTTTAAACGATTCGCAGGAGTGGTCCTTAACAATTTTTTATATTTTTGTCCCTAGATAGAAGTGATAGTTACTCGTACTTCAAAGTATATTGTTTTTTGGAGTAATTGGAACTTTATAGTAATTTTAAAATAGAATGGGCAATAAAATCTACCGTACATTAGTTTTCTCATCAAGCCAAAGACTTAATTTCACCTTGACTATTACTACAGATTTTCGTAACTTTGGTGTAATTTCCAAAGTTGCAATGTGGTAGAAGTCCCTTTCAGCACTACTAGAAGGCAATAAAAACTATAAAGTGATAAAAAAGTAACGTGATACTGTATAATATGAACTATTGGAACAATTGTTGGAGAAATCGAATTAGCTTGTGAGAAAGACCAGTTCTTCAGAGCAACTTTGAGTGTACGCGACTAATGGTGCTTTGAAGAAGCTGACAGGACTAAGTATTGTTTCTATAAGATTACTACTTGCCTGTGGAAGTTTTCTGTCTAAAAAGAAGTATCTTTTGTTGCTTAATTTTGGTAGATATTTTCTTCATTTCTAAAGTATAAAATGTGTCGAAGGCTTTGTAAATTTAGGACTGATGAAGTGCATATAGACTCGTGAAACGTAATGTCAAGTTTCTCTAATTCCAGTACCAACGCAAATTGGATAATCAATAACTTATTTGGTATTATAATTATTATTTTCGATAACAAAAAAAAATATCGATTCTTTCTTGACATCTCTAAGCGTCTATACGATTAGTGTGCTCATCTATATTTAGAAATTCTATGATGTTGCAATGTATTAATATAATAACATAAAGAAATACAGGGCGTGCCCCAGGGTTTACCCTTGATCTCAATTTGTATAGGCAATGGATGGATAATTGCGAATTATTAAAAAATGTGGCCGAGATTAATTGGATTAATTTTACAAAATGTGGGAAGAAAACAAAATTATTTTATTAAGTTAGTTAGTCTCCAACTAATGACCGACTGAGAGTCCTGATGTCAATTTCTGTGCGACAAACGCCGCCTAATTGTATCAAGCGCCTAATGAAAAATATTTAAAGTTGCAGCTTTGGGTGAAACTAGTGAGTGGGAGATCTGGGATAAACAATAACTGTTCGCCTACATTTTTCACATACTTACATGGATCTGATTCCTTTGCTAAAAATATAATCACGCGCTGTTTTCCGCGGTGCATGTAATTACAAAATTTTATTAAACAGACAATTATGGCCATTAGCCATGATTGAACTGAAACTCGCCCAATATAAAAAAAAATAAAGGCCTTTATTATTATTATTATTAAGCAGCTGATGCTATATCAGTGTGTCTTGTTAATTACTGAATGATCCTCGAACAATATGTAGACTAAAAGATCACTTGAGTAAAGATAATAATTAATTTTACTTATTTATTATTCTTGAACCTTGATCTTCAATTTCTTTTATTTTTCTTTTATTGGGGTGAGGTTCATAATTTTTTCACAAAAAAAAAGAAAAGAAAAGAAAAATAAAAGAAATTGAAGATCAAGGTTCAAGAATAATAAATAAGAAAAATTATATGGCAATGCACGTTTTTTTAGTACCTAAGTACCGTTTTGCGATTCCGCCGCCGCAGCGCTACGGTCGGCGTTCCCCGCATGCGCACTGGTTACCTACATCTCTTGTCTACGCACTGACGCCATTACAGTCTGATTCCTCATTGTATACGTTGTTTACTGAGTGTTTAAGATGCCTCCGACAATCGTGAGTCCCGCCGATTGTGAAGTACGGGCTGTTATACGATTTCTTAGTGCTAAAGGCGTAAAACCGATCGATATTCATCGTGAGATCTGTGAAGTTTACGGACAAAACATTATGAGTGATGGAATGGTAAGGAAATGGGTGAGAGCATTTAAAGATGGCCGCACAAATGTGCATGATGAAGAACGGAGTGGGCGTCCTTCGGTCGTTAATGAAGATTTGGTGCAGAAAGTGGAGGAAAAGGTGACAGAAAACAGACGCTTTACAATTTCATCAATGTGCGACTGCTTTCCTCAATATTCTCGTAGTGTTTTGTATCGCATTGTGAGAACTTGAATTACCGGAAATTGTGTTCACGTTGGGTTCCAAAAATGTTGACGGATTTGCACAAAACTGGGAAACTCTGATCTGGCGCCCAGCGACTACCATTTGTTCCTGCACTTGAAGAAACACCTGGGTGGTCAGCGTCTTCAAGACGATAGCGAAGTCAAAACATTTGTGATACAGTGGTTAACAAGTCAGGCGGCAGAATTTTATGAGGAGAGTATTCAAAAACTGGTGCCACGTTATGACAAGTGCCTCAATATTCACGGAAATTATGTAGAAAAGTAGATTAAGGTACAGGCTTTCATGTAAAAATAAAATTATTGCGATATCTTTGCACGTCTTTTTTTAATTCCAAAACGGTACTTACCTAAAAAACATGCCTCTATGCCAATGTCTATCTATTCTACATGATTGTAGACTAGATAGACATTGGCATAGAGGCATGTTTTTTACTTGATAGCAGCAAGTGTTTTACTTGATAGCAGCAAGTGTTTTACTTGATAGCAGCAACATGGAGAACAGAATTTCTTGAAAAAATTTTTTTTTTGTGTCAAAATTGTGAACCTCATCCCAATAAAAGAAAAATAAAAATATTTTGTAATGAAAAATCATATTCCATATTATGTAGATTTCATGGACGCACTGTATATGTCTCGAAGCAAAAGAAAAGAGAATATTTTATAGAATCAGATATTGTTATTTATAGGTTATGGGAATCATATCATATTGCCATATTTGTTGGAATATGATTGCTTGCATTTAGTTTCACAACAAATATTTTCAATACAAATATAGGATGATGATCCTAATATGCCCAATAAAAATGAAGAAGTAAACCATGATATTTAATTAATGTTTTAATCAAGTAGAACTCACCTAAATGCTACATTCGTTAGTGTTGATTGTATTTACTTATTCTATTTAGATATACAGGGAGTTTCGATATTCGATCGACAACGTTCTGGCACAGAAAGCTCTCGAAGTATTTTGTTGCGTAGATTTAGAGTTTTAGAATCGATAGATAATCGACAAATAATGTGAGTTTGGTTAATAAAGTATGTGCCAAAAATGCTTCGTTACAAAGTTATAAGGTGTTGAAATTTAAGAAAGAAATTCGAATTTTATTAATATCTTTATAACCAATGGAGATATTTCCATGAAATTTGGCTAGTGTGGAGAGGTAATCTAGCTTCATTTTTTTTTGTAATAATATTATTTTTATTTCCAGCAGTGGCGTGCGTACGGTTACCGATTGCGATATTTTTAATGAAAAAATCGATACGCCACTGGTTTATCTCAAAATAAAAATTAAATCTGCAATTATTGTTCAATTTAAAAGAAAAAAGTACTCTCGGCTTTTTTTCGTATGACGCAACATTTTCGAGTAAAAAAATAAAAATCGTCTAAATCAAATGTATTGAAAATCAACATAAAACTAGCAGAAACTGCTCAAAACGACTATCGTCATTGTCAATACACAATTGGCATCTTCTGGTGATGCTATTAATTGCTGTCGATAGAATGTGATTGTTACGATGCAACTCATCACAAGCTTCTTGAATTTTTAAGACTAATTCTTCGCGTTTTCTAACCGGCACCCTATACACTTTTTCTTTTAGGTAGCCGCAAATAAAGAAATCAAGTGAAGTCAAGTCAAGTGACATTGAGGGCCAAGATATAGGTCCCTTATGATTATTTTCCACTTTTCCAGGGAAACGGCTAATCCATTGATTTCCGTAATGCATTTGAAACCAACCATTCGCACGTAAATGAAGTGGCACGTCATCCATTCAATCATTTAAATTATTCTGTAAAAAGTCTAAAAACAATTGTGCTGAGAGCCTAGCTGGTAAAAAGAATGGTCCGAGCAGATTATTGGATATTACTCCTAGCCACACGTTCACACTGAATTGGTGTTGAAACTTTCTCGCTCGCACTTCGTATGGATTGTGTTGTGACCAAATATGAAAGTTGTGGTAATTCGTTATACCAGTTCTTATAAATGAAGCTTCATCAGTCCAGCAAACCTTATGCAGGAAATCTCTATCTACTTGAACTTTATTCAATAACCATTTGCAATAGTTATGCCTTTTAACATAGTCCTCAGGCAATCAATCTTGCACAGCCCTAAAATGGTAAGACTTTCTACCATCTTTATGAAGTGACTTAAGAATGGTTGTCCTTGATATGTTAAGCATGACAGCAGTTCTTCGTGAACTTAGGTTTGGATTTCGATCAAACGTTCTTAAAATAAGCCTTTCATTGGCCCGATGAACTTGAGAGAAAACTTCTCTCGTTGGATGACGTCTATTAGGGAATCTGCGTGCATACTCCCTTGCGGCTGCTACTGCATTTTCTTCGCAAAAACCATATTCTTGCTTACTAAATAGCCGCGGCATTAATTTTAACACTAAAAAGAACACTAAAATGCAACACAAATTTGTTGTGACAAAATGATTGACATTTCTGTTTTGTAACCAGGATAATTTTAAAATTGACCCAAAGGGTTCAAGAAAAACTAAAACAAAACAACTTTAATGTTTACGGAATATAAAACTAGTCAAGTCAGTCAAGCTAGTTATGTAAGCTAAATTCACTTACATTTCGCAATGCAACTTCTTTGAAAAATAATCCAAATAAAAAAAAAGTAATTGCAGTTAAATTAATAATATTATTATTATTTATCATGCATTATTATAGTAATATTGTGATTGTTAAATATATATAGATATGTTGTTAAAACAATTTTTTTGTATTAATTTGTATTCAGTAGACGACCTTGCCATGACGTTTTGCAGAGTTCTATTTCGCTTTGAACTTTAAACAATAAAAATCGAACTAGTTCTAACGTGGATACTAGTTATTATTATATTTGCCTAATGTATAGGAAATTGTCTATTATAATAAATAAAATATTAAATTGCGGATTATAATCTTGTTGCACAACATATTAGGTGGCTGTTATTATTATTATTCAGTTATGATAATAATATGTTCTATCAGGGGCGACCGATTCTTACAGCTGCTAGCGAATTTTCAAAAGAATGTTTCGCTGATATGCGGTTTCCAGAAATTAACCCAAAATTGTGCTATCATTTCAATGAATGCATATTATTATAATTATTATTCCCAACTAGCAATTCGACATTCTTAAAGAACTAATATATTTTATAATTATTTTATTGCCGCTTAGTAAAAACTTTTTTGTTTTTTAAAGGTTCGTTTGGTGATAAAACTGCTGTGTTAAACTTTTCTGTGAGAAAAACTGTTTTAAGAACGTTTTTACAGCAAAATAATAAAATAGTTATAAAATATGATATCGTAACAGTTTTATAAACGTTTATAAAATATTTTTTATAGGACGAATTTGTTCCGAATGATAATTGGTTTTAAAAGCATTTTGTAAAAGTACTAGTCTGGATTAACTTGTTCCTTTAAAAACAATTATAAAATTATTCTGTTAAAGTACGTTTCGTAATAATAAAATAGTTTTTTTATTGTCGTTATTAAGAGCGATTTGTTTGCTGTAGCAAATTTGTGCGCAAATTAATAATTACAAAATTGTTTTTTAGTTATTTTATTAAAAACAATAAAAAAATAAATATGTTGCCAATGCAAATTTTATAAAATTAAAATGCTGTCATAAACATTACCTAGAATTAATATATAACATAGTCTTATTTATTTTCAACTGATATTTATTGTTATATCATACACAGGTTTAAAATGTCCAAACGAAAAGCAGTTGTGCATTTAATAGAAAATTAATTACAATATTATAAATTATCAAAGGGAAAACATTAGTGACTATAATAAAGAGTAGCAAACTGTAATGGAATCTAATCAAATTAATGACAATTTATAAGACATCAAATATTTTGAAGACTGATAAATTCTTAGGAGGAATTATTACTAGATGGTGAGCGGGTAGCCGAAATAGAGAATTGGTGATCAATATCATGCTTCAAGCACAAGTGAGCTAGAAAAAAATGCAAAACTAAGAGAAAACATGCGAACATGGGCAGTATCAAATAATGTTCCGCATTTTTCCCAAAACAAGCTTTTTGTTATACTCAATAAACACATGCCAAATTTTCTACCTCAAGATCCTCGAACTCTCTTAAAGACACTCAACAAACCGTTTTAATAACGGCAGTTATAAGTTATAACATACATAACATAAACAAAGGGCTCAATTTAGGTTATGTTTAAATTACTCCCGTAAAAGCTAATAAGAGAGTAACTATAAAAGCATTTTGTTTTATAAGAATCCATCAAAAGCTTTTATAAAACATATGTTAAAGTTTGTTTTGTAAAACTCTGTTTACTATTTTATTATTATTCCAATATTGAGACGATGCGACACACGGCGGCGACTCAGACAAGCATCAAAGTATCAAGCACGAATACTTCAAGTAGACAGGACTAGACTTGATTAATTTCTATACATTTTACCTTATATATTTTTTGCAGCACCTTTTAATTAAATTTTGATTTTTTAGAGCATTTATCTCCAAGCTTGTTTTAGTTTGTTTTACTATTAATTTATTTTAAATTAACGGCAAACGATTACTAAATACATAAAACTTCAAGAAAAATACTTGTAATTAGCTTCATTATTCATTATCAAGCTTAGTGAAATATATTTTTTTTACTCCATAACTGGTTTATAAAAAATTCTTCACGTTTACATAAAACATAGGTATCTATAGTACGACACAGTTCATATACGCTTTTAAATGGGCTATCCATATAAAAGTGTATCATTCTTAACTGTGTCGTACTATACCAACTTATATTTTGGCTAGTATCCATATTATGATAGATATAAAAGAATCATATCATTCTTCTGCTATCAAAGGGGTTTCAGGTAATATTAATTTTATATTACATTTTATTTGCACTTAAAATATTATGAGATTTATATTTTTTTAACGAATACGCCCCTGTATAAAACAATTCTGCAGTTATTTTGTAATAGCTATCTAAAGAGCATACTCGTCTGGGTTGAGATAATTTTGTTTTATAAGCATCGTATAAGGAAGAAGCCATTTTTGGTTTCTTTAAATTGTTAGCCATGTTGACCAAACTTTTAAAATTAATATTTTTTATAATTTGTAAAATTATCTTAGCTAATAAGGTATACAGAATCAGTCATTACATAATGAAGGATCTCCCAAAAGATTATTTTCAACAATAAGTGACAATAAAAAAAAAAATTTATATAATTTATAAAATCTAAATTCATTAATTTACATAATTCGCGAGGCGCATTAAAATTTTAGTAATAATATACAATATATTTAACAGTAAATTTTGTTTCGCAGCCAAATCTGCTCATGGATGAATTTTATCTGACTTATTTTATTATTCATTATTGGGTAGGTATTATAGCGTTTTATATTATTTTTACCTCCATGATTGTTCAGATTTTATTAATGTGTACCAACAACAATGCATAATAATTATAAAATAATTTTGTGTAAAAAGGTATTTTAAAAAACGTTTATATCCTTTAACAGTTTTATAGTAGTTCTACAAATATGTCGTTTTGTTCTAGTAACAGAGCTATAATAAAACTGTTTTATAACAGTTTTATTTGATTTTTATTAGATATTTATAAACGTTCTAAAAACTATTGTATAATAGCAACAAGCAACATTTATAGAACCGTTAACGAGTCGATTTGTTTTATAAATCTGCGCCTTTTTCGTGTTTATAAGGCGCGTAAGAACGTTGTGAAAATGTTTATAAAACAATGGGTGTTTTATAAAATATATTTTATAAACGTTCTTACAGCAATTAAAAAAGTTAAATTGTTAGTTGGGTTATTATAGAAGGTGAGTCAAAATAATTTTCTCGCAGTTTTAGACTGTAATAGAAGTTCAACAAATATCAAATTATGTTTCAATTATTAACATTAGAACACGTAAATTATTTTTTTCTGTGACTGGTTTTAGAGACCTTTTCTAACATTCTTTTTTCTTTGCCACCGATTGTTTCTCCCTCAAAAGTTCAATTACATCATGCTTATACGAATTTTGTTCATTGACCAATAATTGTGCTGTAATGTTAGCACTTCTTCTTCTTCTTATGCATATTCGTTAGTGAATGTTTGCGACCACACGATTCATCTCTATCCTGTCTCTAGCTGTATGTATTAGGCTTTCCACTGTTCGCAAGCCCGTCCATTGTCTTATATTACGTAGCCATGACATCTTCTTTCTTCCCGCTCCTCTCTTTCCTTCAATCTTTCCCTCGATAATCAGTTGTAGGAATTGGTATTTCGTGCTTCGCATTATATGTCCTAGGTATGCAGTCTTTCTTTTTTTGATCGTCAGCAGCAGTTCACGTTCTTTGTTTATTCCTCGTAGGACATTTTCGTTGGTCACTCGGGCCGTCCATGGGATTTTTAGTATTCTACGATATACCCACATCTCAAAGGCTTCTATTCTATTCATTGTGGCTACTTTTAGTGTCCAGCTCTCAACACCGTATAGTAACACCGACCAGATGTAACACCTCGCGAATCTCACTTTCAGGTTCAGGTTAAAGTCCGCATTGGTAAAAATACGTTTGAATTTCATGAATGTGTTGCGGGCATTCTCTATGCGGCATTTTATTTCCAACTCGGATGTCCAGTCCTCACTGAGCCATACTCCAAGATATTTAAATTTATTCACACGTTCAATTGATGATCCATCAGATGTTAATCTTGCAATCTTAAAATTGTCAGGTTGGCGAGTAATGACCATATATTTTGTTTTTTTGGCATTTATTTTTAGGCCCATTCTCTCACTGTGCCGTCCCACTACATCGACAAGGCATTGAAGATCACTCATATTATCGGCAATCAAGACCGTGTCGTCCGCGTAACGAATGTTATTAATCCACGTCCCATTGACTTTAATGCCCTTTTCTAGAGAAGATGTTTTCAGAATACAAATTGAACAGCAGAGGCGAGAGAACACACCCCTGCCTGACTCCTCTGCAGATTTCAACATTGCTGCTCTGTTCTCCATCGATCTTTATGTGGGCAGATTGTTTTAGATAGAGATTTTCAATGCAGCGAATATCTTTGCCGTCTATATCCATTTGTCTCAGAATTGTTAGTAATTTATGATGTTGAACCCTGTCAAATGCCTTCTTGAAATCTATGAAACATAGGCACACATCTTTCCGTTGATCGTGGCAGTTTTGTATCAGTACTTGTGTTCCTACTAATGCTTCTCGAGTTCCCAGGCCTTGTCTGAACCCAAATTGTGAGTCGCTGATGCTTTGCTCGCACCTTCTGAATATTCTTTGATGGATAACCTTAAGGGACAGTTTTAATGAGTGGCTCATAAGGCTGATAAGTCTGTGGTCTTCGCATTTCCTAGCGTTATTCTTTTTTGGTAACGGTATGAAGGTAGATGACAACCATTGGTCGGGATATTGCCCGATTTCATATATTCTGTTGAAGAGTTTGTGGAGAACTGTTACACCCCTATCGTCAAGCAGTTTAAGGAGCTCTGCAGTAATTTCATCGGGCCCAGGCGCCTTGTTATTTTTCAATGTGCGGATGGTCCTTTCTATTTCCGCTCTTATTATTGGGGGTCCTGATAGATCATCCTCCGTATCCCGGCCAAGAGTTCTTTCGTCCGAAAATAAGTTTCTGATATAAATGTTAGCACCCGTTTTCATAATAACTTTCATTTATCGATACTCTTTCTGCAGTTCAATAAACGATTTTGATCCAAATAATAAGCATAGCATTGGATTGTGTAGTTCGTAATTGTAAACAGCAGGAAAAGTCGTTCTTGGATAAGATATTCTGTTAGCCACACTGTGATAAATTTGCAATTTTTCATTAATACCTCCCTCGTAGTCAAAATCGGGCTGTCCTGGAAAAGAAAGAACTGTGTTTTGGTTTCATGGAGCCACCCCGTATATGCTCTTCTCCATGGCACCGTCTTCTTCCATTTTTTTTCAATTTTAGCCCTACGATATCTTGAAATTTCTAAAAAATGGTTGATATTCTAAAATTTCATAAAGAAAAGCAGCATCAAACAAATCACGTGGAACACGACCTACAGACACGTGATTAGGAATTTCAACAGCATATATTATGAAGATTAATATTATTTGTAATAACTCAAGTAGTTTCTTCAGATTTTTCTCACTTCTTTATTATGGATATGACACATTGACTATTATACCACCAAGAATTTGATTTATATTGCACACAAAACACCTGTTTCGTGTGCAAATATATTCTCGAAATTATGATTTAATCATATACTTTTATAGTAATTATTTCTGATAAATTTATTGTTTTATATATTAGAAATTGCTCATATTATTTGAATTTCTCATTGGGAATGCATAACTGCTATATTATTGCAAAATAATAATTATTGTTGTAAAGAAAAAAAATTCCTTGTTCAGAGTCCTACATGAATTCCAATCAATAAACAAAATATTCTCCAACGAGGACTGCTATGGCGACGAACAACCCGAACTTTAAAAAGTTGAAGTTACATCCTCATGGAAGACTTTCGACTTTAAATCAGTGATTTTTTTATTCTCTATAAAATATGATAGTGCTGTCTTTGTCGTCGAAAATCTGCAAAAAAAGGACCGCTATCTATGTGACTTAACTTAAAGCTGCACCGAAGGTGCAGCCGCAGGTCTGTCTGTATAGAAATTTTGTTTTTTGCTGCATCCCAACGGGTACTTTTTATTAATTAATTTATTTACATCTACAAAAGTTCATTTTGTGTGCGACGCAGAGGGAGATATCAACTATTTCCGATCCATCTGACTTAGGTTATTGACAAACATATGATCACATCTATCCATCTGACGGCACTCATGACACTCACTTTAGGTTATTAACACTTTTTCAGTAATATTACTTCAAATACACAATGACAACTTCTAAATTTACTACAACTATGTGGAATAACCATTTTATAACACTACAATATACAACATGTTGATAGAAATTGATCTTCAACATGAAAATAATGCCGAAAACTATTAGACTCTTAATGTAAACAAAGAAAATAATAATAAACTATTTGACACAAGCAATTTGTCTGTCGTGTTAGTAAAAACATATTACCAAAACCGAATTATGACGTGAAACTAGAGGTGTCAACTATATTGGAATTTGTCTATTTTTTTTGAAATCATTTTCATGACTATATTTTTAGAAAACCATATGGGACAAGCAATTTCGTATATTTTTAGTCACAATCGTATCAAAGAATAACGTACACATTCGTAAATTCGAGTTGAGTTTTTCTGATCTAAAAATCTCCTCATCTGCTTTATTGAACCACAGCATAATAAGTTAAAGAGATATGGTAGTCTTAAAACTGGAAACCTGACAAACCAACGAATTTCAAAATAGAGAGATATGGTAGAATAAGAACTGCAACCAACGAATTTCAAAATAGAGAGATGGTAGTCCTAAAAATAACGTACACCACTATTAAGGTTAACGTTATTTTAACATCTGGCGATGTGCTAAGGATTTAACAGATAATAACAACATTAATTAATAAGTAGCATGTACAGGGTGATACAAAAAGAACATTAATTAACCCACATTTATGAAATTTTAAATGTATAGAAATTTTTAGCATACACTTTAAATTTAGTAAAAGTAATATTTTGAATAATTTTTTGATTCTTGTGGATCTCAATTCAAGATTTCTTTGAAAGTGAAACTATAAGCTCCTAGATGTTGTCTACGGGGTAACTCAAAAATGTTTCTATTTTTCTTTCAAGACTCTTATTATTAATATAATATTAATGATTTTTTTTTTTTAATTTTTAATATTTCTTTTGAATTTTTTTTTATTTTTTGTTTATAAAACTACCACAGAACGACTGGGAAATCCGGCAAGGGATTTCTTGTTATCTTCTATAAAAATAAATCAGAAAACGTAAACAACTTGCCATGGGCGCCGTCAAGCAGAGTCAAGATTGGGCTCCTTGGAAATATATGCGAATGCCGAGGCAAAGTTAACAAATTGTGGAGTTATAGCTTGAAATAAACTTCAAAGGCAAACAATGCGCTGTATTTATGAACGTAAACTGAATAGTATTACTATCTAATCATCATCAACATAATACACGATTTTGCGTAAATATTGCTAATTGATTAAGTTAAATGCATTAAATAATAATCCTTAATCAAAAATGACCAATTATTACAAACATTCGCTCCGATATTGCTTAAAATCCACTTGTCTTCGATCTCGTAATTTTATAATAAGATCATTGAAAAATTATTAACGATCAGGTGTGCCTTGGAACGCGGGTTATCGATCAATAATAATTTTGCAATGAATAACTATATCTACGACATCTAGATTAGATTTTAATATAGCCCAACATACCTACATTACAATACACATATTGTATAGGTACTACATATTATGATATGGTCTAATGTTATTATTTATTTCAATAAAACCGGGTTGCATTTTATTTATTGTTGCGTATAATTAGTTTTTGTTTGATAGGAGTAGCATTATTAGAGCCATAGACTCTCCGCACCAATATAATGAATATTTGAAGATAATAATTATTAGGAATCATTCGAAAATATCAATTCTTATCATCAGGAGCGGCACTCTGTAATATGAATTTTAAGGATAGAGATAGAGAATAAGCAAGTGATAAGGATTGCTATTACTTAATTATCGGTACTCTATAAGCGAATCCTTATAGCCTCGGTGCTAGTTCGACAAGTTTCGTGTTTCTCAATCGGACAGAGAAAATACTACTACGCGTCTCGAAAACATAAGACAAATGTACTTAGGGCCAAGAAAAAATACGATAATAAGAAGATATTTGATTGACATTAACCTCACATTTTATTTGTTTATTTAATTTTGTATTTTGGACTTAATAAATTGATAGTGTTTAGTAGTTTTTTATTTTGTTGGCAAAAAGCGTTGTATAAGTGACTGTTAAAAATATTGCCACTGCAAAGATTTCTTGTTAACGAAATCGAAAATATTGCTAAAATTCATGAAACTAGAGTTAGAAGAATTATTCATTCTACATTTTATTGAACGTTTTTGTTTAAATAAAGAGTTATGATTTGATTTATAGATAGACTAATATTATTACAATGCTGTTTGCATATAATAATAATTAATAATTTTACAGTTTAAATTGTTTACTTTACAAATTTTGATTCTACTCAAAAATGATATTTGTTAATATGTCTTAAATTAAATGCTTATCTTCATACCTTTTTCGCGATAGATAAATGTTTATAATTATTGTAAGAAGTTTACCTAAAAAATTAAAAATATCACCTGAAAATCATAATACAAACAACCATAATTTAACCTCTTTTCATTTTATTGTCATTGAATGAAGAAAGATAAAAAACTCATACATGCATTGAATAGACTGAGATAGAACGATCATAGAAACATCTTTCTCTATCATTTGCTTCTCTATCGCCTCTTCGCTCATGTTCAGCTAGACACGGAAAATAGCGAACCTGGTTAAAGAGTACGAAATAGGACAGAGAATCTCTATCGCTATTTTGTTACAAAGTGCTGTTCCAGGACTTTTAGACCAATAATAAAAATGCATACGGTTATAACTAATTCACTGCTCGCCATGACGATTTTCCAAAATATTAGAAATAGACGTTCGGTTACATTAGACAAAAATTGAGCAATTTCATTCTCTTTTAAATTTGAAATGAAAAATATCTATGGAGGTTTTTATTTGTTATTCGACCTTTATGAAATTTGGGGTACATAAATTGACACGGTAGATGGATTTTTAAGCCTGCTAGACATTTGATTTTCAGAGTGTAACTTATTCAGATTTACCTGTAATAAGATTATTTACAAATTCTGTCTCGAATGACCGTTTTATTACTATTGATTTTGAATCGAGCTTTCAGTTAATTTTCTTGAATAATTTGATAACTTTTTTTTATGTATAGAATGTCAACTTGACAACTTTATTTATTTTTTTGTCTAATTTTTTTTTATAATGACATTGGATAACTATATTTTTTTACAATTAAAAATTAATAACATAAACAATTAAACTAAACATACAAAGTGAACAATAAATATTGAACACAGAGTAAATTTTGATTTTCTTATGGCCGCATTTTTGAAAATTATATCATGTCCAAACAATTCTGATTGCAACAATACCATACACATAGTACTATTTACTGTGATGATACGGTTGACGCCTTTCTGGATATAAAAGCTCATATACACTGCACATTGTGTGTATGTAAGGTGTAGAGGTTTTTTTCCATGTTCATAAGTGCCTGAGAGTCTAATTATTCTAGTTAATAATCTTGCAGGTATTTTTGAGACATAGTTTACTATTTGATCAGTTAAAAGTGAGTCACCATTATTACAAAATGATTGGTGCAAGCAAACATTTCCATCTAGCTCTACTTATAAGCAAAGTCCTGCTAACTAAAGCTGAAAACACAGAGAAAAAACGTGGGAACGCCGTTGTTAACAGTACAATTTTGCTTTGTTACACCTATTTATAAGAATATCTATCGTTATTGGTACTGTACGGTACAATACAGAAGTTGTGAAACCAAATAAAAAAAAATATATAACTAGTCATTTTGCATCCTAAGAAAAAAAGTCTACTTATTATTCCAGTTGATCATATAGGTACCTACACAAGACGCAAAGATAACGACAAAACAAAGATTATTAATTCTTTATTATGAGTATAAACAATTATTATCATACTGTATAAATATATTATTTATATTTTCTCACAGTAGTACTTTGCTGTGTAAGTGTGGTAATTAGTAATAAATATTATTGAGTTGACAGCCTATTAACTCAAATTAAGTTGGACTTTATTATTGCGATTGTTGTTGAATATCATTATTACGGTTTTCTCGGTTGGATTATAAAAGTATATCGGAAAATAAGCTTGAGATTTTCATTGATTTATCAAATGAACGTTTCCCCGTCCTGTAAGTTGTGTTCGTTGCACCGGCTTTACTTGAAATGTTTTCTCCGTTTTTCGAAACTCACTTACTGCACAATCTGAAACAAAAATTCAAAAATGTTCTGTCAGTTAAGAAAAATTCGCTTTACATTCTTAGATGTGTTTATTTGTATTGTTTTTGATAATGCCACTTCCTGAGAAGCTTTGCAAAAATGGGATTGCACTCAGTCCTGCTAGACAAGCTCCCTCTATTATTCTTCCTCTGCTTAAAAAATTGTAAAACACAACTATTGTGCTTTCACCTCAACGACATTAGAGTTCGTAAGAAATAACGTTAAAAACCTTTTTTCAAATTCAGTTGGAGTATTTTCCTCTATAAGCTTTAAGAGTTCTTGGTATTAGAGCTTTTTTCGTAACAATAATTTTATATATATATATGAACGCAAATCTATTTCGTAATTTCAAAGAATATATTTATGTTAAAAGTTCAAAAGCTACAGAATGCAGGAACTTTCTATAAATACTTGGTTAAAAAAAATAATTATTACTATTTTTAATTGAATAAGTCACTGTACCTACCTACCATTTCCTTTACTACCTTTAAGTGTCAAATTTGACATAAATGATGTATAGGTACTACTTTAAATAGGCGGTTGGAAACGAACCGCAGAGTATGTCGTAATTGATTTAAATTACAAGGCGCAAAAACGAAAATGTGTGTATATTTATGCAGAAGGATGGCCGATTAGCCCAGTTTTATAAAAATAACAATTTGTTTAACACTTCTGACAAGCTAATATTTTTTCAAGTGTTTAAAATCATTTTAAATTTTACAAAGAGATACTTTTCAAGCGGATATAGAAACAAAATTAAGGAAATATTTGCATAATATGCTAATTTTTATTTGTTAAATGATTTTTGATAATTATATTGTAGTATAGAGTATTTGAAATTTAAAAGTAAAAAAACTAAAATTATCAATATGCAAGATCATAATTTGCTTATTACCTACACGTCTGCCTCACTAAATATTTTATATATACACAGTGTTCCAAAATTATCGTGCGAAAAATGCACCACTTATCTCCCTCCCTTTGAGAGGCCCCTAAGTGCTCCAAAAATTAAAATAAGATAAAACAAAAAAATACGTGTTCCTTTATTTCTCGCGGTGAATCGGAATATTCTACATTCCATCATCAGTAGCGACAATTAATCAACGGAGTTTTCAAAAAAATGGAATTATAAAACTACATTAACTTACAAAATTTTGTCAACATATATTATGTAAGTAGGTACTTCTTATTTAAGGAGCTGATTTCTCAGGTCATTTATGAAAAAAAGTTTCCATAAATATACGTCCGACAATGCATTGTTTTTAAGATACAAGGTGTAGAAAAGAAAAGGTGAATTTGGAATTTTCCCGGGCTCCGACGCACTTAAAATGTTGACTGTGGCATTCGGCGATTCTACTTTGTCTCAAAAAAGTGTTTATAAGTGGTACAAGCGCCGCGGGAAGATGTTGATGCCGCTGGCCGTCCTGGAGTTGCAACCAGGTCAACAAGCTAAGAAAACATCGAAACAGTGAGGAAAATAGTTTTGGAAAATCGTCGAATCACTATTAGGCAAGTTGCAGAGGATGTTGGTGTATCAATCGGCTCATGGCATGCAATTTTGTCGGATGTTTTGGTCATGAAACGTGTGGCAGCGAATTTTGTCCGAAATTGCTAAATTTTGATCAAAAGCAACGTTGCAGTAGTATCGCTCAGGAGTTGTTGAATGACGTCTACGACAATCCAGATTTGCTCAAAAGGGTCATAACTGGCGACGAAACGTGGATATACGGTTATAACGTCGACACCAAGGCCCAATCATCCCAATGGAAGCGGACTGAAGAGCCAAGACCGGAAAAAACACGCCAAGTTCGATCAAATGTGAAGGTTTTGCTAACTGTTTTCTTCGATTATAATGGCATGGTGCATCATGAGTTCTTGCCAACAGGTTGTACGGTTAATAAGGAATACTACAAGGAAGTATGCAACGTTTGCGTGAAGCAATACGGATCAAACGAATGGTGGAAAAACAAATCATGGATTCTGGATCACGATAATGCACCAGCTCACACATCAATGCTTGTTCGTGATATTTTCTCCAAAAACCACAGTATTCACCAGATTCCTGCGACTTTTTCCTATTCCCAAAACTGTAGAGACCAATGAAAGGAAAGCGTTTTGCCACAATTGATAAGCTAAATTCAGAATCGAAGAATGAGCTGCTGATGGCCATACCGAAAAGCGCATTTCAGAAGTGCTTCGGGGATTGGAAGAAGCACTGGCACAAGTGCATTATATCTGAGGGGAATTACTTTGAAGGGGACAAAATGGATATTGATGAATAAATAAATATTTTTCGAAAAATTTAAAAATTCACCTTTTCTTTTGAACATACCTCGTATTTTATATTATATTTAAAACATTTCTTAATTAGAAAAAAAAACGATATTTACACCTTGTATCTTGGAACCAATGGTTTCCAGACGTATCTTTATGAGAACTTTTTCCATATAAAATGAGATGATAAAACACCTTCTTAAATCTTTTGGAAAACCCTGTATATTTAACGAAAGAGTAAAACTAAACACTCCAAAACTACAATAATTTCTTCTTATTCTGATCTTTTGAAAATATAGAGGAGTTATATTTGGAGACTGTGGAGGCCTCTTTACTGAGCCATCATTGTTCTGGAAATGCATTATTCGAAATCAATATCAACAAAATTATTGTTTTCCCGCTTTATTTTAATCAGATTGAATGTTAACAACTCGTTCATATTTGTAAATCACTAGACTCTTAGATGTTGAAGTCCTAAACACATAATATATAAGTAAAATAATAACATATAGACAAGTTTTCCAAAGTAAAAGTTGTATCTCCAATGGTGAATGAGCAATTATTATTAGAATAATTGGCTGGGTATCAATTAAAATCATAAATTATGTTTTTGCGTTTCCTGCAATCTTGTATAATGCATAGAGTGCAAGTTTTTTTCATTAGCTATCTATTTTGACTTGATATTTTAACGTTATAGGTAAGAGATGTAGAGATTTATTACCTCAACTAAACTGAATTAGTTTGTTACGATGCCGTCGGCAACACTCGCTTGATGACATATTTTTGAGATGCAGCACGAGCAGGATATTAATGATACTTACGTACTTTAGTAATGTTTGCGCAACAGTATTACCGGTGATGTCCACAAAAGCAATGTATTTACTGTCTACTAGGACCTGTACAATTGCCTAATCGCGTCAGTGGACTGCTTCACCTGATTTGCTTGAAGATGTCCCATTACATGTGCGACAAAAGCTATAGTTTCAACATGATTGTAGAAGTTATGTATAATAATAATTAATTATTTTTAAGTGTTAAGAGCTTTAATGTATTTAATTCATAGACATTCATCAAAGCTTGAAATTTAACTGTTGATGTTAAGCCCAACTTACATAACTCCATCTTTTTGATGAATTCAATTTACAATTATATTTTAGACAAATAGCCATCAGATAACAAAATGTTGTTTTTCATCCCAATAAATACTTTTTTCCGTGTGCCTTGCACACATAATCTACATGATTTCACCAAAACCACAAAAAAAATTTTGGTATATGTTTCGGTAAATAATCATCGCATCGACACTAATTAATTTGGGCACGATTTTCAGAGATTTCACGATCGATCTGCCCCAGTAGAACACGTTAATGAGAATTCACGAATTATTTCGTGACAATCACTTGTTGGAAAATTGCCGTGCGATAGCAACCAAACCGGTGCACAACCGAAAAAAATTATATTGAAAATTTCACGAAACTAATTATTAGAATAATGTTGCAATAATTGCTGCTGATTTATTTCAATTATTGTTTAGAATTGATTCTTATATCTGGGTCAATCCATCTAATTTCCATCACTCAACAACTTTATGGGGTTTTGTTTCTGTTCTCATTATTCTTGATGAAAAGAAACTGGGTAAATATACAGGGTTTTTGTAGCAGAATGATTTATGATCAACATTTTTCGGAAACGGAATTGCTTTGCCCAAAATATATGATGATTTAGCTCAACTTACTATATATGTATACAACATTGCTGGTTTGGGCGCTAGAAGGCTTTAAAAGTAAATATTTTGTTACGTTTTTCTTTTTTCGAATAAATCGAAAAATATTTGATAGATTGTATTCATTTTTGAGATACACGTTTAGACCAATAGACTACGGGTTTTTATTGAAGAAAATTACGTTTACTTTTAAAAGCTCACATATTTTTTGTAACCGTTGTATAATCAATACCAGTTTTTTTTTTTGTGAATAGTTAATTTTATTTAGAATCTATTTACTTTCTTACAAACTTTTAGTTTGTCAAATAGTTTAGAGACAAAAAATATATTTTCTAAATCACCACAAGCCTGACACTGTACTCAATTATTGTAATTTAACACAAAGTAATTATTAAAGTGTTAGAATTCCTAATCGTATGGTGCCAAATCACCAAAACTTCGGGAAAATGGTAGGAAAAAGCCACGAACTCTTTATTGTGGACGTCAGCGTACTATAACAACAGGAGATACGGAAGAACAAATTTTTGACAGAGTTGGGGAAAACCCAAGAGTAAGTACTAGATAATTGGGGTTGAAATTAGAATCAGTTGTTAATGAAGCTTTAATCAGAAACTCCCATTTCAATAGGAGAATTTTATTTACCGATGAAGTTTCGTTTACAAGTTCCGATGTAACTAATTTACATAAGGGAAATGTTTACTCTGATGAAAATCCCCATACGACAAAAGTTACTCATTACCAACACGAATTTAAAGTTAACATATATGGGGTGCAATGAAGACAAAAAGAATTTTAAATTGCGCCATCACCCTTCGCAATCCAACTACACTACAAATGGTGGTCACTTTAATCATTAGTTGTTGTTTTTGTTTGCTACAGAAAGTTACTGTTTTTTCACATGAATAAAAAAATAATAAGCACGGCGTTAATTTTGGTGTTGTGTATTATGTGAAAACTAAAGCTGGCAAAGAGTTGAAACGTTTCAAAATTGAAATTTGTTAAAATGGTGAATGTTAGATTGCCTAAATATTCGATTTCATAAATATTTCTTACGTTAACCTTATTATTTGACTTTATGGTCCAGCGCACTAATTCAACATACCTACCAACAATTCTTATTATTGTCAGTATGGTTTTTGTTTATGTGGAATTGTTTAATTTGAAACGAAAACATTATCAACAAAGTACTATTGTCAATGTTCACTACAGCGTACACAAAGTGTCTAATCCGCACATATTTTATCAATCGATTTATTGTCATTATTGTCACTATACTCCATTGTGATAATCAGTGTAGGTTACATTAGAACACACACTTAAAGAATTATATTAGAAGTTCATAAAAAACAAGTGAAGCTGTTAGAATAGCACGATGACGATCAAAGATGCGAGATAGAAGATGGAGTTCCCTCAGAACAAAACTTGAATTCTGAGATACACAGAAACGAGAAAATAGGGTAAATGAAGGAACGCGAATTACTGAGATTAAAAGAAAGATACATGTGAAGAAATATTCTGGTAAAAATTGATACAGAAGTTCTTCTTAACGCACAAGGAAGCAGAATATTAGAGTACCTTTACCAAATGTTGCTGGTTAGAATTACCTTAATTCCGAAAATGTTTTAATTGGAATATTAGTGAGGGCCAAAGTGCTAAATCAATTAGTTTTAAGGCTGGTCGAATTTCTCCAAAACAGCAACCGAAATCTCACTGCTGATATCTGGTTCACATCCATTTAGTCCAAGAATCTTATATTTGTTGCAACAATAACAATAAAGGGGAACAAAAGATAAATTTCAACTTTAAGTTCCTGTTCTTGTCCTACAAAAAATAGTAAGTTCGGAGTTCTTTAACAAAAACAAAAAATAGAGTTTTTCTGTCAAACACACACATACGGTCGTTTCACGACTCATCAGTGGTGTTCGGTCAGTATGTGACAGCCAAGCTGTCAATTTGCTGCGTCTGAACATTGAAGTGATTTGAGTTTTAACGAATAAGTATCTAAAAAAAAAACGACAAGCTTCGAAACGTCGCGCACCTATGTACGCGACGTTTTTACGTTACGGCGACAACATATCGGTACGACCTAATGTGAACTGGCTTTTAACCACTTACATCCATATTAAGGAGACAATTATTGTTTCGGATAAGGGATGTTATTAGCACTGATGACAAACAAAACTGTGCTTTATGCTGTTGTTATGAATGATTAAATTTAGATAGAATCCCTAATACGAGGGTTGCGTTTCATATTTCGGAATTAGTGAACAAAAACAAATATTAATCATCGAAAATCACTTTATTGTTTTTCAAAATATTCCCCATGAAGATCTATACACTTTTGCATGCGTTTGAACCAATTGTCAAAGCACTTTTGCCATTCTGATTGAGGTATCTCCAAAACATGCATTCTGAATGCAGCAACCGCTTCTTCAGGGGTCGAAAAACGTTGACCTCTCAGTTTGTTTTTTACGTACGGGAATAAAAAGAAGTCATTGGGTGCCAACTCAGGACTATATGGCGGATGACTTATCAAATCGATGTTTTGGGTGCTCAAAAATGCAGTTGTTTGACACATTGTGTGGGATCCAACGCGAACAAATTTTTTTGACAGTCAAATGTTTATGCAATATTGAATGTATGCTGGTCCCACTAATGCCTAAGGTTGTTTCAATATCTTGATAGGTCACATGAGGATCTTGCGATATCAGTTCGCGCACAGCCTCAATGGTTTTCGAAATTCGTCTTGGACTGAACTACGACCACGATTGAATTCACCATATCATCGATAAACACTGGTCCATGATGGAGCTTCATCGCCAAAAATTGAATTAAGTTCATCCATGCACTGTTGCTGAGTTCACGATTTAATTCCATTTTTGGGCCGAGATAAACCTTTTAAGTTACTGTAAACAACACAAATAGCGCTCGTATGTCAAAGCGTTCTGAGTACGTATAACCTCAAAAATGTCCAACTTTACGATAGAGCTGTCAGTTGCCAGATTGCAACACCAGGGTTGCCAAATCCCGAAATATAAAAGGCAACCCTCGTAATAGATTGTTACTCCATTTGCAAAAATAAATAAAAGTCTCTCTATCTGCAATGAACCTTAACGGATATTTAGCACATTTACCAAATTACTTCTTATGAAACAGTCTTGCTTAACATAAACCAAAAAAAGAAGAAAAAAAGACGATGAGGTTAAAGAAGAAGAATAACAAAAAAGTGACTATAATATATAATTACATTACATTGTCGGACAACATGGGCTTTCGAATTATATAGTCGAGCACTAAATGGCGCACACTTTAAAAGCAGGATTTAAAAGGTCAAGATAATGGTGTTATTTATATATATTATGTGTCAAGACAATTTGCAATGCGAAAACATCTTTCGTGTACCGTCAAATTGCTGCTATAAATATTGCATGACAGATTCAGTAACACACAGAGTGTTTCGGATTCCTGTAAAATCTTTGAGAGAGCTTTAACCGTATAATAATGATATCAATCTTCGAAAAAAAAAACGTATGAAGCTAAATGCATCTCATTTCATGAAGGTTAATACTGAATACATAAAATTAAAAATCAGTTAAATTACTGACATGAAGAATTAAATAAATAATTTGGTTTACAATGCCATAAATCAATACAGGCTCATATTTTAAACCCACAAATAAGACCAAAATTAATGTATATCGAGCTCGAAAGACCTATCCACGGATCCCGGCTCTGATATCACAATACCTGGGAGGGAGTTAGTCAACAGAAATCAGTCAGGTGTAAAGAACTTTCGCCCATGATTCTTAAGTCAATTAACTCTATTATAAATCCTATCCGTGGCAAAAATGTTCCATCAGTCAGTGGCTGAGGGTACCTTCTTCTCCTCTGTGGTGGAGGGTGATAATATTTAATTTCGGGAATGACAAAGATTTAAAGAACTATACTCCCGTTGGCCCATTGCCTATATTGTCAAACGATATCATATACCTATCTAAACAAAAACAATTTTCTTTTCGGAAAAGCAATTTGCTAATAGGTTTGTGGTCCAAATCAGTAGAGAAATGGTTGCTTTTTATTAACACATCTTTCTCATTGACCGGAATCAATGGCGTTTACGTAGAATGGATGATCAGTTGCGCAGTAAGAAGTAGATTGCACCATTTTTGGTCGCTCTTTCAATCGTATTTGGAGTATCCTAGAGATCAGTTTTATGCCCAAAATTGTTCTTGTGTTTTGCATCAGTGATGCTCTACTAAGTGTTCAAGATTGCGTCGACCGTGGATCAATGTGGATACGATGAAATTATACTGGTTGAAAACATAAAATATCTAGGGACATACTTAGACCACAGTATAATAAATAATACAGTATTCTGACTTTCCGCTTGCGAGCCGCCTGCGCATCTCGTCGCGCATGCCGCCATTATGGGTTAAAACGTCACAATAATCGCATAGACGTAGATAGATACCGTTCACTCCTGTGTTCTATATATATTTCATTGTCGGCGTGTACGAGATAAATAAATATTGTGTTTGTAATCTAAATCTGTGTTTTTGGTATAGTGTTCGTGAGAATTAAAACGATTTTATTTTTATTAACGTATCTTATGATTAATACAATGAACAATCAGGGAGGACATGTGTGTGCTGCAAAATGTTGTCCCAATAAGCGGTACACTTGCTCTAAACATTTTTTTCGCTGCCCCACAGATCCTGTTAAGTGGGTAATAAGTAAAAATAAAGACGAATACTAGATAATTTTACGTTTATAACAACTATTTGTATAACCGTAAAATTTATATTACGAGATGGCAGTATCTAATATGTTTTTAGTAATAGAACAAATTAATTTGTAAACATAAGCTACCTACTTAATTTGGCCAGCGATGTAAAACTATTTTCAGATAGGTTTAAGCTAAAATATAAGTTACGTTTAGGTTAAGTTAGGAAGCACTGCTTCAACTTTTATAAAAATGTATTCCTGTTCCATTTTTGTAATAATTTTCTTCGACTGTTTAAAGTACACGAGTTTTTTTTACAAATAATGTGAATAGTTTGATATTATTTATTGTTCTGTTTAACTAAAAATTTTAACAGGGAATCGTTGAAATTTTAAATCAACCACGATATGGCATCTTTCAAAATCTTGAAATTAAAATACAATTCTACGCCAATGAACCTGACAGACAGAAATTCAAATTTGCTATAGATATAATAATAGTCATACAGTGCTAATAATAATGTGTTTTTTTTTTGCATTTGCATTTTTTATTTATATGAATATCAGATATTATTACAAAATAAAAAAAAAAACTATGTGGTGTGGGCAAGTTAGATTATGCATTAAAATGCGATTTTTGCTTTACATGTATAATTTCTAATTGACAACAATTAGTTTAAAAATAACACTTTTTGCGTAAAATATAACGTGTGCATAATATGCAAATTCTGTGGTAATAAAGAAAATATTAAAGTTGTAATAAAAATTATAATAAACGGAAACCTTGGTAACTGTACCACGTTTACATTATATCAGATGCTAATAAAATATGATCACGGTGTACAACATACGAGATGTGTCAGGGGGAACAGACCAACCTGCATGGGTGTAATCTATACGTCAAACAAATAAGGAAAAACTCAAATTTGTTATCCGAATTGGTTTTGTTTTCAATTTATAGCGTAAACACAAAATTTCCTACATTAACATTCTGGTAAATAAATCGTTGGTTTTTATTTTTAATTTGATTGATATTTTTGTAAAGGGTTCGACCTAAATCCCCTGTTTCACTGCAGCCTCATGGGCTTATTGTAAATAGTCCCCATATGTTATGCAACCCAATCCAGCAGCCCTGTGTTGTTGTGTGTTGGGTGCCAATATCTGCTGGCGCAATCAGCGCGTGCCCAAAAATAGCATGTCGTCTTCGTTGTAGAGCTACACACTCACAGATTACATGGTAAGCTGTTTCAACTGCCCCATTACACAATCTGCATTGCAGGTCCCCGTTATACAGCCCCATCTTATTTAGGTGGTCTCTCAGAGCAATGCCCAGTAAGGAGTCCCATAGTTACTCGCATCTGACTCCTGCTGGATGGAATATGTTCCCAATATCTCTTGTGCTCGCTTTTGGCCAAGCACTAAAAATCGTTGGTTTAGTAAATGATTTCTTTGATATTGAGTGCAGCATTATCAACTTCTCTTTGTATACCTCATCTTTGAGCCAGCCCCATTAATTATAGTCTAACGGCGTCAGCTCTGGCCAATTAACAAGACCACCGCGACCAATCCAAACCCAGGGAAACATTAGGTCCAAATATGGCTTGACCCGAGGGTCGAAATGGGTATAGGCACTCCATCGTGTTGATAATATATTTGCATTCTGATGTTTATATGAATATTTTTCTTGAAAACTGTGATCAAGGACTTTCTGCTCTCCCATTACAAAAATGTCATGTTTTAGACTGACACCCGGTCCTTTCGACACACCCTGTATTTTCTTGTATAAATAAATGTTTGGCACACGTTTGCGTTTAATTCCTTTGGTATTTTTTATGAATTGATTGTGATGATGATTGTATTGACTTAATTCTGAGTCTAATTCGATCGAATGATTTGAAGATAAAACAAACAAAAATCATAAATGTTTAGTAATAAAAATTAATATATTTTAGACAGATATTTAAACCAAGAATTGCGGAAACTAATCTGTTTAGGCTTAGTTTAAATATATGCATCAAAAACTACTACAACCTATAGTGATACATATTTTTTGGTACAGTGTAAACGTAGTAAACCTAAGAGTAGCAAGAGATAGCTCGTACCAGCAGCAAATGCAAAGTAATGAAAGAGAGGTGGTCCGAAGCAAGAACAACAGCGTGCGCGGACTCTTGGACGTTGCGGTAACGGGACCCAAGGCTGTCTTGCCACGCCGAGCCCCGGGGCACAGGCAGAGTACTTTCCTCTCGCAAGGCCGCGAAAGAGATCGTTCCTCGGCAGTGGTGTCACTTCTATATCGTTTTCCTTTGACTGTGGTATAACTTTGTATGAAGTTTAAAGAAAGCACTATAGATGAATGGCAAAATTAAATAGCAGTTTGACTTGCCTTTTTGAAGACGTTCTTGGGACAGAGCTTTGACCACGCAATCTGTTAGTTCTTTACTTTTGGAATTGTAAATAACTTCGTGGGACTTGGATCGTGACTGTACGGAGGTGGATCTAACAATGTGAGCTTTGGTTACTTAAAGCTTTAATGGCCTTGCGATTGCGGTCCTTGCTTGCTTCAATAATAGTTCTTAGATCTTGCATAGATACTGTTCTTACATGAGTTGTTTTAGAGGCAAATATCATCGCCATTTTCTTTTTGAAGACGCTTATAAGAGTAAATAAATGATTTTTCATCTCTGATAATGAAGCCCACATGTTAGAGCATCGTATGTTGATTGTTTAGACTCGAATTGACTTGCAAAATTTCGTTATGGCCGTAGATCAGTGAGTGAAGACCTAGGTGAAGATCAGCCAAAGTATGTTCCAAAAATCATCGATACTGTTCGTAAAATGTTAGAATACTATCGACATGTCAGCCAAAGGCATCTCTTGGTGGCATCCAATTTCTTGCAATTTCTTTGCAGATCAACACAACACAACATTCTCTAACGAAAATTAAAGATTGTTTTCTTGAGATTATTTTATTTTATATTAGGACGAAATGCATATTGTAGATTATGGAGTGATTGGCGATCGAAGAATTCTGGTTGGCATAAGTACATCAAATAGTTTTATTGCTGGAAGTGTTTCTGTTTGTTCCGAGAAAGCAGATGTCAATGAAAAATATACAAAAGAATGTAATAATGTGCATCATTTGTAGAGGAAAAGGTCTCCTTAATATGAGTTAATCTCAACTCCAAAGAGTTTTCTTTTATGTTAGTCTGAATTTAAATGCAAGGATACAGCTTTTTATAATGCATCATTTAATTTAACGACATAGCGTAAACTTCAAACTACTCGGATGAATTTCACTAAAAACAAAATTCAACTTCACTTCTACGACATCACCAACTTCAATCTCACGCACAACTAAAGGTAAATATCTTTTCTCTAAATGGCGATGACATTTAAAGTTACACAAAAAAGTGGATAAAAGTTCATGAGTGAAAAGTGACTGGAGTTAAATGTAATCTTTTCTGTACATTGCAAAAGTAAATGAATAAACAGAAGTTTAGTGTCAATTTGGTCTTTCTAACGTAAATATATTTGAAATAATTAAATATAAAGACTTGAGACCAGATGTGACTTCTATCCATACTTTGAAGTCGAAAATAAATTGTATTTTGCACTAAAAATTACTCATGAAAACCAAAAAGGTTCCACAATGTTTTATTTAGAATTTGTATCACAATAAATGGCGGTTATTACGTCCAATTGGGGACGTTCAACAAAATACACTCTGCCGAAAGCAGATGTTCTGGTAAAACAACTATTTGTGCTTCGGATAAACTGCATTTTATTTGCCAATGACTTTTTTTTAAGGCCAAGCACTGTGACTCCATATAAGTTTGGTTGTTATGTAATATTCAGATTATGCCTCCGGCATATTAATGACTTAATCTGGTTAATTCAATCCAAAATCTTTTTCGGTAACACCCAGTTAATTATGTTAATGTTATACTGTTAAACATGAATTAAAGAAATCATGATTGCATCATGTAATTACAATTTGGCAACAGTGTGAGTATTAAGCATACTTTTGTAGTATCTAAAATTGCGCCTTCCTAGTTTCTTCAATATAATAATGCCTTCCGGCGTTGACATTGTAGATCAGCCAAACTAAATTTTAAAATAACTTTATTGAGTAGCAAAAATTATTATTATTAGTGGCAGATTGGTACTAAACATACAACAACATCCTTGAATGTAATTTTGATTCACGGTTGATATAATAATTAATAGTTAATAAAGGAATAATCCAGTTATGCGTACAAAATGAATTTCATTAATTTTTTTCTGATGGTTTCTTGTCATCGAATGGATGATTATTAACAAACAAAATTGTATTTTTAATTTATTAATTTTGACAAAATCAAATTAAATTAGTTTAAATGTTATAAGTAATTAATATTTTTAATAACGTTGCTATTTCCGGTTTTTATCAATTATTATAGCAGCAGCAGATACAGTGTGGCCCATTCATAGCATGTACCAATGGATGGGCGGGTTACGACTAGTCTCCAAATTGAAACAGTAATCAGAATTATTATAGTTAATTTTTTATTTAGAGTTTTTTTTATTTTTCCGGTTTAGGTGATACGGTGTAATTTTTGGTGACCCAGTGTGGCGCCCCCAATTTTACATCACATTTCCCCACCCCCCTTCTTCTTGTTTCTTCTCAAGTATTGGTCCCGTGTCCATACAAATGTGGATCGTATGTACCTAGACTGAACATACATAAACATGTACAAGAATGCGTAAGCCGGATATCAAAACAAAACCTACAACCATCTGAAAGAATATCGCTGGATTATCAAATTCTGTCACTCGAAGTAAGTATTTCGTTAGTTACCTATTCATATTTAAATCTCCTAAAGACCCTCAGCCTTGCAAAATAAATTCCATACGTAATAATTTTATAACAGTTACAAAACTAACTTCCATAAAATCCACTAGTACCTATGATTAGTTAGCAGTTTTATCGATCCATTAAATGTGTTTAACATTTCAGAAAGAAACTTTTCATCTAAAAATGTACGAACACAAATATCAAAACTGTCAAAACGTTTGGCCGAATGTGAAAGGAAATACGCTACTCCAGTACCTCCAACATCAAATCTCCAATCAACAGAAAAACTTACTAAAGGACAACAACAACATAGCTTAGAAATAGAATCGATAAAATATCAGCACAACAAATTTGTAGAATGGACATCAAAAATTGACCTTGAACTGCAAAACATCAAGCACCTATATTAGGTGTGATTAGAGAGGCATCAAGAGAGTCTGATATGCGATGGAAACTAGCTCAGGGAAAAATATTATTTTTAGAGAAACTAGAAGTTGATCTCAATTTTTTGAGAGAGCCATCACTGAAGTTACCTCACTCGTCCTCACACGTAGTTTGGAAAAAGATCGTGGAATCTGTAATATTTATTTATGACCAATCTTTCCTGACTATTGTGAACTTTAATACTTATGATTAAATATAATAAAAATTCGCCACAATATGGGGTGGGAGTGTTCTTAGCAAAATTGGAATTGTTTTGGACACACGAGGGTTGTCTTTTATATTTCGGAAATCACTTTATTGTTTTTCAAAATATTTCCCATGAAGATCTATACACTTTTGCATGCATTTGAACCAATTGTCGAAGCACTTTTGCCACTCTGATTGAGGTAGATCCAAAATATTCTGAATGCAGCAACCGCTTCTTCAGGTGTCGAAAAACTTTGACCTCTCAGTTTGTTTGTTACGTACGGTAATAAAAAGAAGTCATTCGGTGCCAAGTCAGGACTATACGGCGGACTCATCAAATCGATGTTTTGGGTGCTCAAAAATGCAAATGTTTGAGCCGAGGAGTGAGAGCTCGCATTGTCGTGGTGAAGAGTGATCCGTCTTCGGTGGTTGGTTTTCCTGATTTTTTGGAAGACAACTGGCAAACAAATGGTTGTGTACCACTCAGAATTGACTGTTCTGCGTTGTTCTAATGGTACGGTTGCGACATGTCCAGTGTTTCCGAAAAAACAGGCGACCATTTGCTTGGAAGTGCTTCGTGCGCGAACAACTTTTGTTGGATTTGGCTCATCTTGAAACACCATACAGTCGACCGCTGTTTACGTTCGGGCTCATACGCGTAAATCCACGATTCATCACCTGTCACGATGTCATAGACGTGTTTCGAAGCTCCGCGATCGTATTTTTGGAGCAGTTCTTTCGACCAATCGACACGAGCGTTTTTTTGAGCGATTGACAAATTGTGTGGGATCCAACGCGAACAAACTTTTTTACAGTCAAATGTTTATGCAATATTGAATGTATGCTGGTCCCACTAATGCCTAAGGTTGTCCCAATCTCTTGATAGGTCACATGACGATTTTGCAATATCAGTTCGCGCACAGCATCAACAACTGATTTTGGACCACCTTTACGAAATTAGTCTTGGAGTGAACTACGACCACGATTGAATTCAGCATACCATCGATAAACACTGGTCCTTGATGCAGCTCCATTTTAAATGTTTATTTTTAGTTCACAGGTTATTGTATTCTAGTATTAGTTCTATTGATATATTGTTGAAATTTTGTTGTTACTATAGAAAAAAATATAAATAAAAATAATTAACAAATTCTAAAAAAATTAAAAAACTCATTTCATTTCGGCTCTGCCTGAAGAACAGAAATTTGTATATAATAAATTGAATTTTTCTTGGGAAAATTGGAGTTCAAATAAATATCAATGAAGGGACATAGTTCGGACATAATTCTTAGCCTTAGTAGAGCTTTGCCATTGAAAGAACGCTGATGTTGGAAAATTGTCTCCGAAACGTGTCCTTTTGATGACAATTTGATAAATGTTTTTAGATTAATACATTCAATTGTTACACTCCACTGCATAATATGATGGATTACTTGTTTGGTTTCCACATAAGCCGCACGTATAAAACCTCTTTTTTCCACCTCAAATTCGTCAAGATAGTTAACAGAATTATTAATGATATCTTCATCTGTATCCGATTATTGTGTAAGAGAGTGAAGAAGCAGCAAATTGAATTTGTTGAATGTGCAGTTTGCATAAGACAAATTACTTTTACGTGGCGGCTGAAAATATGCCGTTTCATTTTTCATTATGTTGTATGAAATTTTTTTTTTCTGACAAGGCAAATAAACGCTGGAAATACGTTGTGCACTTTTACTTTCGTACTGGGGTTACAAATACATGACAGAAATATGCACCTAAAGAAAATTGAACATTTCATATTTAATTCAAATTTAAAATAACTGGTTTATTTCATTTAATTGATCGTAAGCTATGTGGTGCAGCCCTAATAATAATATCGTCTTTACTGATTGAAAAAAGAGTGTAAATTCCAAAGGATATACAAAATAAACAATACATTTTTACAATAAATAGACAGTTTCCAAAGGGCAACGTCTAGGAAAAATGCTATCCTATACTGGACCCAACAATAAATCTAAGTATGTAAGTGCTCACCTTACTAACTAATTTAAGTACAATTTAGAACATAAACTATCATTTTAAGAATTTCGAACTGCAAGCAACTTTCATTTTGACCTTAAACGTATTGTAGCTAAGTATTGTACAGCCTTACAGCATTATAAGTGAATGTTATTTGAAACGGTGGTGTAAGCTGGAAGATGAGATGGAGTCAATCGCCAGAACTCAGGCTTCGCTGTCTCATTTAGTGCCTAAGTTTCAAAAACGACATAAGTCGACTTTTGTAGAAGCTGAGTCGGAATCGGCTCCTCCTCTTCGTACATTCTGTGCAAAAACCACACGAAACATATATACTCAACCACCCAAAGTTAAAGAATGGGCAAGTTTATGTATTACAGTTTAGCTTTAGAGGATTATATTACAAGTAGCCTGTAGTAGCTATGAATACTTATACGTAATAAATAGGTAAAAGTTATGCAAAACAACGTGAACATCAGAGTGTGTTGTCGCCTCGTCTTGTGCTACGCTGCTGCTCGCACCTAATTCGATCTAGTTAACCCTGACAAGGGAGGACGGTGACAGATGAACGGCTAACCTGGGTGGAGTCGCTATTGCCTAACAACCATGGACGTAATGTTAACTGGAGAACTATATCTGTATATTACTTTCTATGTGGTAGAATATTATATAAATTAATATCAGATTTAATGATGCGTTTATTATTTTTATAATTTCAATAAATATGCGATTTGCTATAGTGACATTTCAAAATCACACCAAACCGTTCTAGAACCGAAACATCACACGGGGTTTACTGAGTACATTTGCGACCAATTAGCATACTTCCCGCAATGTCGAAGATATTTGAGCGAATAATTGGTGGTCAAGTTTTAAACTATATACGTGAGAATAGCATTTTGCCGTCTATTCAATCAGGCTTTCGGGAGAAGCACAGCACAACCACCGCGCTTCTGGGCGTCATGAGTGACCTTGCTACCGCCATGGACAGATCCATGTTAGCGATACTTGTTCTGCTGGATCAATGTAAAGCTTTCGATCGTGTTAATTTTGAATTATTGCTTGCCAAGCTTAAATACCTTGTATTTGATGGTGTGTCGCTGACATGGTTCAGAAGTTATCTGTGTGGTCGAAGACAGCGGGTGAAATTGCATGGCAAATGTTCAGATTTTTTGGTGACCAATAGTGGTGTTCCACAAAGGAGTATTCTTGGACCATTGTTGTTTTCTGTTTATGTATTTGACATTGTGGGATCATTCCAGCTCTCTACCATACACCTCTATGCGGACGATATCCAGGTATATTTGTCTTTTCCTCTAGCCAGTGCTGAGACTGCAATTGATGTAATAAATGGAGAGCTGTCTCAGTTTTCTTGTTGGTGTGTTAACAATGGTTTATTCCTGAACTCTAGGAAGACGGTGGCAATGTGCATTGGCAACGAGCGCCACGGTAATTTTGTTACTCAAGAGTTTAATGTTAAGATTAACAATGATGTTATCCCCTGGATGCATAAAGCTCGAGATCTAGGAGGAATCGTGGATTCTGAGCTAAAATTTAACGAGCATTGTGGCAATGTATGCAGGAATTCAATTTTTAAATTGCGTTCGATATACCATCTTAAACACCTGGTTGATGAGCCTTCTAAACTTAAATTGGTTAAAGCTCTTATTTATCCGCATTTGGATTATTGTTTTCCGGTATATTTTTATTTTTTGTTTCATTATAATAAAATGAAGTTGCAGAGAGTGCAGAATTCTTGTATAAGGTTTGTTTGCACGGTTCCTTTTGCTGCACATGTCACTCCTTTTTTTGAGAGATTGGGTGAGCCAAAGTTGGATGTGAGATATGAGTATTTATATACTTCATTGCTACATAAGATATACCATGCTCGTGACCCTCAATATTTGTATAAGTTGTTGTGTAGACGTTCTAATGTTCATGATGTTAATGTACGTATTGATTCCTTTACTATCCCTAAGCATATGACAGCAAAATTTGAAGGCAGTTTCTCGTGTATGGCCTCACTACTGCTAAATAAATGTATTGATATAATTGATTTGCCATTGGAATTATTTCAGCGACAATTGAAGCTCAGAATTTATTCATAGTGTGATTACCTTTTTACATTAATTTATAATGAAAATTTGTTTACTCCAGTTTTAAGAGTTTTTGTTTTGTACATTCTTTCTTTATTTGTATATGTTTTTTTAAGGAAGAGTGGAAGAGTGGCATTGGCCAAATCTCTATCCTTTTTGTGCAATTGTATATATTCTACATTTTCACAATAAATCATTATTATTATTATTATTTAAATGTATAACTGAAATAAAACATCGAAAAGAAAATACATTTAAATGTATGTATGTGTCAAATATTAAAAATATTGTGAATTGAATTTGAAGAGTTTGCCGAATATTTATTATTTTAGCGCGTTTTTCTTGAAGCAGATGCAATCTGTCTAAGATTGTTAGATATTTGGATATTTCTGAACAGGATGCCTATTATTCGTAAAGGATACAATAGATCTGTTCTTCCAGTCCCCTTAATTATTATTTTTAAGTTAATTTGTAGAACTTGTAAATTGCTATAAGATCGGAAGACAGCAAATGCGTGTTCAAACAGGTTGATGTGGTCTACACGCAGACTTTGCCAAAACCTTTGATCGAATAAATGAATTGATTTTCACTTCATTCGTTTGGGTTTAGCGTTGGACTTGTTTCACTAATTTACTCATACATTAGCCATAGATTCCAATGTCAGGGTCCAACCTGTTTAATTTTATAAATAACTTACCTGGCATGATAGGCTCTTGGAATGTATTATTTGCAGATGGTTTGAACGTATATCGTTTTATTGAGAATGTTGATGATTGGCGGAATATGTTTTAGTGGAATTTTAACAGAATAAGAATAAATTATTGCATTTAAAATCCTCAAAGTTAATAATGTTACGTATTATACCAGAAAAATAATGCCTATATCTTTTAATGAGTTAATCGATGAGGAGAGTTTCAGTTAACCAAACTCCGTAATGGACCCTTCTTACTTATAAAATAAAATTTACTTCAGATCTGATGTCCACACACTGAATCTTCGGTTTAAGGGCCTTTTGTCTCCTCCTCCTCACAGGACTGCACTATTTCTTAGATCTTTTGCATTTTCTGTCTATGCTATATGCATAATAACCTGCCCACACGATTAAAGGATTTAAGTTGCGCTCGCTTCAGGAACTCCTATCGAAATCTCCTTTTAGAAAATATGTGAAGTGTTTCTTTTGGATTTTTTTTCAATGCTTTGATTTTGCATTATTTGCTTATTTTATTACTTTGACTGTGAAATACAGGTTCTCACCGATAATTATTGCATAATGCGAAATATGGAAGAATTTTTTTTTTAATTTATTTATTTTTCTTTAATTCAAATAGAAGTTAAGGTTAGTTCAATGCTCGGGTCAGAATATCATATCAGTATTGCTGCCTTCTGACCCTTTTCGTAATCATTTATGTACCTTGTCTTTATGTGTTCATATTATATGGTATTGTAATTTGATTGCGAATAATATAATATAATAATTCTTAAGACAATAATAACTTGAAGCTCGTTAAACGATTCTTCAAATTTTCATCCGGTACAGCAATCACCGGTCTTCCAATAAGGATGGGAAATCCACAATATTGTGAAAACCATGTCATAAGTTAAGTTCTACTAAAATACATGGTAATTCTTTAGACGTAAGTAATGGGGCTCTTTTTTATGATCAACAGGGCAGTTGAATCAACTTAGCATGTAGCATGCGTGAGTTATACAATATTTATGACAACCTCCACCTGTTTTATTTGCTCGATGGTTTGTTTCTCAAAAAATATCTGAAAAAGCAACAACAATATTCTAAAGTGGCAATGAAAGACGTTCTTTTATTTCTCTTATCTACTATCTATAATAACAATTATAAGGAACTGGTTCATGTTTTATTATGATAATTGAATACCGGATCTGGTTATTATTTATAAATTCGTATTAAATATATATTGTGAAAAGGTACAATTTACTAAAACAATTCTAATGAATTCTAACAAAAGGATATTTCTATATAAGAGTTTTGCAATATTATGATTTAATTGATAGATTGGTATAGAGCTTGAGCAGTGTGTCTAGCCTGCGAGCATTAATATGAAACGGCGTAACACTTGCTCTGATTACAACAATCTACTAAATAATGGGGTATTACCCTGATAAATTAAAAAGTAGGCATATAACACGCCTATTCACAAAAGTGGACACACTATAGTTCAGTAAAACACTATCCTATATATTTGAGGGGGTACTTTACTCTAAGATTCACGCACATCATCATTAAATTCAATACCTACATTATTATTAATAAAAAACAATAAAAACTTGAAAAATGCCTCAATTTTAAATATGAGAATGAAGTTGTCCCAAGTATTGAGCGATATGTACGATAACTTTCAACTTTATAAAAACTAGAAAAATGGCTCAATTTTATATAAGAAAATTGAGAATGAACTTGGCCGAAACTTTTAACTTACGATCTGATTAGTTTTATATTTCAGATTTTTCATGTCGCACCAACAATTCACGCCCAATATTCAAGGTGAACAGCTTTACCGGTCTTTTAAACATAATTACATAAAAATAATAAAATAAAAGAAATTCTGCTTTCAAAGTTCACCATAACATTCAGGTAGGTTGTGTTTGGCAATATAAGTAGTTGCATCTTTAAAATACATCCAGTAAGCACTTTATAATGATAAACATTATCTACCTACTTATATAATTTTGTTTTAAGAGGAGATAGCAATCCGGAATATCTATAATTAATTTAAACGAGTTTACAATAATTACATTTTTAATGATAATGTAATCTTAAATTTAAGCTAAATATGCAGCTATTCATATACATTGAATACGGAATGAGATTCACGTTTTGTAATCATTTTAAGTTTAATTGAATTCTGACAATATTGTACAAAACCAACAATAACCACAAATCATTATTTTGAAAGCTGATTTCTCGAATGACATTCAGTTGGATACAATACCAAAAATAACAATACCAAAAAAGTAACAGGACATCAATTAATGTACCCTGCAAATTGACCACAAATTAAACTATATCAATCTTTTTAAAAAGAGAAAATCAAGTACGGAAAATATTTATGAAGTAAACTGTCAAAATTATAACATTCTATTTAGTTTTTTGTTAATAATGACCCTTAAGAAAACTTTCACGAAAGCTGTATATATAGATTAATGCTTTTGAAAGGTCCTGTTCTAGATTTAAAAACACAACTATCAAATTCCTCAAAGGCTTCGTGGCTAATCCTAATACACTCAATTCAGAGTCCATAAAAAAACCGCCGAGACAAGCAACACGCATCTAAAAAATAATTTTATATAATATATAACAGAAAGGAGAGGCCCCAAGACGGAACCCTGAGGTACTCTATATTTGTTGTTTCACGTATGCCCTAAAAGAAAATCCTGTTAATATAAGGAAAAATGCCCTTTTTATGCCACAACCAATCAAAATCGAATATTCGTGTTCTTAATATTAGTATACAGGGTGTCACACTGAATTAAATTCGAAAGCTCAAGGTAAGACATCTCAAGAAATACTATTTTGTTTCTGCCGCTAACTAGATTTCGTACACTTTGTATAATTAAAAAAAACTGAAAAGCTTACTTATCTGCGTTAAGATTTAGTTATATACGAAGGTCACTTTTTACATTTCTACAAACTAGATTTAGATATTGATTTTGACATTTTTCATCACTATAATCATACGATTTGAGTGAGTATACATTATATTTTGATACGCTCTGTATAAGTAGCGCATAAACATATGCTTGGGATCGTTATATTTGAATCGCGTCAAGCGACCTTTTGAAAAGCTCATCTCGAGTGGCCATGTATTACAATTATGATTGTGAAACAACTGAAAGAGCGACATCAGACTTGGCCGACTTCGTCTTCTTGTTGGTTGTTTGTATTATTGTAGATTGCCATGTCCAGATAGCCGAGAGAGGTGAAAGAGAGACTTCTCAATCACTGGGGCGTTACCGGTAAATGTTAAATGTCATATTATATTGTGAAGGTTTTTGTAATTATTATATTAATAATTATGATATTGCTTAAGCTTATTTTTTATTATAGTGTTTTTGTTTATGTAATTTTATAGTCTTGAACTTCATTGCATGCCTAATTTTGGTCATCTGAGATATTTGCTGTCTGATAAGTTGCTCTAAATTATTATTTAAGAATTATATAAATACTTATGTTTAATTCGTTGGTTCTACGTTGTGCAAAATTGTTCACAAACTTTTTATAGAGTCATCCTCAGTACGATGAAAATAACATTTTCTGTATCAAATATTTAAAAAAATGTTATGGACACATATTAAGTAAAAGCTACTATCATTGTTTAAGTCTTTTAATTAAATGATAGTCATTATTAGTAGTATTAAACCTAATATAGGGCGTTCAAAAAGTAACGGAAAGGGCGATTATTTTCAAAATGGTAGAAAATCCGAGACACGTCAGTTTTGATTTCTATTTTTTCTTTTTTTGCTTTCTTGTATTATGGAATCTTGTCCTGAAAGACATTCAACAAGCCAGACGATTCAAGAGGTCAAGAAGTGCCAAGATACAAACCAATAATAGAATAAAATAGAAACGTCTTTATTTTTAACTCGGCGAAGGGCAGCAAAGCTGTTTTCTAAACCGAGCATGTATGTTTTACAATACATCATTATTCATAACACTAAGCATATAATAATACATTCATAACAATAAGCATACAATACTACAGTAAACTACAACTAAAATAAACTACAACTAAAACTAAAGAGACCCACTCCCAATATAAAATTAAAATGACATAAATATGTTAGAAAATTAACCCCATTATCCACTATTAAAGAGCAATCGATCCTTTACCTTTTTTTTAAAAGAGCTGCAACTTAGGTTCAGGAACTGTTCTCCAATCTCTGAATCATGGTACACACTGCGAACCACGTAAGAGAAGGTGCGCTTAAACAGCGTAGTACGGTGGCGAGGTATGTTAAGCAGATTACAATATCGCGTAGAACGATTATGGATTGCACATCGAAAAGAAAGTTTTGTATGCAAATATGTGGGATTTCCAGTTTTGAGAAGCTTGTATACGAAGCAAGCAATACGATATTTTAGTCTGTTGTGCATGTTCAACCATCCCAAAGTAAATAATTTATCACTCACATGGTCTCTCATTCTAAGATTATTTATAAAACGTATGCATGAATTCTGAATCCGCTGGATTCTATTTTTTGAATGAGTATCCAGGCAAGGACCATACATGATATACGCATAATTGTATTATGAGAGCACCAGAGATTCACAAAGTTGTTTTTTTAATTTGCTACCTAAAACTGTCTTACTCCTATACAAATTCCTAAGTGATATAATAGACTTTTGTACTAATTTACCCACTTGCGTTTTAAATCTAAGGTCACTATCAAAAACGACGCCCAAATTCCTGGCTTCCCTTTCCACAGGTAAGCCAACGTTATCTACAGCGAAAATCATATTTTGATAAGACGATTCCCGGTTTAGTCCGAAAAACATAACCAGTGACTTTGATGGAATAAGCTTTAAACCACTTTTAGTGGAATATTCGTAAATACTTTTGAGAGAATTGTTTATTTTTTCGACTGCAAGTTGACTTTGTTCTAATGAAAAACTAGTGTATAGCTGCGTGTCATCCGCATATCTCTGCATGTTACAATCCCTCGCGAACCGATCCATATCAAATGTATATATCAAAAACAACAGGGGTCCTAGAATAGAGAGGAGATCAACAAAGCAGACGCCCAAATCATTTTTTTAAGACAAGAAGATAAGGGAACTTAGTGCCGATTCTTTTGCATTCGAAAGGAGGAATACGCTGTCTTCCCTCGGGATATCTGCGAAATGGATAGCTTCTTTCACCGGAGTGGTTTTAGTGAGTATTAACTGGGCTATATTCCTAAGCTTGAGTCACACACTCACCAGATGATAACAGGTGGTCTTGTCGTAAATCCATTTCCTATATAAAAAAAATAGGCAACGACAATGGTAATATCTGACTAGCTCATAATGAGAGCGGAATGAATTCGTTAGTATCTGACGAATGGCTCATTCTGGTTGATTTAGACTGAGGCTAAATTAAACAAAATCCATTGTGTAGGTATCTTTTCCGCTATGCCACAACATTATTTTTCATAACACATTATGTGGCAAGATTTGTGAACAATAATATACAGGGTGTGCCGATGATTTTGCTTGATATCTCGAAAATTCAAGGAGATGGAAAGGAAGGAGCCAGGCAAGATGTCATTACCTATTTTTCGATATGACTTAAGAGTATTGAAGTTTTGTCTAGCTTTAAAAATACAGGGCGATTTTGAGAAAGCATCGGAAATTATTTTATTAAAGTGAAAAAATAGTCCATTCTTAAGTGGAGCTATAATTTCAATGGTGAAAAATAAAAGTCGAATCTCCATAAAATAGGTTTAAAAGAAAAATACACCTCTTTTTAATTTAAATTGCATAATGATTAACAAAAAGAAAATAACGATAAGATTTGAAATGTTTTGAGATTATTGTTGTTTTTTGAGGTTAATTGTAGACAAAACCATTTTTCTTCATTGTACACAATTCAAAATAACCATTTGATATGTTCCCAGACTCCAATATAATGACAAACCAAGGTATGTTTTGACTTTCTCAAATGTTTTCCCCTATTTGAACAATTGCCGCTGAAGATAGAACGAGTCTGAGTTCCGAAACATGTCCGGCTATTTTGTGGAGATTCGACCTTAATTTTTCACCATCCCTTATTTTAAATGCAAATAAAGTTAAACGAACTTTTAAAAGATACTGCAACTAGGAATTCAGGGACGTACTTCGAAATTTTCTGAAGGACCTAGTTCAGGATACATAACAACCCAGTATAGGTTAAATTCAACAATGTAAACTTTCCCTTTGTCCCCCCATTACTGATGATCAAAAAATGTAGTACAGCTAAGGAAATATTTACAAGAAATATGCAAAAATTGTTTGAGAAAACCTGAATTTATATATGACTATTTGAATTACGCAATTTCTGTTGACCCAATTCCTACGTGGTTGTTTTACTATGTTAATCGTTGGCAGACATAATCTGGATGAGGCAACCATCATCGCCAGATTGATGGGTAGCTGGGTAATTGGTAATTGCCATACAGATTAATTATGGGTTTATTGTTGAGCAGTTGCATTATTTCGGTAACAATGCATAAGCCAATGTCTTGACATCATGAATTAAAGGTTCGGTATTTCGTTGTGTGTATATATGCAGGTCGGTTCGTGCGATTTTTGTGAATTGGGAAAGAAACAACGACATTTTGATGGATTTGTGTCAGACACTTACATGCCGTCGTTTACTTTTTGTTTTGTTGCTTTTCGTCATATTTATTGATTCTGTTAAAATAAAGGAAATGTCTTTTCCGAAATTTAAAGTTGTTCATGCAGAAAGCAAATAAAGAATTAAAGAAATATTCCACACGGTTAGGAGAAGACTGCACATCATTTCGTGCAATTCGTATATACAGAGTGGACAATTTAAAATTAAACCATTCTTGACTATTTAAGAGAACATTTTTGAACTACGTACCCCCTTTGAATGTCGTGTGGTGAAATTTGATATCAATAAAGCAGTTTTAACATACATAAATCATTTAGCATAAAGCTGCCGTTTTAAATACCACAAATTGCAAATTGTAATGCTAAACTATTAAGTAATGCAATAAATCAAACATAAAGCTCAAAGAAATATATGAAACAGAGTATACCTATACGTTTTCAGAAAGTAGAAAATACAACACAATAGTTTGTCATATTGTTTAAGAGGAAACAGTGCTTCTTTGGGTAAAAATAAACAAAAAGATCAATTTCTGCATGAAAAGCTTAAGGGCACCAGTTTACTTTGATATAGCACCGTCAAATTAAACTCTATACGAGGTCCGCAATATTTTCAACTTAAAAAGAATAAATTTTGGCATGCAGATATGCGGACACCCTGTAAATTAAATTGTTCATTCTGTAATTCCTAAAAGCCTGCAGGAAGTAGAACAAATGCATTGCATCTTACAGAAAAAAAATATTTTGTACAATAATTTAGATAAATTGAACTAATAATCGTATAGAGATTAAAATCAATTTTCTATATATAGAATGAAAGAGCTACCCGACTCTGATAATAATTTGCTGACCTCGAGATATCAGGATCGTTAGATATCGTATAGTTAATGAGTACCAGGTAAAAATAAGTTGGACAGTTATGAAGGCAACATAATTTACTCTTTAGTTTATTTAACAAAGTAATGTATAATAATGATAATAATTTATATCAATTTGATGCTTATAACCATTGTATCGAGCAGGAGAAGTAAATTATATTTGTTTATGTCTGAGAAGATTTTGACAAAATAGGTCGATAATATTCAATATTCATTTATTATTTGATATAATTTTAATGGAAACAAGAATATTGGGTCTGTTTCGTTTTCCTTGATTCGTCACCCATCCTATAGCCTAGCTGCTACCAGCTTGCTTAAATTGAATCTGCTGTTAGTTAGTTAGTTAGAGTGTTCCTCAGTTTTACAGATATTTGCCTCTAAAGTTCAAAAATATTCATTTTATTGGTGCATGTCATGAGTTCGTCGTCTAATTGCCTATATGGGTCTCCAAGACATTCGTAAATAAAATTGCATCTATACATAACAGCAATTCATTGATTATAGCTAAACTGACTTGAATTAGAATGAGAATTAACCCTAGAGAACTCGCGCTAAGAAAATTACGGCAGAACTCGCGCGTGAGCATTTCTCTCACTATTTATTATTGTGTATTTTTTTTATTGTGTCGAGACAACATTAAACTCAAATAATTACGCATAATTTTTAATGACGTGCTGCATCTTTTATTTGGATTTTCGGTTTTTTCTTTTTGGGAAAAATCCACAAAATCCAGCTTGATCTTCTGCCGTTACACGTTCGGGTTCAGGAATGCCTACCAGTTCTCTACTTCGCTGTCTTCTGTTGAATGGCATACATATTACTGAAGCTCGGTATACTAAGTGTGGTTTCATCAACTGCTTTCATTTTCAGAAACATTTGACGATCTTCAATAATTTCTGTATTGTCTTTATATATTTGAAAAATATAAACGCCAGAACTCGCGCAATGAGAGAATCACTCACAAACCTGCAGTTGATCAACAACTTTATATTATATCGCAGAACACAGTGTACTCAATTTTGAATTTAACTAATCAGGGGGCGCAACGTGAACACAAAGTTAGCTAGAGAGCGAGGTAGGCTCATCCAGTGTCTATATCGTCGAATCTTGCGGTTTTAGGCGAAGCGTGACAGAAATGCTCATAGCGCGAGTGCTGCAGGGTTAAAGCGTCGCAAACAAAAGCAAGTACTACAAGCTGCTCAGTTATCGGTCGCTTGTCCATTTTCCTTATATTAAATGAGAGCGCAGATACTGATCCAAGTTACCGTTTACCTGGAAGATTTCACTTTGTTAAGGTTACAAGTAATTTTCGAAAATGTTATAACGCAACATATAGCAATAAGAACACAGTTTTTTTGTTATGTAGCTTATACTCTCATTAATGCAATCTTGAAATTTTTTGATGTTTCTGTTATATTTAAAAACAAAGTAAGACTGGTTTATTAATAAGTTAGAAATCGATAGAAAATTAAGGTTATAAGTAAATAAAAATATACAGTGTGTTTCATTTGAGAAAATGTAGTTTCGGGTGTTTGAGTTAGATAAACATTCTAAATTTACGTATGGACACCGTGTAGATTATGATGTAACATTATTACCTGAATATGTCTGCCTCTTGCAGTGCCTATAATAGTTTATGATAAAATATGGCTTCTGGATTTTTTTAAATAATTAAATACCACAATACTATATTTAAAATAGGGAAATACTAATATAAATTATATTTATTTTTGCAATCGAAATTTACTGGGAAATATAGTGTGACCCATTTAGAATAAAATATAACTTTGATATGCCACACTCTTTCGCCATAATAAGACACTATTTTCACAATGTAGTAATGTAGCCACAATTGATCAACATAATCGAGGGTTGAAAAAAATAAAACATCAAAGTAATTTTGCCTGTAAAAGTGGTGATTCACCCTGAATTAAGCCATTGGATCGCATCTGCTGATAGCAGTGTTTCGAAAAGCGAATATAGTGTTGGCAGAGTATGATGTAGGTTTGAATTTTGTTTCACTATAGGCATATTGCCAGCCCAAAAAACAAATGAATGCTACAATTCTTGCAATTCGGAACCTAAATGATTAATTTTAAACATAATCAACTGTCTGAAATATTCTCAATAGAACATTGTGTTTCAAGAGGAGTTTTATTTAATAAATTATTCGACAATACTGTTGGACGTCTCAAAGAAATTTTCTAGCATAACAACCAAAAAATAAAATGGATACATTTCGTAATGTGAAAATTTTCTGGAATAATTGCAATGCTTTTCCTCCTTAGGGTTACTTTGACTCGTACATGCCAAACGACATGCGGAGGATTCCTTATTAAGGATAGTTTCTTAGGTCTTGGTTAGGTCCTGTATGATAGCGTCCTATCCCAAACCAAGGCCCCAAAAAATTGAAATCTGGTTTCCTAATAATGGGGTCGTGATATTTACTCTGGACAATGATATTATGAAGGGCTATCTACATGCCAAACGACATGTGGAGTATTCCTCATTAAGGATAGTTTCTTAGGTCTTGATTCGGTCCTGTATGATAGCGTCCTATACCAAACCAAGACCCCAAAAAATTTAAATCTGTTTTCCTAATAATGTGGTCGTGAAATTTACGCAGGACAATGATATTATGAAGGGCTATTTGCATGCCAAACGACATTCTTCGGAACGGTCATTAAGGATAGTTTCTTAGGTCTTGATTAGGTCCTGTATGATAGCCTTCTATACCAAACCAAGGCACCAAAAAATTGAAATCTATTTTCCTAATAATGGGGTCGGGAAATTTACGCAGGACAATGATATTATGAAGGGCTATTTGCATGCCAAACGACATTCTTCGGAACGGTCATTAAGGATAGTTTGTTAGGTCTTGATTAGGTCCTGTATGATAGCGTCCTATACCAAACCAAGGCCCCAAAAACACTGTACATTAAAAAAATCCATTTAAGCTTTTGAGCTTTGGATTGGGTTGTTGCAAATGAAAATGGCACTGCTAGCTGAAAATACAAGTGCCATTAGTGAAATCACTTTTGAGTAAGCAAAATGTGTTGGTGACTTCTATATAGTTGTTATGATGATATATTCTTACAAAGTCTAGACAACTAGTTTCCTAATACGTATTGCTGCTCCTGCTTCTATGCATGATTTAAATTTTTGGAAGGAGTAATTAGTAAGTATTAAAAATAAATTCAAAACAATTTTTTTTGACCAATTTTTGCAACATAAAGTATTTCTTAATTTAAAGACACTGTCTATTTCAATGGAATGTTGATTAGTAAAATATTATAAATTATACTTTATTAGTTTCTACACTGTGTTACGCATATTTGCATAAATTGGACATTTATGCGGTTATATTAATTGATTTTTTACGTAATTTGGAGTATATAAATTAGATATTATTTGTGTTTGAAATAATTTTTTCACATTTATTTTACTTACCAGTATATATATATATACATATTATGGTAATTTGAGCAGTCAATTTAAATTTTAAAATATGGATTATTAAAATAGTGGATTACGAATAATTTCCTACACCTCGATAATATTATTTAACAGTAAAATTGTCAATCAAGACTTGTAGCTGTATTAATTGATCATAATTTTATTTTAACATTTCATGAATATTATGTGACCGGTTTGGCAGCGTAACAACAACGCGGTAATTTCCTTGTTCATTCTTTATTCTGCTGCAAGTTTCTGCAAACCAGCAACTTCAGCACAACTTCAACTTATCCATCGTCAGGAACTGCTGTTTTTTTATGAAAAAACATGATCCGCGAATGCATATTATATTTTGATTGATTTTATGTTTTTAGAAGATCTGAAAAGAAAACTAAACAAAATATTTGAAGATTCCATTTACGGTTTCTATACTTTTCCATAAGTTCGAATTAGTTTTCAAAACATTTTTGCCAGTGTGATGGTTGCATCTAAGAAATATACGGTTTCACGAGTGATTCTTGAGGTTTGAATGAAATTTTCTCTCATAATTTTTTGAACATACACCAAAAAAAAAATAAAAGGTGGCCTTCGTATTACGTAAAGTAAAAATCACGTTTATTATGTTTGTTGATAACGACATTAATAAAAGCGACAACTGATGTGAAACATAAATACACATTTATAATACATCACACAGGGCAACAACCGTAGCAAAGTATTATAGGTTGTTGTTAACACACCCACGCAATAAGTGAATTTAGAAACGTATAAGTACAGGCAGGTACTTACATAGTACAATATGTAACTAAGAATGTGGTACTGACCACTATTATTATATTAAGGCAAAATGTATCGTATAGTAAGATGGTCCAGACTTGTGGTACATTGATTATCATTCACATAACATTCAAATCACTTCACTTCACTGTCAGACTATCTACCTACAAACTTCTCAACTCAATTAAAACTAGTTTTTCTGCAGAGAATGTGACCATTTATATATTTTTCGGCGTCCTAGAATTATACGGGAAAATAATTAACGTCAAAATCCTGGAAGAATCTGTCAAAGATAAACAATACAAACAGTTAATAACCTTAACAATTTGACATATGGGTCCTTATTTTTGGAACAGGTATAAAGAAAGTTTGCTGTATTCTCATTAAAATTTAAACTTTAAATTTCTACGTTTAGATACAATTTATTTCCTGGACAGAGAACTTTGAAGTTATACAGAAGCTCTAAATGTGTCTATATATATTATATTCCCAAGTTTTACCTGGAACTTGGGAATATAAACCTAAAATACACACATTGTAAGCCCTATTATGACTCTTGGGCCAACAGTTTGGCATTTAAAAACAAGGCAAATGGGATTCGCACAAGAACACAGCATTTGTTATGATTGAGCTAGCAGACAGGGCTATAAAGTTAACAAACCCGGAATTCACAAGCCAGGCAATTGATGATGATAATGATTAGGATGATGATTACTCAGAAAACATCATAGAAACATTTTTTTACTAATAAACAAATTAATAAGAAGGTTTACAGGCGGCTTCAAGGGTAATAGAAGGACTGAATCAAAAATATCCAGATGTAAAACGAGATGTCCTATACCAGCCTCTTTCATGCGGAAATTGACTCAATTGAAACCTCAAGGGTCTCAAGATTATGTGAATAATGTATATTTTCGTTGAAAACCAGTTTGTCCCCCTCCTGAAAATATTTCTGCTGGCGCCTATGTATATATATTTTATTTTTTTAGGGCCACAGAGTATTAGAATTGTTTAAAGTGTACCATTTCCTGCAACAACCATTTCTCTCTTGATTAGATTTATTAGTGGAAATACTATTTAAATGCTTCTGTAAAACTACAAGGTAGTCGAAAAAAAAAACGATATACCTACATCTAAATCTACTCGGCTGAGTTATAGAACGATTGTTGCTATTATAGAATCCAACTTACGCTAAATTACAGTCCACATACACCAGTTTGTTTATTTAATGGGACAACAGGACAGGGGCGCACGTCACAAACATGTATGTGTGCCGAACGATCTGCACACAGCAAAATTACTATGCACTATAGAAAACGGGCTTTTTATAATTCGTCTGGATGTCTTTATTTAACACAAACGGCCTTTTAGTGTCAAAGCTATCGCATGTCGGCATCTTTTAGACTAGCAACACCAATTATTTTGCTTATTTTAACTCGTCCGCATGGGTTTATATGCATACAATGTATATAGGCGTCAGGTCAATGCATTATTCAATCAATTTTTTTATCGTGATCTTTTTTGGCGGTTGTGAAAAACAACAACAAAGTTAAGAGAGATATTTTCTTCGAGGGGTGAATGTTACCCTCAATATTCGAATAGGGAAAGCAGGTCGAGTGATAGCATATGTTTTGGGCAAAAAAACATGTAATCATCGTACGGTAGCGCTTGCCATTCACAGTAACGTTGCTGGATTCGTCGTACGGTCCCATCATGCCACTGGCCCATATTCCACACGAAACAGTGCATTTTTCGGGTTGCATTGGCAGTTCTTGCAATGCTTCGGGTTGTTCTTCACACCAAACATGGCAATTTTGCTTGTTCACGTATCCATTCAACCAGAAATGAGTTTTGTCGCTGAACACAATTTTCCGATAAAAAAGTTAACTGTTGTGGTATGTCGTGTGGCTTCATCTCTTGCACCAGCTGTATTTTAAAAGGTTTTACGCCCAAAATTAGTTCAAACAGAATTTATCCAGAAAACTTCAAAAAAACAACACCAATATCACTATTAATTGTTATTCTATCTAAAATTATATTAAATGTAGTATAATCATCAAGCTATTTTGACTCCCTTTACTATACTTATGAATGATGACTTTATTGCAAGTAAATGTAAGGAGTATTTGCCATGTACGTGTAGCCATTGTACCTAACAATCACGGTCTCTTGTGCCTTATTATTAGGTTACATAAAAACATAAAGTACTTGCAGCTATAAATCAATATTTTTTTATATTATTTATTTATTTTATTATTAAAATATAATAATTTAAAAAAAAACACCGCATAAAATATTATATCCACATAAATCTCATCAGAACTGTATACATAATTGAATAATATACTTAACTAGTTTGTTTAGAAAACCAATTATTAGTTATGATTATAATTATTGACATTTCAAAATAGCTACAGAATAATTATTTGATACAGAGTGATCCAAATTTACCATTTATCATACATTTTAAACTTTTGTCTGTTTTTTTTCTAAAACTGTTTTAAGTTCGATCATAAAATAGTATTAAGTGCTATATATTCTTAAAAGGACTTTTAATTGTGCAAGTGAGAATAACAATCATATATTTAATAGGAGCTTTAGTGTAAGTAATTATGGACAAAGTCTACATAATCTGAAAGCTTGTTTTATTAGATTTTTAAAACTGTATTATGATATAGGGTGTTCCATTTAAAAAAATAACCCAAATTATAAATTATTATTAAAATAAATTAACTATAATAAACCGCACTTCTCTTATTCACTCTAATCTTCAACGAAAACGAGTAAAAGTTCGTACGTATCTCCTCCGAAGAAAAACAATTGTAAAATATGTCATGTGATTTTACATACAGTTAAATATTGAGAATGTGCGGTAGGCTACTTTTGGTGAAACATTTTTAAAATAGTTTCCAAATCGTCACATTTTTCATTAAAGTAAAGTCTGTAGAAAAGAAAACAGATTTGTGTGTTATTCTTATGGAATCTACTCGCTGAAACAACATACCAACTTACAATGCTTTGCTGCCAGAATGTCTTTCAAATTATCTCTATCCTACACCTCGTACTTATTATTTCTACAATAGCGTAATTAATCCGAAATCTGTTTACAACCAAAACACGTGAATATGCTAATTTAAACATAAACTCAATTTCCCCAAGTTTATTTTATTTTATTTTTGCTAAAATAATTTCTTTGTCGAAAAAAATCCATATTAATTATATTTCATTCAATTCAATTTATTCAAAATCTGACAACAACTAAGAAAAATTATGAAAAGCGCCGTTGCTACACTTTATCTGAAAAATTCAATCTACTAATTCTTTCCGCAATAGCGTAATCAATCCGAATTTAATTTATACACTCAAAACAACTTCAAATACCTATTTAACCACAAACTTAAATTATCCAAACTTTATTTTCAAATTTCTGTCACAAAAACTTTACTGTCAATTCACTTTCACCAAAATATTCTTCCCGATAAATATTATTACATATTTTATATACTAAGTCAAAATAAATCTGACAACAAAGCAACAATATAGATGAACTATTATTGCAGTGACAATTATGACAAGTGGCATTTTGAAAATAAGAAATAAATTATACCTAGGGATGCTAAAAAAATAAAAAGTATCGATACCGATACTGATACTTTTTGCCAAGTATCGATTCCTACCGATACTTGTATATGTATAAAGCGAATATTTCCAAAAATGAATATGCCATAGACTTCAAAGGCAGAAAGAGACGTCCACATGGCCCTCCTCATTAGCCTGTTTTACAATTTTCCGTCTTTTGATCTGTATATTAACGAATGCTACCCCTATTTGTGTCGATGTTTATTTCCACAAAAATGAAAAATAAACTACCAGCATATTATTCATTAAAATTGGACTTCTAGTACGTGAAATAAAACACGTCTTCTCGAGAAATTAGATCCTTTAACTATACGTCAAAAATAAAATTAATAAATGCCAGAAATGTTATCGTCACAAAAAATTAAGTTAATTTATTTTTGTTCATATTTACGTTAAGAGTTCGAAATTGAAAAATATACAGGGTGTTCTATTTGAAATAGACTTTTTAAAGAACTGAGAAATAAAGTTCATAACTCATTATAAGGTGCAAAAAAATAATTCAGATTAAAAGGAATCAGGTTTCACAAACTATTTATTAATTAGTCGAGAAGCCCTTGAATTCGAATAATGCATCACCCTATAGCTTATAAATTTAATTGTCTTGAAATAAACAATAATAATTAGTCCTAAGTAAGTATATTGTGTAACTTTATACTTAATATACATATCTGGCGATAAGGATCAAAAAGTATAATATATACGTTACAATTATTATATACTGATATCAATATTAAATCTAATTTATTTGAATGAAACAGGTATTTTTCAATTGATTAGTATTTAAAACCCAATTTATTAATTCATAATTAGTTTGTTTAGATTACTTAAACAAATAAATTTTATTGCAGTACGACCACTTCCTGCAGGCTTATTTAAACAATTAGAGGTCTGATTAAAAACAAAGATAAAGCAGGAAAATTAAAATCAATCAAGTAGAATATGCTCTAAAATTAGTACAGTGAAATTGACACCACCAAATCAAAAAATAAGTACCTGGACTAAAACTTATTATTTCATTAACTAAGCGACAGTAGATGAAGTCAGTATACATGTTTGTACAAAATCTGGGACCATTATATTATTTTATTGCTTTTCAACATATTTTTATCACTCTGAAGTTTCGATCTCAGGAGCACGTTTTTGGAAAGCTTGACTGCTTCTTGAGGTGCCTAAAATCGCATTCCACCAACAAATTTTTTTGTTTTGGTAACTAAAAGAACATTATTATTTAAACATTTGAAAATCTCACGTCGAATTTGTTTAGAAATTCCTCACACCAACTGAGGCGAGCTGTTTTTGAGCTTAGGTTATGTAGAATCCATGTGGCACACTTTGTTTTTCACAAATATATGTTCATGCAAAATTCAACGTATTGCAGTCTGTGATATGCCAAAATATGTCTCCCTCTCACTGTAACTCTCTCACATGTCGATTATCACGACAGATTTTGATCAATTTGGACGGGATTTATCATCCAGTGATGCACAGCCGTGACAAAATTCTGCAAATCAACTGTCTTCTGTACTTGTGTCATTATAACAAAAGCAGACGGATGCGATTTAAATAAATAAAGAAGCTTCGTTGTCTAAGCTAATTATACAAGACAAAATATAATTAGAACTTATACAAAACCCATCGATGTGACAGCTCACATTCATAACGTATCATTAGCCTGCAGGATCCGCGCTAAACCCTGCTTAAGCTTGGCAGCCTTCGCATTAAATATACTTACATTGCTGATGCCCAAAAAAATGCAATAACTGCAGGGTGCTATTGTACTATACAGTAAACCAAACTCACACCTGATAATCCTTATGCAGAAAATTCCCAGGCGTCCCACTCGATTCACCCTGTAGATTTAAAATAACAATGCATTATAGAAGCAAAAAAAAAACTGAAATAATGTTCATTTATATATGCCAACAATATCAAATCATTATTACTTACTGGTGTTTGCTAAACACAAACCACAAATCGGCATTGAAATTTTCTATTTCAAATATTACTTGTATAAGCACTTACCTGGCTCAAAGTATACTATTCGAGCGGGTGATTTCCATCCCAGAGGCAACCGCAAAAAATTGTGTTACGGTATTTTGCCTACGATTTCAAATAAATCATCGAACATTTTGTTTTGCAAACTGTATAGGTATTACGAGAACACTAATTATTTCAACAACAGCAGAAGAAAAAATCACACAAATAAGTACGATTTAAGTGTTATTTCATATGCTCCATGACCTGGTTTTGTTTTTTGTGAGTTTCTAAATTTGTCCCGCGAAATTTTTTGGCATACTTTTAGGTCAATTTCAGTGTGTCTGGTATGGCGTTGTAATAACACATTGAAATTGTAGCCCCATAGTTTTTTTAGTAACTTTTTCTTTAGAAATTTCCCAAGTTTTTGTAAAAACAGGATATACGGGGGTCGTTTCAAACAAAATATCAGGCCATGTATGTTAATATATCGAGGGTTATAGCTCGTAACCCAGAAGGTGTCACGCATTCTCACTAGGCTCAACTTATTTCATAGAGAGAGGAATATTAGAAAAAAAATTAAAGAATCCAAAAAAGAAAACAGTAGTTTTTGTATTTTTTAATTCTGGTTATGAAATTATCATATTAACACAAATTTTCTACCAATATTAAGCAGTGAGTTCCATAAAAAACAAATGCAATTACGTTAGGACATACTTTTCAGTTATGTCACTTAAAACCCTGAGACATGTTCAAGCGTTTCTTTCAAAAAAATGTTCCTTGAAATTTTATCGAATATATGCATGACTTTTGGTCATCCCTGTATGTTAAACTAAGCTCTATCTCGTATAAAGATAAGCTAAATCGCACACACTCAAAATTATATTTCAAATTGCTGAATATATTATACTAAGCAATATTTAAATTAATCAGGAAATATAAGGATAATTAAAAATATAAGAAGCTTATACATATATCAAATATATTGCCTAACTTGTTCTAAACGAAACATTTAAAGTTAATCAAAACCAATTACACTGTAAAGGTAAACGATCCTTGTATGATTTACCCATTTCTCAGAAATAAAGTAGATACTAAATTTCGCAATACGCCATTACAAATTGTGATTTATCCATATTACCCGCAAAGAACGCATTATATAAGCACCGACGACAAAGTATTTCTTTTTATTTTCAAAAGCACACACAACAAAACATAAAACCATAATCAAAAACTAGTTTCGCAATCACAAATAATGTCGACTGCGCCACTAAATCATCTCCAATTGTATGTATATATGGATGTGTATCAAATTGCATAGTACTTTATTATGGATACCTTATGTTGCGTGCGGAAATCGATCGTGCATCAAAGTTACTTGTTAGTTCGATGTTCATATGTTTTTGTCAAATGGAGTGCTCTGATGAGTGCATAACAAAAAGACCACCCACTTAATGGCCTCTATCATATTATGATTTTTCGTAAAGTAGGCTGGCGTTAGAAGTAGATAACTATGATTTATTACGTATATCACTACTGTACTAACATAGCCAATGAAATGGGAAGATAAAAAAATATTACACACTCAAAAAAGTACAGAGTGACCAAATTTCAGTGGATAAAGAAAAACTACCGCAATCAAATCATGATTTTCGTTATTTAACATTTTCTTTGATATTTTCGTTGCTATGAAAGTTAGCTAAAAATAGTTTTAATACCGTAGAAAAAAGTGGCTTACGCAGATAAATTTAAATTTATTTTGCGTAGAATTTCCTCTAAGTTTAATAACAACTTAAATATCAAATATGGCAACTTGGCCTTCACTTGATCGCAGCTCAAAAAAAAATTGAAAATGACGTGTCATTTAGATAGTACCTTACAATTCCATCGAAATTTGGCCAACCTGTAGATACTAACCTATAAATGTTCCATCCAGATTGCTTGGAATTCTTAAGACATATTTGACAATTAAAATTTCTCTGAAATTATGCTCACATATGTGTATATTATATTTAAAGGAGCGGTCTATATGCTTAATGGTACTATACTAAAATAACATATTATTCCTCATATCAAATTATCTATGATTATTTCGCTAAATTATAACCTATCGAATAGGTCTCAAAGTAAATTTTATTAGAGATAGTTTCTAGTTGTGGTTTATAATATTTATTAACGTAACAATAATTATAAGCATTTCTAGATCTAACAGGCAGTGTTGCAAAAGTCCCATAGCTATAGTTACGAGTATAGTAAAAATTTTTAATGAAAATTACTAGCATCCACAGGCTGCTGCTATTTTTGAAGTTAGAGAAGCAAAACATGCATCAATCTATTTTATTGCCATATAAATACATCCTCTCATTCTCCCAGCTGGTTCCACCAGGATATTTTCGATCAAGGATCTGCAGGCTCACTGCTTTTGATTTTCCCATGAACTTTCAGAGTAGCTTCATTAATTGCTGTTTTTATTACCAGCTGCATAGTTGTAAGCATCGCTATGAACTCTTTAAAATACCAAAATTCTAGGTAGATTCAATAAAAATTTCCAGTTTTGAACCTAAAACACTAAAGTAACAGAACACTAAATATACAATAATAATTTGATATAATATTGCAACTCAGACAAGACAAAAGTATAAATAACACCACTCTGCCACTGGCTGATTCAATATTACTACGAGGGGCGGCAACAATTGCGGGGAAGAACTCAGTTTCCACCAATTGCGACCTGAACAGTCGCATGGCGACAAAACGAGCGAGGCTCTACGCACCAATTAGGATCATTCAGGCGGCGTGTAACCATCCATTTCGAGTGGTATTGCCGATTTTACAAAAGATCGTAATTTCTTTTCTTAATAGTAATATTCAGTGGTAAAAATAAAACTAACAACCACTTAAAAATGCTGAGCTTTTTTCATTATAATTATTTGTAATTGTGAAAAATCGATTTTCAAGTTAATACTACTTCTTTTCGAGAACTAGTGATATTTTGTAGTTAAATTTGGCAATATAGGACTTTTTTGTCCGCATTCCTTTCGTTGTCACAGATTCGTTTGCCAAGCAATAATTTTGACCATGTGTTTGCACCAACTCACATGGCCATCTTTACGAGCTTTCATCAAATTCTTTGGGATGCAACGAGGACAAACCTTTTCCACAGAGTACAAATATTACCATACAAACCAACCACTAGAGACCTCGCTCACTTGGTTATAGAAAGAGCAGCGAATGACGCAACGTTCATAATATCTGGGAAGGGAGAATAAAATATAGTCCTATCTCTATCTCGCCCTGGTGACAAAACATCAACTCTGAGCGAAATAGTAGTAGAAGTAGCAAAATTAAGTAAGTACCTAACTTGATAAATTGCAAGAAAATATCAGGGATCTCAAAAACGTCCACGACACGTCAATGATGACAGGTTACTGACATGCCAGGAAATCTTGTAGCATATTTTTTGTTCTATTTTTCTTGAGAAAATGCCAAAATTTGTTGCTGTCAAAAATAGAAAAATTTGAGATAACGACCGAAATAACCATTTTGGAGTTCTTTGCGACAATTAAGACCATTTCCCGATGGAAGTCTGTCTGTGGGTGTGTCTGTGTGTATTCTCACGATAGCGCCTAAACGGTTAATCCAATTGAGCAACATTTCGGTGTATGAGGTTGGGGGGCACTAGGATGAACCCATTAGTTTTTGGTTGAAATCGCTTTACCCCTGTGACAGCAACCAATTTTGGCATTTTCTCTGTTACAGATCAATTTGCCAAACAATATAAAACACATTTCTAAGATTTCATAGACCTGCCTTTATCTTGTAACGAGGAGCTCATTTAACAAATGAATACACAAAATGTCGAAGAAATGCTCCAAAAACATTGAGTTATTATTTCTTGTCCTAAACACTTAATAAACTGCCGTCGTATGTAATTCATGAATTCACATCGATAACAAAGTTAGTAAGTTAGTATAGCTACACTAAAAATAATTACTTTTTGTCAATCTACTAATAAGTTGGTGGCAGCAATATCAATTTTGCGTATCTGTGCCAAGGTACCGAAAAAACGATTGACGAAATTCCTTTATTTTGACCCAGTATTAGTCAGCATCGAAGAAAACAAAGAAGTTGCGGAAGCAAACACGTTCTTTTTACTAACCATAGAAGGTGATTTCTTTATGAAATTCAATTGAGGCATAACCAATTGGCGTTTATTACTAAAATGGTATTTTATAAAATGTGTATTTCTTAGGTAGGTATTTTACCTATTAAATGGTTATTACAATAGGTAATCTTTCGTATTTATATCGTGGAAAAACTTAGTATTTCTTAAGGTAACTATAACTTAGTGACGATGATTGTCTGGTTCGTTAAAAACACTGACTTTGCATATTTGATACTATTTGCACTATATTATAAAGTAGTTTAGAATATTATCTAATAAGCCTCTTGGAATACTTCAAAAATAATTGCATGAGAACCTTTTCGATGGTTGGGCAAATTTGAAAAGTTTTTTTTGTCGCACTGGTTCTTTGAGCAATAGCTGGGTGTCTTCTTCACTATGGAACTTGCTCGGTTCACTTAAGAACGTATGAGTCTCTTATTAGAATTCGACATACCTTTTTCTTCCTTTAGTTTTTTTTTTGGTTGAATTTTAGTAGGCGCATATTATATACAGGGTGAGTTATTATTTATTTATTTATTTATTCACGGACAAAGTCCATTTATACAGCATACAATATAATATAACAAATATAATGCCATGCAATACTACACAAATTCAACAATTTTACAAAACCTAAGAAACTTTAAATTACACAATAAGTAGACAATTTAAACATAATTCAAGTTATACTAAAGCTATTCGCAAGACCCACGCCAGGAATAAAAGGAAAACTATGATCGTCAACGCAACAGGCATCGATCGACTTACGCAAAACTGCCGTCACGACGCTCACATTTCAAACGGCGAATAAATTCACCTATAGGCGCAAAGAAATCAACGCTTAAGCAAGAATTCGCCATCCTGGCCACTCTAGGGACAAAATTATTTCCTCCGTATTTGTACGGTGAAATTCCTCATGGAAAAGGTGAGAGTATCTATTGTTCCTAGACGGTACATGAAAATGAATATTGGACAACAAATAAGAAGACGATACCATATTGTTCAAAAGCTTATAAAGTATTAATAGATCTCTGACGATCACTCAATGTCGTAAGCCCCAGCTCGCTCATCATTGTTCCGTAATCGAACACAAAATCGATAGGACGCGGACGACCAAGCTTAAAGTGAACATACCTAAGGAAACGCCGCTGAACGCTCTCAACTCGGGCAGAATGGCAACCGTATGACGGGGTCCAAACCGCCGAGGCATACTCCAAATGTGGTCTGACGAGCGTCGTGAACAAAATTCTAATAGTATTCACATTACTGAAATCAACCGAGCAACGCTTTATGAAGCCCAACACTTTCAGAGACCTGGAAGTCGAGTGCCTGATATGATCCACAAAGCTCAAGGAAGTGTCCAGGTAAACTCCCAGATCCTTGACCGAAGATTTGTATTTCAGGACTGAATGGTCGACAAAATATTCATACAAAAGAGGTTGAAATTTACGCAAAAGCACTTAGAAACATTTAAAGTCATACCATGAAACTCACACCAATGCACAAATCTCACAACATCCTCCTGCAGAAGATAACAATCTGTGGGACCTCCGATATTAGTGCGTCAAAGTTCGATATTACCTCAAAGAACAGAATTTCACGCAAAACTAAGCAGTCAGTGTGTGGGCAGCCATAAAGTACGTATTTTAAAATTGTTGTGATTTGTACAGAGTGAAAATTCGAGTAAAACGCAAATTTGAGTTTAGACTCACCCTGTATACAGGTTTTGCAATATATACTAACAATTATCATTGTTAATAACTATCAAAACGCTATGCCCATAAGAAGCAGAGTTTAAATTATTTCAGTTCCAGTACAAAAGCCTTAGAATTCGCCATGTTTTGCATATAATACTAGTGGTAACTTGTGAACCACTCTGTACAATTTTCTAAAATTTTAGTATAATTAATGTCAAGTCATTGCACCGCTTACACTTAAGGTCCACTTAGCGTTAAGTCACTTATAACACACCTAAGTGGGACTTAAGTTAGGCCGAGGTAATCTATAGCTTAAGGTCCACTTAATTCATATCTAACCTCACTTTTTATTTTGTTTTCCATTATTTTGTCTAGGTACGTCAATAAACATTATTCTATGAGGTATGTTTACATTATGTTAGGTGCTTGTTCTGTCTGAATATATTCGAGCGAATCATTTTGAGGACTTGGATAATTGGACGTTTTCTAAAATATAGGGTTGTCAAACAAAGGACTATAGTGAATCTTTTCCACGCGACCTTGAATACCCTCACAACTTGTAATTAGGAATTATTAAGCCAAAAACAGTTTTTGGTATTTACAAGGCCTAGCGCCAAATCACGGACGGGATCTGCGATTATTGTACAAGGCCCACCCTAAGTTTTTTTATTTCAGACTTTTCATCGGCTACCTCCCTTCGTAAATGTTTATTTATGTTTTCATATTATATTTGCGTAAGGAATCACATTTTCGCGGATAATTTTCGGGTGTTTTAGCATTAAACCGGCTTGAAATTATTTTCTACACCCCGTCTTTTTCTCGCCAAATTTGGTTGTTGGTATTTTTACATTCTATTATTTACTATATTCTGATACTATCCTCAGAAGTAATATTTTTTCCTATAGGAAAGATTGGGAGCCCGTTTCTTTCTCTTCCATCTTAAAATACATAAAAACTTAACACATTAAAATCAGAAACTAATATAAAAGTAAATAATTCCTTAGGTTAGCCAGTAGCCAGCATTCTTTTCAACATGTTTGTATTAAAATGCGACGATACCACATATTTCTCAAACTTAGCTAAGTATTGGCTGGTGCAATTCATATCCTAGATAAGGTCGACCTTATCTTAAGGTAGACCTTAGCTAAGTTGTAGATTTAAGCGAGGCGGTGCAAAAGGCTGTTAACCAATGAAATTGTGGAATAATAAATAGGGCTTTCCATTTAAAAAAAACGTAAGTTTGGTTCACCCTGATGAGATGAGCCACCCTGTACAAATAAAAATAACTTTAAAATACGTATTTTAGGACTGCCTACACACTGGCTTAGTTTTGCGTGAAATTTTTGTTCTTTGAGGTAATATCGAACTTCGACGCACTAATAACTCACCCTGTATATGGGAATATAATTGTTACAGTAACAGACAAATCTTTTGTGGCTCTTTCTTTTTATTCCGCATTTTTCCATTTGCGATTTTCACACACTGATTTATAGAAGGACAACCTACAAGTAAACCTAAACTAATAAACTAAAATAACATACATTTTGTGATTAATGATTATAAATAAAAATCATTTCTTCCTATAGGCAAGCATAACCCAATCAAATACAAAAAAGGCCCTAACGATATCTGTTATACCAATTAGATGATACAAAACAAGATCAGAATATCATTTTTTACTCTATAGCCAGAAATGGTTTACTTGTTTTTACTTCATGTTTGGTTTGGTTCTGCGTTCGTTTTCTATCTATGCTTTTCACTGTTTATTTCTCTGTCACATCGGAAATGTATATGGTGTGTCTTGGCCTGGACGACGAATGTGTTTATTCTAACAGGCCGTGGAGTAATCGCGACAAAAGTACTTATAAGGATACACTTTTATTCCATTAAAACTTCTATCTAAATGAAGTAGTACTGAATAATACAGTGTGAGTTGTTTTACTGAACAGAATTGTATTATACATCCTGAAAAGGTGTTGCGTTCTTATTCGTTTCTATGGGTAAGTTATCACTGCTTGTGCTCGTCGATCACAATATCAGAGCAAAAACTATAAATTTCAGATTATCATCTCTCAATAATACAATAGTTCCGGCATTTAAATTAAAGAAATCATGCTAACACAGTATACGTGTGTTTTCAAGAGCCTGTTGGCACTTTTTATTCGAGAGTCCTGACGAACTACACCATTACTATGATTGGTTTCAGGGACGGTACCCCCCTATCACGTACCGGCATCCATTATGTCCTAAGCATCCTTTGAGTTGGCTCACTGACTGCAGAATTTGCATTCTTCTGTTTCTGCTAAACCTAATGTTTCCATGGATTTCCCCTATATCTACGGTGACCAATCTAACCACCACTTTCCTGCAGGATGTAATTCCGGCTGCCGGTCGAGGTTTGCAAGTCGACGCAATCTATACTGACCCCTGATCATTCCCTAATTCAACAGAAGATGTGCGACATTGGCTTCGGCAGGACTCTGATATCTTTTTTTCAGTCCTATCTGGGAGCAAGGCAACAATTTGTTGAATACAATGGATTCAAGTTCACTCACAGCCTCAAGTGGAACTCCGCTAGGCAGTACGTTGGCTCCTCTTCTCTTTGCAATATTCGTAAACGATATTGGCTCTGGTTTCAATAGCAATTATTTGTTGCTTGCGGATGATTTAAAATTGTATCGTACTGTTGTTTGTGAGAACGATTGCGCACAGCTTCAAACAGATCCGTGTCGGCTCTCAGAATGGTGTGATCTAAATAGACTTCCTCTAAATCTGAACAAATGTAAGGCGGTGACATTTACAAGACGTCAAGATCCGTTTATGCGAAACTACACCATCGGTAATTCAAATTTGGAACGCTGCGCTTTAATCAAACATCTTGGTGTATACTTGGATGGTGATTTATCTTTCAACTACCACATTGAGCAAGTTTCTGCTAATGCTTTGCGAATGTTAGGATATTTTTAGACAAACCAGAGAATTCAACAACATGGACTGCCTGAAAAGTCGCTATTTCGCCTTTGTTGTGTCTATTTTGGAATTCGCTACAATCATTTAGTCGCCCATCTACCGTGTTCATATACAGAGATTGGAGAGTATCCAACGTAAGTTTTTAAAATATTTGTCATTTAAAATTAATGGATATTTTCCTCCTCGTGGGTGTGATCACGGCCTGTTACTGACAATGTTCGGATTTCGGCCGTTAGCCGAGAGACGCATCTTCGCGTCTCAGATCTTTCTTTTTAAGTTGATCAACAATATGTTGGATTGTCCTCGGTTGCTTCAGCAGCTATGGTTTCGTGTCCCTAGGGTTCACTCTAGAAGCGCTAGTTTATTTTGGGTGCCACAGATTTGTTCTAATTATGAATCTAAAGCACCGCTATTTCGGGCTTGTAAATACAGCAACCGATTAGTTATTAATGAAAACGTTGATTTTTTTAATGCATCGCTTGATTCTTTTAAGAAAAGTTTAGAGACATGTTTGCGGGCTACTATTTGGATTTGTTTTGATGAAATATGTTCATGTGTTAATTATTAATTGTTCTTGTAATCCTCCCAATTTTCTTTCGTTTTGATGCGTGTATTTCCTTTTTTGTATTTTTCAGTTAGTTTTAAGTTGGGTATTTTTGTATGCTAATGCTAGGCAATTGTTTTTGTTAATGTAAGATTTTGTCTTGTTATTGGGTAGCAATACCTGTTAGACAATAAAGAGATTATTAATATTATTATTATAACCTCTAGCAAACCCTGTACTGTGATCACTCTGCCTGAGATCCAAAGTTTGCTCACTAAATTTGTTATCTTAAATTCGATAATGAATGGAATCGAAAATAAAATAACAAATGAACAAACTTCATCAATTTTTGACTAGATTGATTATTTTGCCAGTGAGTGTAGCCTAGGTGAAGATCAGGATTAAAAGTTATGAAGGTGAATCCCAGTGTAAGAATTTATAAATTATATATCAGCTACAACCTTAAATTATCAAACTATCCCATCAAACAAAAGATTGCTGTTTGCTTGGATACAAACTAGAAATAGGCCTGTGGCATAGTTAGCAAAGTCACTGTTTTTACCAAAACTAAGGATTTTGTTTAAATTATCAGAGTTCCAATCCAATTGCTGTTTTCACTATTATCTTAAAATGTAAATTATTGCAAAAATGTTCTATTATCAGCTATAAATAACTCATTAACCTAAAATTCCATAACATCTATATCAACATTCCTATCGTATTTCACGAGTCTTCCCATTCGCGTACTTATTATTCGTTAATCGTGTTATGCTAGAAAATAAAGATTCTTATCAGAGCAAGACTTATGCACGAAGCAATGTTCCTTCATCAAGTTTAACAACTATAGCAATAAATTAATATGCCATTAATGATGTTACAGTTTGTAGAAAAATAAATCTGTTGTTGCTGATGATTACTTTATTAAAAAAATATATTTCTTAAATTATTAAAAGCTTTTCAAATCAACCAACAGTTAAATCACTAAAATCATCAGAAATTGAGGTAAGTGGCCTCAGTGGCATCCTCCTAACCACTTAAACCTTTAGCCTAATGTTAATCCGTATGGTTGCACGTTTTCATTAAAAAGCAAAAGCACACCACCGCTCAAGAGGTTCAAAAGTCACACAGTCAGCTGGAAAACTCATGGTGTGCTTTTATTACTGGAGAATAATACGAAGTTAAAATAAACAATCAGAGAAAAAAGCAAAGAAAATTGACGACAGTTGTCTTGCTTCTGCATGAAAAAGCGCCAGTGTACAACAGCTTCATCGCTCCTTCTTTTCCATCTCCTCGTCTGTGAAATCAACCATGGAATTTGGGTCACCCTATATGTTCCAGAAATGTCATTTATATCCGGCCTTAAACAAAAATGCTCCAACCTCGCAGAGTTTAATTTGTTTTGTTTGCACATAATTTTGAATAATTTAGAATGTCATATGACATGCATGCAATGCAATATCACACACTACATTGATTTTATACACGTTATTGAACACCAATAATTACTGAAATAATTAGTTATGAACAGTTAATAAACCACTTTAATTATATTCTCAAAGAGAACCAGTAACATTTTCTAAATGAAAAACTTCATGTAACTACTGGGTACTATTACATGATAAATACTGTAATTGTATCTATTTAAATTAGTGGAAATGCGATGCGATAATTGATTTTTTTTAACTCACGAAGGTGAAGTGGAGTAGATTATTAAATTCAAGAATGATAGTCAACTTCCACCTCCACGAATATTTGCGAATTTGTTATTTGTCATTCATATTCAACATGAAAACCAAAATCAACTACTATGAACCTGAAAGATTTATATTGTACGGCCACTGATGATGGAATAAACAAATTCCGAAACATGAATTTTGTGGAGCAGATGTCTTTCATTCATAAATAAATCCCGCTCCTCGTCGATGATGGATTGCTTCAAAAAATTAAATTTATTTACGTTTTCTTTGTTTATTTTCGAGTATTGCTAATAAAAGTCTGTTTCATTTAAGTTTGTAGTTTTTTATACATGTGCAATTTGACAATAATTATAGCATTTGTACAAAAGTCACAATTAGTCGATGGATTTGTTGAAAACTTAAAACCCTATTCTCAAGTTTTAACCATTTTTGACTTAACTCCTTTTACCCGTACCAGCGTATTTATCATCAAATCTTACATTTCAAGACCCCGGAAAGCGCCAGAAATTCCGAAAAATAAAGCAAACTAATAATAAAATTTGTACCACAAAGTGTTTTTTGAACCAATACATAATTACCTTGCTTTAGTCAATAACTATTTTCACTCGGCTGTATTTGTTAAGAATGTATTTATTTCTTAAGCACGGAGAGCTCTAGACTCTAGGCAGAGAACAACAGAGAATATGAACTCCCACCACGTTCTATTGTCCTGTGCGAGGCAGGTGGTAGCCATTTTTTAATATACTCGACAGATCCGTATTTACGTTTTATTGAAATTACAGGATAGGTAAAGAACAGGGGAGTAATCGAATTATTTTATAATAGAATTACATCTTTATTAATTATAAAAACAAACAAATACTTTTTTACATTTATTCATGTTTCTATATAATAATTTTATTTTTATTTATATTTTTAAAATTTCTATTAATTAATTTTAATGTATAAAATAACCTTAACCTAAAATATAATTTCGTAACATATTTTTTTGGGAAATTAGAACATGGATGTTCAAACTTTACATTTTTGCTTAAATTAATAAAATTATTAATAATATTGAACTAGCAATTAACCATAGTTCAGCTCTAAAGAAAAAAAAAGTGTAATTGATTACGGGCAAATATAAATGTATTAATTTTAGATAGAGTAAAATAAAATTGTTCTAATTTATACAATAGGTCTACCGATTATCAATTCCTTAAGTATAATTGAGAATGTATTATATTTTACCTGTTTATGGCCTTCAAAAAAACAACGCAAGCACACATGTTGGGAATTTCCCATTATATACCTACAAAACATGTTAAAATCACCCCCAATAAATGGGCAATAAAACCTGAGACGTGAATTTACTACCTGCTAATAGCTATAACAGTTAAAATATGTACCTCAAATTTAATAAACACTGTCCGAATTTAATAGAATTTTTGAACTCATCTAGTAAGATTTTTTTAAGCTCTCTTTTTAGAATGCTTAAGATGTATTGGACTTTTATGGGCAAATAGAAGTTATCAAAGATAAGGGCCATTGTGCTGCAAAATTAAGCAAAGTTATTCATGTTTTTTAAAAAATTTGTGTGTTTTTTTTAGGCACGTAAGCTCAATCTTTTAAACAGTTTGTTTAGAAACATTTGTTTTTCAAAATAACAATTATTGGTAATTTGATTTAATGTACCTATGTGATATTATTTTAATCTAATTTTATATGCATCTAATTCAAATACTACATAAATATCTTACCTTTTACTATCCATCGGGAAACTAAAGAATGATAAATTGCAGTTATAATATTTATTCCTGCAATTCTTCGCAGCACACATCATTCCGCCTCCGCTTTTTTGCATTTGCATTGGCTGTAGAAATCTGTATTATAATGAAAAACTGAACCATAATAATCAAACTTTCAAAGTTTTAAATAAGTGGTCCATATTGAGCCTGAAAGATTTATCTTTTACGGCCACTGATGATGGAATAAATAAATTCCGAAGCATGCATTTTGTGGAGGAGATGTCTTTCATTCATAAATAAATCCCGCTCTTCGTCGATGATGGATTGCTGCAAAAAAATAAATTTATTTACGTTTTCTTTGTTTATTATCGAGTATTCCTAATAAAAGTATGTTTCATTGTAAGTTTCTAGTTTTTTATGCTCATGTGCAATTTGACAATAATTGTAGCATTTGTATAAAAATCACAATTAGTGGATACATTTTTTGAAAATCGGTTGCATTTGCTAGGAATCTATTTATTTCTCAAGCACGGAAAGCTCTAGACTCTAGCCTCTAGGAGAGAATGCAACTTGAGACATTTATTGAAATCAATATCATTTTTTATTCATAATACTCAATATTCAAAGTTTCTGACAATTTTGCAAAGAACATGGTAATAAGCATGCCATTTCATGAATTTACTATAAATTTTTTTATTATTTGCTTTGTTCGATTTCTTAATCCTAGTGGAGTATTTTGAACATCCAATCACTTTCTGAGTAAAAACTCATAGCGAAACCACGAGAAACGCAAACTGGGGCGATAAAGAGAGAGACAACGACAACTGGATATTGGTGAAAATTAAGTTTTCGATGGAATATACGGTGACGAAAACTATCATTTCATTGAGGCCCATAGAAAAAATATTTTATAGTTTTTTTAATTTTCTTGACTATATTATATTGCATCCATCATTTTAAATTTCACAATAGAAATAACTAGAATTATACAGAATATACTATGAACTATGATTACCCTTACATTTTTTGATTTACTCTATTGACATTTCTATTAAGAACAATAAAACCGACATTATTGTTGTGGTGTAGAGTTATTATACAGGCAAACTTTAGCACACTATAAATTAAGTGATAAATAAAAAAATATTGACAGCAATAGGGTGATAAACAACACGCAAATGTCAAAAGCACACTTTGCTGAATATTGTCTATATTTATGATTGTTATGTGTACAATATAAATCTTGGAACTACAGCTTTTATTATTGCATTACATATTATTAGATATTAACCATTTATTTTCATTTCATACCATTTCCAGTACTTGGAAGAGTCTTTTGCAATACCTACGTTCATCTACATTGGGTCCTGTAACTTTCTATCCCAACATACACCGTGTGTCACCACGATATATTATCAACTGCAACTAAACATTATTTTTAAATGGAACACCATATATTTATTGAATTTTATATATGATGATTGCATGATGAATCTGTCGTCGCATACGAACAAGGCAAAGCTAGTATTATACCAGGATCAGTTAGAAATTAGCGAGAAAAATTTATACACTTAGGTCAAACATTATTGTATGAATCAATACAATGCAATGTAACGCAAAGACAACTGATCAGTTGTTTAATGAGATTTGGTCAACAAAACCAATAATTCTGTCAGTTGATGATTTCAAGTCCGATTGAAAATAACAACGTATGACCTTCAACTTCACTTAATTTTTGAACCGAACATTGCATATAATACAAAATAAAAAATTAAACATAATGACTATACTTAATACAAGTATTGTATTTTTACAATTAAACTATTCTTATTTGAAGTTTATCATCATTCTTCGAGAAAGATCGGTAAATCTGCGACTTAGCATAATGAAGTATTGGAGGCATGGGCGCCGGAAGTAATTAAATTAGGGGAGGGCAAGGCAAAAAATACTAAGTAAAGAAAACAAAAGTATTATGTATATAATATGTGGCAAAATACCTATACTTATACAGTCAATCCAACTTCTTTTGAAGTTTAATTTATATATTAAGTATTTAAAATATTATATAATTAAAAAAAGCTTAAGATAAACTGATCCTGATCGGTTATAACATAAATTGAACATAAATCTAATCAGAAAATAGCAGTAGAATATTCCTTCGTTTTTGCGAAAATCGATCTATCACTTTTTTAATAAACACGTCTTTGTTCTTATTTACATGTTCTCTGTGTACGCTGAGAAGACATAATCCAAATAGTCTTTCTTCACTCATGGTAGACCTTAACCAAGTTTTCACCCGTCTTAAGGTACTAAACGATCTTTCAATAATTGTGGCCGTTGTTGGAGATAAAGCCAAAAAAATAGCACTTGCTTTTTTTGTTACTACGGAAAAACTCACAATGTTTTTCCAATAAATCGGCGAACTCTAACTGAATATTTTCATTTTTATTTTTCTCTATCCACATTTCATCCCATGTTTCACTCTCAGTCTCTAAATTTTCTAAATCGTATACTTTGGCTATGTTAGGAATTTTTTCTATTCATTTCCTATACTCTTCTGTTACAGTTAACTCTGGATGAAACAGGCACAAAGAAAATGCAATTTCTGTTTCTTCCGAAAATCTTATCTCAATTGAGCGGATAATTGAATCTAGATATGGAATAAACAAAGAAACACGGTAATATTCCTCGCAAGACTTCGTTTCGTGATTAGCTCTATAAATTTGATTTGATCCCAGTCTAGGAATTCTTAGTGGTATGTCAAATTTATCACCTACTTTTTCAGATTTTTGGAAAATTTTCTTATTGTATTTTTCAGCGTCAGATCTGTGATTTTTTAGTGCAGACAAAAGTGTTTTAATATGGTTTTTGCCGAAAGAAGATTTATTATTTCTCCTTGTAGTATGTTGCACACCTGTTCCAATTCAGCACTATAATGTGAAATGATGTGGAGACAGAGTATGAATTACAAGTCGAAACTGCAGCTAATAATTGATTAGCTTTTGATCATGTCTCTGTGCTGAATTCTATTGAATAAGCCAAATGTCCCAAAGCCCCTCTTATTTCTTCGTAATTTTCGGAAAATGTTCTGATGGATTTGTACTTTGAGGACCATCGTGTCACAAAATAATGGGATTTTAGGGACATATTTTCTTCTATATGGACTGTCACGACAAAATTTAATAACTTTGTTGATATAATCTGCAGAATTCTGTATATCTTGGATATGGTTTAAATCATTTACCACTAAACTTATGTATGTGATATTTTCCTGTATTTACGTGTTCCATGGAGCGGCAAGCGCCCCGTCGAAAAACGTTGGCCTCTCAGTTTGTTTTTTACGTACGGGAATAAAAAGAAGAAGAAAACAGTAATTTTTCAACAATAAAATAAAAGTCAAATCTCCACGAAATAATCTTTAATAGAATGATCGGCAATTATTTAGCCAGACATGTTTCGAAACATCATTCTATTAAAGATTATTTCGTGGAGATTTGACTTTTATTTTATTGTTGAAAAATTACTGTTTTTTAATTATTAGGCTAAATATACAAATAGTATTCCCCTCGTACTCGTGCAAATCGCTTATAATAATTCATAACAAGAAACTCAATATTACACACTGTGCCCACATTTCGTTTTCACCCATTCATGGAAATGTTGATCATAACAACTGCGTGATTACCGCATTTAAATTATATTGTATATTATTTTAATACTATGTATATTAGTTATATCCATATTATATACGTATAGGTACGAAGCTTAAAGAGAATTATTGCTAAGACCCCGAAACACAATTCCAAAAAGGTCATCTGAGGATAATATAGAATTTACGATATAGCGGTCATTTCATCTTCATCTTTTTATACATAATCGTATTTATCGTATTGCATATTATAATGTAGGTATATTACATAAAGTTCATGTTTGAATCATCACAAGAAAAGTCAGCCTCGCCCAAATATGTTTGTTTATGTTTTTACTGAATATGGTAAACCTAATATGGGATATACGTACGTTTACTAAATTTTATTTTGATAGCTTTTTACCTCCACAAAAGCTAGTTATATTTAGTTTTCTTAGCCAAATGTATTTCGAGTATTGCTACTCATCTTCAGATTATTTCTTATTTTAATGCTATAGCGTCAAAACTTATTTCTATATGGTGGTAATTTAATTAATAAAGACAGTCATTTGTGGAAAAGATTTTCCTTTTAAAAAGCTTTTTATATTCGCCTAGATTCTGCTTAGTTCCTTAAAAAAACCCTGCTACCTTTGTATTGAAACAAAATATAATAATAAGCAACATATTTGCGGCTAAATATATGTTGTTTTTGGGACAGCCTGTATATTTCCAATTTTGGAAACCGAAATATTTAAAATCTGTGCATCTTTACATACAATACAATACAATGCACACTCTATCATAATATAGACATGCGGAGCGATATCGGCAAATTAAGTGTGGTATATTGGTATTCGCTCTTAGATTGTCTATTATAGTCGTTTCTAACTATTCTTAAAAATTGTGTTGAAATGCTGTCATATATTTCCTTGTATGATGTATCAGATTTATTTAATATAATTTATTGTTATGCATTTACGTTATGATTGTTCATATTGTTAGATGATACTTTTCGCTATACACCCGAGAAGAATCCTATACCCCATAAAATGTCATAAATTTTATAATACTTCATAATGCATGTAAACCATATTTTGAAATTAAATATACCATACGAATCCTACGCACTTTGGACGATATCTAATGTTTCTTGTTTACCATCTACCATTTTGAAATGAAACTTTTTTTATGTTTAATTTTGCGTAATTTTGACACATGCTATATTTCTACACGGAAAAAAATCTCCACTTATTCCAACTGAGATAATCATTGATCAAGAGTGGCTTCGTGTCCCTATTTTGCAAGTAAATTTATCCTTGATACAACTATTAGTATATATATGTTGCTTGGTTTCAAAACCGTTATCCTCTTTATACATGAAAATATGTTATTTATAAAAGACTTGTATTGTTCTTGACGTTTATCAGCACTTTAATTAAATGATAGATATACTCTCAATTGAAGCATACGAGGGTTGCCTTATATATTTCGGGATTTGGCAACCCTGGTGTTGCAATCTGGCAACTGAGAGCTCTATCGTAAAGTTGGACATTTTTGAAGTTATACAAGCGCTATTTGTGTTGTTTACAGTAACTTAAAAGATTCATCTCGGCCCAAAAATGGAATTAAATCGTGAACATTTTCGTGCGATTATTTTTTACAACTTTCGACGTGGATTAACTCAGCAACAGGACAAGGATGAACTTAATTCAATTTTTGGCGATGAAGGTCCATCAAGGACCAGTGTTTATCGATGGCATGGTGAATTCAATCGTGGTCGTAGTTCACTCCAACACGAATTTCGTGAAGGTCGTCCAAAATCAGTTGTTGTTCCGAAAACCATTGATACTGTGCGCGAACTGATATTGCAAGATCGTCATGTGACCTATCAAGAGATTGAGACAATCTTAGGCATTAGTGGGACCAGCATACATTCAATATTGCATAAACATTTGACTGTCAAAAAAATTTGTTCGCGTTGGATCCCACACGATTTGTCAATCGCTCAATAAAAGGCTCAATCAGAGTGGTAAAAGTGCTTCGACAATTGGTTCAAACGCATGCAAAAGTGTATAGATCTTCATGGGGAATATTTTGAAAAACAATAAAGCAATTTTCGGTGAACAATATTTGTTTTTGTTGTCTAATCCCGAAATATAAAATGCAACCCTCGTATATTCCCATTTAGAAAATTAGTACAGTCAGATGACCTCAATTATGCTGAAGAACTTTGGGACGACTCTATTGATTATATTAAGAAATTAATTAAATACAAAATTTTACTAGACATAGCTGTTTTCAATGCATGGAAAACAATTTTGAGAGCCGAAAAGCATGATAGAATTGCCCAATTTAGGCGCTCTTTTAACAAAGCTCTTCGAAGCATACTCTGTATAGGTATACATTTTTTTTTTGAATTTAAATTGAGCTTGGTACATGTTTTATAAAATTAAACTATAGTTTTATGTCTGTGTATAGCATAAAGTTTAAAGATATTCTTGGGGAGTAAGATTCTGTGAATCATGGATTGTGAAGTCTGAACCTGACAGTACATCATTGAAGATTTTGTAGTGTAATGTGATACGACCATGCTGCATTATATCTCTTCAATAAAAAACTTGTAAAGAAAAAAAGCTCATCAGATTCCAGTTGTATTAAATTTTAATCAATTTATATGTGCGCACATAATGTCACCGCAGGCTATTGTATCTACGTATAAACCAATATGTGTGGATTAGATTGCTCCAGTTTAGAATTCAACTTTCGATTTTCTTCAAATATGGTCTTGTGTGATGTGGGCTGTGTTATAGCATAGCAAAAAGTGAAATTTATTTTATTTTGATATTACCTATTGATGCGGCAAATTTTCATTATCTACCTATACTAAACCAAACAACATTTTTTTTTTTTTTTGGTAAGCACTGATTTCTTTAATTCTGCTACGTAATCTAATGTAATTATATCTGCGTAAAATTCAATTGTGTATATAAACTAGCAAGTAAGTAAGGCAATTTGCAGGTTTTTTATCATCTTTTGAAATCTATCCTTGTTGAAATATTAGTTTGGAAAAGGTGTAACTAGTCAATACAAATATCTAGGACGAATATTGTTTCTTTTATATTTTTAATAACTTCTAGGCATACGCAATGTTAATTTGTAACACTGATCAATAGTGGGGATTTTGATGAACATAAATCAATCTAATATAAAATTTAATACTACTCGTAATTTCAATTGCATTTCATAATAGTTATTTTTGTTACATGTACCTAAAATGAAGTTTTACAGGACGAATCACTGCAGATGAGTTCGTTACGAGCCTAAAAAGTCTAAGGGCTATGTACAGAGATCCATTTTTGGCCATGCCTAGTGATGAAACTTTTTTAGTTACCAAAATTGTTTATTTCGGTTTTCCAAATAACTTTATTAGTCAAATAATTGTTAGATTACGTGTTAGCCTTTGACATTGTTAGTATAATAAGAATTATGTAGGTACGTTTTAAATTTATGTGATTTTTTATGTTTGAATTTTGGAGGTGAACTTTATAACTACTTTTGGAGGTTTGAATTTTGGTGGTGAACTTTATAACTACTTTTCACCTATCTTTTGTGACTAGTGACGATGTTCTCTCGAGTATGGCTGAGTTGAGGGCTGGGGCTGCTGGCGCGGACGAGCTCACACTTGATATGGTTAACATATGTCATCCCACAATTACACCCCTAATGACACCCATCTTCAATGAATGTATTAGTCAAAGTTACTTCCCTATTAAGTGGAAAAATGCCGTAGTACTACTAAGACCCAAAACAACTATTGTACAGGAAATATCAGATTTGCGACCGATTAGTTTATTACCAGTTTTCTCAAAAATATTCGAGAAAATTATTTACAAACAAGTAGTTCGATATTTGAATAATAATAATCTTTTTTCCAATTTTCAGTCAGGATTTCGTAAGGGCCTGAGTACTGCTACTGCCTTACTAAGGATACTGGATGACATAATAAAAGCTATGGATAGCAGAGACACGTCTGCGCTAGTACTTCTGGATTTGAGCAAGGCTTTCGACACAATCGATCATAATTTATTGTGGGCAAAATTACTCTATTATGGGTTTGACAAAGCAACAATAAATTTCGCGCGTAGTTATCTGTCCGATCGTACCCAAGACGTTATGATAGATAGGGAAAAATCTGAGTCTCTTCATCTGACCAGGGGCGTGCCACAGGGGTCTATTCTAGGTCCTTTGTTTTTTGTTATTTTTACCACAGATATTTTAGATTGTCTTAATTCATGTTGTATACATCAATATGCGGATGACACCCAGGTTTATGTTTCTTTTAATAAAAATAACTCTCATAATGTAGAAAACAAAATAAATGATACTCTTAATCGAATTCAAACATATTGCATTAGTAATGGTTTAAAACTAAATCCTTTAAAGTCGAATGTTATATATTTTGGTCATGAAAACAACTTGAATATTAAAATAGATCAGAGTATGATATCTACTAAAACAGAGTTCAGGAACTTTGGAGTCATATTTGATAATAGCCTGCGGTTTAAAATGCAAGTTAGTAAGATTGTTCAGAGAGTTTATATGTTTTTGCGAAATTTATATATACAGGGTGGTCCAACGAAAAGTTTGCACCTAGCTTTTCTCTTTTTTTTTGTAGTCGAATGCGAAAATGCTCGGACACGTCGATTTTGCTTTTGAGGGGGACACATTTTAAACATATTTTTCGATCTGCGCCTTTAACCCCCTAGCGGGGGTGAGTAACAACCCTAAAATTTTAAATGGAAAGAGGGGTCTAATGACATATCATTTGAAAGGACACAAAATTGTCTTTCTAATGATACCCTATTTGTCGAATTTTACTAAAACAGTTAATACGAAAACGACTTTAAAGACATTAAGCCGATAATTTTGGTATTAATGAGAAATACAAATAAGTTTTAATTATTACGACTGAAAACAACTACAATCATTTCTAAATTATTTACTTTGAAGAAAAACGGGATTTCAAAAACACTATCTTATTTATCAGAACTAAATTCCTCACTAATCGTTTGCGTTTTTTGTTGAAATAAAAACTGCAGATACGTGTAGGAAAAGAATTTACACCGTTTATTTTAGTCTTTTCATTGATTCAGTTTGGTTGCTTCTCAAGTTATTTTACTTTTACCGTACAAAATGATTTATTCCATTCTAGAACGAGTTGAAATTGTTAAACTTTATTTTCAAAATAATAGTAGTGCTAGACTTACGGCTCGCTTATTTAATGAGAGACATCCCGATAAAAATGTGAATGATGTGTACGTTGGCAAGTTAGTTAAAAAGTTTGTAGATACCGGATCTGTCTGTAATGTAAAACACCAGCCGCAGAAACCGATCAGAAATGAAGCTGTGGAAGTCGCTGTTTTAGGGCATGTTGAAATGGATCATAGTCAAAGTACCCGTCAACTAGCTGAAGCCTCAGGTGTCTCCCGTTCGTCCATAATACGAATTTTAAAAGCGTACAAATTTCATCCGTACAAAATCAAATTAGTACAGGAACTAAATGAGGATGATCCTGATAGAAGGCTGCAATTTTGTGAAGCAATGAGCCAGCGTTTAACTGAAGATCCGCAATTATTATTTAACATTTGTTTTTCCGACGAATGCACATTTTATTTGAATGGAGCTGTAAATAGGCACAATTGCCGTTACTGGGATGACAGTAACCCACATTTATTCCGTGAGGTTCATACCCAGTATCCTCAAAAAATAAACGTCTGGTGTGGCATATTAGGAAATCATATTATAGGACCACTTTTTATTCCTGGAAATTTAACTGGTGAAGTGTACCTAAACATGCTTGAAGACACAATTGATCCTTTAATAACACAAATAATAGAAGATGACCAAAATCATACTGCTGATCGGCTTTATTTCCAGCAAGATGGAGCACCTCCGCACTATGTGGCTCCTGTAAGACAGTTCTTAGATGACCGGTTCCCTGGACGGTGGATTGGAAGGAGGGGCCCAATTGAATGGCCTGCCAGGTCACCGGATTTATCGCCTTTAGACTTTTTTCTTTGGGGGCACTTAAAAAATAAATGTTTTGCCACGAAGCCCGAGTCCATAGAAGATCTTCGCCAACGCATTACAGAAGAGTGCAGAAACATAACACCTGATATGCTACAAAATGTTAGAAATAGATTTGAACAAAATCTGTATTATTGTATGGAATCAAATGGGTCACATTTTCAACATTTGTTAATGTAACGTTTTAATAAATCAATTTAACAGCTTGTTTACTTTTTTTACAAAGCAATGTTAAAACTAACAAACATTGGAATGTACTAACGATTGCAGGTGTTTTCACTCGCAATAATTAAAACTTATTTGTATTTCTCATTAATACCAAAATTATCGGCTTAATGTCTTTAAAGTCGTTTTCGTATTAACTGTTTTAGTAAAATTCGACAAATAGGGTATCATTAGAAAGACAATTTTGTGTCCTTTCAAATGATATGTCATTAGACCCCTCTTTCCATTTAAAATTTTAGGGTTGTTACTCACCCCCGCTAGGGGGTTAAAGGCGCAGATCGAAAAATATGTTTAAAATGTGTCCCCCTCAAAAGCAAAATCGACGTGTCCGAGCATTTTCGCATTCGACTACAAAAAAAAGAGAAAAGCTAGGTGCAAACTTTTCGTTGGACCACCCTGTAGAAGTAGGTATGTTTTAAGTAGACATATGAAACAAAAATTATGCGAAAGCCATTGTAATTATTGCGATGTGGTTTACGATCCCTGTTTGGATGTACAATATCAATATAAAATTCAGAAAATTCGAAACTCTTTTTCTGTTTTATTTTTGGACTGAGCCTGAGAGATCATATTAGCGAACGACTTACGGAGTTAAAATGGTTGACTATGAAAAAGCGTAGAGAGTTACATATGGCATGTTTGATTTATAAAATTATGAAATCTGGGGCTCCGTCATATCTGAGAGAGAAACTATGTCACAGACATATTGTGCATGATAGAGATACACGATACCGCCACCTCCTCAGCATACCAAAACATAGATCTGCTTTATTTGAACGTTCGTTCTCCTATGTTGCTTCTCATTTGTATAATAAAATACCGGTAGAAATGACATTGCTGTCAACCTATAGCTTCAAAAATAATTATAAAGAGTACCTTTTGAACAATGGCTGATGCTCTGTTTCACCCTACCTGTTTTTGCATTTATGTGTTACATTAATGTTTGTTTGATTATTGTTGTTGAAAATTATTGCTAATGATATTTTTTTGTCATGATATTTCGTTCTGTTTGGTTTTCTTTTAATATTTTTTTTTTGTGAGAACTTAAATTTGTTTATTTAGATAATGTAATGTAAGCACCTATTTTATTTAATTTGTATGTGTGTGTTAAGCAAACAGCCTTTGCTGATCTTCGCCGAGTTTAAAATAAAGTCCGTTTATTATTATTCTAAATTTCTTGTGTGTGTTTTGTAAAACATCATTTTAAGGAGCTTAAAATGTTTTATCCTTATACCACGAAATTGGTCGATCCGTCTGTGAAATAAAGGCATGAAAAGCAAACCACCCAATGAAATAGCAAAAAAAAATTGGAATAGTAAATGCCGCTGGTATATACATACTTTATTACTAAATGCTTATTATTCCTTTAGTAACACAACAATATATAGTTCTTCAAAAATGGTATATACGTTGGCAGAAAGACCCAAGATAATCTACATTTACCGAGGCGAATACCGTGATGCTCGTAAGACAACCGCAGTTTTAAGAGACCCTGGTAAAAGTACAAGCAAAATTCCTTATTTAGTAAGAAAATTTGAGACGAATGGTTCGGTGTGTAATAAGGGCTGTCTCAAAGTTAACGCAATATTTGAATTTCATTTACATCCGTTCGATTTCTTATTGCAAAATTCTTAATTTGTCAAAATTAATTAATTAAAAAAAAGTTCTCGTATTACTATACAAAAATTGGTTACTTTCTGTATTTTCTGGTTTCCGAACCGGTTGCGGTTCGCCAGCACCATAATTAATTTATTTCTTAAAATGGGTGCTTCTTTAGTCATTATTTTACACGTAACAACATTACAATTAAGGACTAAAACTACCAAAAAAGTTTAACATTAAATGTTCCTTGTTGTACACTCCAATATACAGGGTGACATAGAAAAAAGTACATTGCATAGTGCCACACAATAGAGGCCCCTAAAATAAGATTAAAAGTTCCCATGAACACGGGTCCGCAAGGCCTTCGGTTAAAAGTTACAGGGTGTTGAATTTTAATTTTTTACTTTTTTGAATATCTTTAGCCAGAGACGCAAGAAATGGATAAAATGTGGTATACAGGAGTTTTTTATCATGCTAAATTCAAATATGATCTTAGTTTTGTGATTACTGATAGAGGGCGCTACATACAGGGTTCCATCCCTATTGAATCGGTCGTAAATTTTATACCTTTAACAATTATTACATTAGTTTGACAAGTGTCATTATGACACATTATTTAATTTTTATTTATCATTGTTTTTGCAAACGTTACTTTGGCGCTTTTTGAATAATTTGCGTGCATTGTCGGCTTTTAGATGCATTTGTACTGGAACCATTGCTTCTAGCGACTTGGACAACGTATACCTTTCTTAAGTATAAAAGAAGGGATAACAATTTTTTTCAGTCGAAAATGACATACAGTGTATAGCAAAAAAAATACGACCGATTCAATAGGGATGGAATCTTGTATGTAGCGCCCTCTATCAGTAATCACAAAACTACGATCATATTTGAATTTAGCGTGATAAAAAACCTCTGTATACCACATTTTATCCATTTCTTGCGTCTCTGGCAAAAAATATTCAAAAAACCCCAAAAAAAAAAATTAAAATTCAACACCCCGTATCTTTTAACCGAAGGCCTTGCGGACCCGTGTTCATGGGAACTTTTTTTCTTATTTTAGTGTCCTCTATTGTATACATGGTATCTCGGAGTGAATATAGTAGATATTTCTGAGACTGTTTCGATTTGAATTTTGAAAATTTCAAAGTTTGACGTTGTATGACTTAAAAATATACTTAAATTTTTCTTATCAAGAAGGGTGAATTGCAAGCTATACTATAGAAGAATGTTAAACTGTCAATATTTCAAAATTTACATATTTTGGAAATGAAGAATTTCATTTTAATACTGAATAATATAATTTAATATATTTTTGAGCAAAAAACTTAAATTTTGGCATAAATCTTTAAACACATAATACAAAAAATTACGCCTTGGATTTGGTGTAGAGTCCGGAAGAATATACAGGGTGTTTTCTTTAAAACAACGAAGTCAATGTCAACTTCCGGTATAACAAAATGTGTAAACAACAGCTGACACCGAACAAGGTGTTGCCAAGGCAAAAAATGTAAAACGTTTGCCTCTAATAGTGAATTTTCAGAAATTTTCACTCAAAACACCTTTGGTTGCTTTTATTTTTCTAAGTAAATAGTTCAATAGTTAATTACAAGCGCCGTCGCTGGCCTTAGATAGAACGTACATGTACAACGCAGGCAAACACCATGGAAGGAATAGGACGCGGACGTGCGGGCTTTGGTCTGTTATAATAATAGTAGTAGCGCTCTGCGGGGGCCGTATAGCCTGCAGCCTAGGCGGGGCCCCCTCAGAGATGATGCCCTTCCTTTCACCGAGTTACACAACAATCGCGAGATTGTGTGTGTTTAAACGGTTTAGTTTAAAATATTTATTGGTTTATCTACATATACAATATTACAGATATTATACAAAATACAAGGTGGCCTAAAAAAATTAGCACAGGAAAAAAATTATTATTTTAACAAAGTAGTCCATATTCCTGTGGATGCTCAATAAATTGGTAAATGAGTCTATTGCATCCACTAAATTGTTTTAATTACTAAAAACTTGTTTCCACTCTAGCCAGTGTCATCATCAGTTGGGTAGAATTACATAACGTGGAAAGAAATGCAAAGATTACATCAAAATTTTTATCGAAGGGCTGACACTTACATAATACCAATTAATCGATGAAATCATAAAAAACAATATTTATAATCATTTAAACATTAAAATAATTTTATGAGGTTCTCTATAGGAATACCTTATGATTTCAGTTAACCTCATAAACTTATGTTAATGTTATTGTAACGAATGAAAATAGAAAATATAAGAAGATAAATTTAATAGGAACGGCGCGTTTACCATGTCCCAAATAGAGAGTTAAAAAATACTGAGTTAAATCTTTATATATAGTTTATAGAAGGGTTTGAGTTTTCTCAAGTTATGTTCTCTTAGTTTTAATTTAGTTACTCGCTTGGCTTGTCGAGCTACTTGAGAATCGTCCACTTACACCACGCTCACGAAAGAGCATCTTAACGAATCTCTTTCATAAACGAGTGACGGTCTGTAATAGAACTGCGTCTCTCAGCTAATAGTTACTTGATTAAATTTAGAAAACTATTTTTAAATAAAAAGGAAAGTCAAATATATTTTACTAACAAGTCTCAAAAATCAACAATTATAACAATTAAAAATTAGTACTTACATTACAAACATCTTTGACGACGCAGCTGATCTTTTTTAGTTTAAAAAGAAACGTTCAGAATTTTTATTATTAATACAATATGATAAACCGTAAAACTTAAATGACACTACTCTCTTCAAACTTTACTACACCGAAGTGCAAATAAAAAATCCCCCGCAACTTCCTGTTACACAAAAATTTATAACTTTACTTTTATCCACTCTTACAAATATAGACCAATCGAATTGTCTATTCTTAGCGTCGATCGTACCGTTTTTCTTAAAAAATATTAATCAGCAATTTTTCTTGTCTATTCCATATTAGAGTCATGGACTTGTATCAACTTTGATGAACTTTTATAAAATATTAAATCAGCGTAAAATAGCTAGTTCGACCGGATGCAATATTTTTATTACAACTTACGGGGTGTGACAATATTTTTTTTTTATATTTGGATCGATTTTGATTATTTTTGGACAAATAGAAAGACCCAACTGGGATGATGAACTTTTAATTATACAAAAATAAAACATTGCCTCTTTGCCCGTTATTTTTGACTATAATTTTGCAACATTGAAAATTAAACAAGAAAGACGAACCCAATAAACATAGGGTGTTGCCTTCTTTAAAAAAATTAAATTATTTATTTTATTTGCATGTTATTTTTAAAGAAAATAAGTGTAATTTTTGAAGAAGCTGATCTTATATCAACTTAAAGTTTAAATGGAAGTATGGATTACTTTTTAAAGTTTATATTTATTTAAAATCAAGAAGAACATTGGCACTGTACTTAGCATTTTGTTATCTTATCATTATTCAATTCAATTCAATTCAAATTTATTTATTTCAAATATCCACTTAAAATATATACATGTTATTTTGCTCTAAGCCGAAATAAATAAAATAAATAATACTAAAGAAACAAAGATAATCTTATATGTGCACCGCCCTGATTTTACTAAGCGGTGCCTAGAGGATGCAAAAACTTGGTAAAGTTTGTCCGCTTCCTCCAAACACCACCAGACACCAAACGGTTGCTCACGCACTATCAGATCCTCAAACAATATATCTTATTCTACCCAATAATGTTTTTAATTTACATGAACATTTATATAATTTAATTATTCTTAAAAAATGAGAAATGAACACAAAAAAATTTGAGATGAACATGTTTTTCCCCCGGTGTCCCCCTTCATCCATCCGTAGGAGTGAAATTGAACCCAATATAACAGATAAGGACTAAATAAAGTAAATTGGTGTAAATATAAATATTAATTTTAAATTAGACTATAATAAACCTGGCCATCTTCAGTTGCAGAACATTAGACGATACTTGTTTTAAATTCATATGAACTTTTGTTGTTCGCATTTAAGAAATCAAACAAGTTTAAATATTTCCAATTTATTTTTATATTAATAGATTGGGAATATTTAAACTTAAAAATTCTTTGATTTTTTAAGTGAAAACAATATAAGCAATTAAAATATTCGCAACTTTTATTAGGACACTATGTGGGATAAATATCATAAGGTCAGCTCAAAAGTTTTGCCGCATAAAATCTAAATCTCCTGTTTACCCAACTTTTCCCTACTTATAGGGTTGCCTTTTATATTTCGGGATTAGACAACAAAACCAAATATTATTCATCGAAAATCACTTTATTGTTTTCAAAATATTCCCCATGAAGATCTATACACTTTTGCATGCGTTTGAACCAATTGTCGAAGCACTTTTGCCACTCTGATTGAGGTATCTCCAAAACATGCATTCTGAATGCAGCAACCGCTCCTTCAGGTGTCGAAAAACGTTGACCACTCAGTTTTTTTTAAATGTACGGGAATAAAAAGAAGTCATTCAATGCCAAGTCAGGACTATACGGCGGATGACTCATCAAATCGATGTTTTGGGTGCTCAAAAATGCAGTTGTTTGAGCCGATGTGTGAGAGCTCTCATTGTCGTGGTGAAGAGTGATCCGTCTTCGGCGGTTGGTTTTCCTGATTTCTTGGGAGACAACTGGCAAACAAATGATTGTGTGCACTCAGAATTAACTGTTCTGCGTTGTTCTAATAATTTAATATGAAAGGCAACTTTCGTAAAACTGATAAACTTCAACTCATAGATTAATCAAATTTTTGTTATAAAATTTAAACCTAATTAAGGCATATTTTTAATGACAATATCGATTTAATTAAGATTTGAAGGTTCATTCTATGTAGATCGTATCGTAGATATATTAAATGTTTATTAGACCTATAGAACCATCTGATAAAGTGTTCTCTATATGCTCACAAAGAATTTTCAACAACAATCAAAAAATAAATGCATAATTAGCCATCTCCTATAATACCTCTGTATTTGGAGACTGATCCATGATTTGCTAAAATCCATGTGAATTACGTTCAGTTTAGGGAATGCCGTTACCAAGCGATGTCGAATTTCTTCTTCACAACATTAAGACAATTAATTAGCAACTCATAAATACTTTCTAAAATAAATTAATAACCTGTTGTACATTACTGTTTCATTGGCAATATACCTACCGTCTTATTTAATACGTATATACGGCTTTAATTGGGTGTTTTTAATTAATAAAAATTGTAAATGCGTCGCATAATATACAGGGGGTTTCAAAAAAAATAATACTCGCCGAGTGACCAATTTACCTGCTATCAGAAATCATAATAAATATACAATCCCTTTATATTTAGGTAGGCATTCTCGGGTTTTATGATGGGCATTATCGGAATACAACTTAGTCAATACCATTTTTCGTGAACTCTACTATATGTGTAAGCCTCTTGAGATATCTATTCAATATGCCGGATTAGTTTAATTGATGTATTCCAACGTAAAAATATGTGCAATCACCGAAAGTGATCTACGTCAACTGGACATGGGTGTTACTAGAAATAAAAGAAAGCTACACTTTACTATTTTGCTGTAAATGATTTTATAACAAAAATCCATTGGTGCCCTTGTGGCACGAATAGCTGTCCATACAAATTTTCATTTTTTTTTGTTAGGACGTACCTGTATACAAATTATTTTTTCACTTTAGGTCGTTTGTCACTTTTGTGTTTTTTTATTTGTACCATTTTTAACTCCTATAGTCTATATTATTCGGGCTAAATTCTGTACCCGAAATTATTATCTTTCTTGACAGTTTAATTTTGAATTTTTAATTCAAATTCTCTTCGAGTCGTATACATTAATTTTACTCAACGTAGTCGATGCTATGTCAGAAATTTGAAAATGAGAAGAAGTTTCTGTGCCGCAATTTGGAACACCCTCTGGAGCGCAACAGCTATAGCAGCTATTGTCAACTGGAATCACATTGAACACTGATATTTTCTGAGCATTTTGTTTTTTTTTTTAATTACGACATTATCTCTATTTTTGTTGAAGATACACTGTTTCAAAGCGAACGCTGAAAACCACACAACAAATAAACATAAAAAGGTAAGTTTAATCAGGAAACTAACAAAAATATAAAATAATGAACAAATTTGATACTGTGGCCTCCTGGCGCCAAAATTACTTTATTTAGTCGATTTGACAGCGAATCAATAAGGTTTTGACAAGCTCTTAATATCAATGTCGCGTATGCCGCCTTGATTATCTACACGTACAAATTTCTACCTGCTTTGAAACAGTGTATCTCCAATAAAAACTGCGATAATGTCGTGATTAAAAAAACAAAATGTTCAGAAAAGATCATGACATAGCATCGTTACCGAAAAATCAATCTACAATTAAAAAAAAAGCATTAAAATCAAATGAACCGTCCGCGAGGAAGTCAACTTTGAAATTGGGGCCAGTGATTTTTTTGCCGGTGAGTGTATTTTTGGTTTGAGTAAGGGTAAAAACTTATGGCATGACATTAATTATGAAATAAGTTGAGGAAAGGCATTTTTCTATGAGACGTTGGCTAGTACCTATACATTCCAAAATATTGTTTCTATATGATATTAATCAAATTTATTTACTTATTATTATGTAATTAATATGATTATTTATTTTTTTTTAATTTAATGAGAACAGAGAAAATCGCAAAATCGAGAAAAAATAGAATTAGATACAAGGGGGGTCTCTTTAAATCCACGCAATGATGGGGTGCAATTGGAAACATAAATACATGCAAAATAAAATTAAAGATTCCTATATTATAGTTTTCTCCAAGTTTAAATGTGGGTTGAAATACAATTTTTTTTTTGTAGAGCTGTCATCTCAATTCGTTCAACTCTTATTCCATTGTGCAAATGAAAATAGAGCATCCGTCACAGGGAATCTTCCCATTTATCTTTATTTTTCCGAGTGTGCATATACTCTATTATATAGTAGTAAATATCGTGGGCAGGAACAAGTTAGGTTATAAAATACGTAGGCTGGCAGGTTTGGCAATATAAATGTCTCATAAGTTGCAATTATCCGCGCTTTATATCCGTCCTCCCATTGTAGCGGACTGTCGCCAACCTTGCACGGGATTCATAAACTAATCACTCTCTTAGATAAAGAGAAACAGCGAACTTCTAAAGTTCGCTACACTTTTTTCGTCTAGGTGATTTATAGTTGCATTTGATATTCGTTTATAAACCAAATTGACTATAGTTTTTGTTATTATGAATATAATTGCTTTTTCTTATGAAAGTACAAAATAAGTGTTTCCAAATAATAAAAACATAAGTGAAAGTACTCATAGCTATTTAACTTTTTGTTAAAATATGTGTCCATAAAAAATTTTCAATTATAGTTCCACATGCACACAAGTAGATCCGTACGATAGTATTGCCATTGATCGTCATTCTTCTACAATCTACAGTGCTTTTATTTTAAAACTATCCACCTAGAATTACTCGTCACCGAAACTAGACATGATTTCCGGCAAAAACAGGTCGATTATTGATTGAATTTTATGAAAAAAATTTCCAATTCGTTTGTTCTATGTTACTTCATGTAACAGGTTCAGCGAGCATTACTTCAGTGGTTTAAATAAAATAGAAATCTGAGTAGTTCAACAGAAGGTCAATTTTTCAAGTTATTACCGTCTAGTAACAAAACAATTTCAGGACTCTAGTAAAATCCATGGGAAAGAGGCAAATGTGCCGAAATACCAAAGGACTTGCTAGAAAACGATTAGATCTTAATAGGAAGAGAGTATACCGATACTGATATTTTTGGGGGCATTGGAAGAAGATAGCTTAGAAAACAGAAGAAGAGGTAAGGCTGAATGGTATGTTTAAAAAAGGTCATATACCAAATCAGGAAGATCAACCCAAAATATTGTATATTTTTCATCATTACAAAGCCATTTCGGGTATATCTTAAACAACTAGCCCGAGTTGTCTGAAATTTAGCAAAAGAATCTCCAGATGAATTGAACAACTATCGCCCTAGTTCTATAATTTGGATTTAGATCGAAACTTAACACCGTTTCAGCTATAGAAATCTTTATAAATAGCGTTATAACCGCTTTTGAGAGTAGAAGGCTTGTGGGGGCTTCTTTTCTTGATTTAACAAAGGCGTTTGATTGCGTCTCACACGATATCTTGTTGGGTAAACTGGAGCGATACGGTATGAGTGCGAATTCGATTCGTTTGCTGAGTTCCTATCTCACTGGTAGGAATGTTGTAACGATGTTTGAGTCAAAGTCTTCTCAGCTCTTGTTGAGCTCTTGTGGAGTCCCACAGGGCTCGGTGCTCGGACCTCTATTGTATTTGATTTTCATGAATGATTTACCGCTACATCTGCCATGCTCTGACCTGACATTGTTTGCAGACGATTCAACTATTGTCGATGTTGAACTGTCGAGTGATGTTCTGGCCTCAAGTATGACTAATTCACAGTCGAGGGCTGCTGACTGGTTTGCACCTAACAAACTCTGTATGAATGCCAATAAAACAGCTATTAAAATATTTACATTACGTGAGACGGATGTTGCTGTTTCTGATGGTCTGGTAAAGTTTTTGGGTGTCACTTTGGACCAAAAGCTAACCTGGGCGGGTCATGTCGAGGTTACCATTGCCAAGTTGTCTAAGGTTGTGTTCATGTTGCGAAGCTTGAAGGGTGAAGTCTCTTTTAATGTTTTGATATCAGCATATTTGGGCCTTTTTCACAGTGTGGCTTCATACGCTTTGTCAATTTGGGGACACTCTTGTCATGCTAGTCGGGTATTCGAACTCCAAAGACGAGTGGTTCGAATAATGACAGATTTAAAGTTTAGAGAAGATGTCAGACCTAAATTTAAAGAATGTAAGATAATTACACTCCCGTGTCTCTATATCTACAATTCAATTATGTATGTGAAAAATAATTACAATCTGTACATAAGGCATGATGAAGTTCACAACCACAATACCAGAAACAAAAATTACATTTTTCCTGAATATATGAGGTTGGGTAGAAGCAGAAATTCTGTAAATTATTATGGTCCCACATGCTATAATCATTTGCCAGATAGTTTGAAAACACTGAGCCTTGCAATGTTCAAAAATAGATTAAAAAACTACTTAATTGATCAGGCTTTTTACTCCATTGATGAATTCCTCAGCACTGACTTTCTGTTTTGATTAAGTTATATACATTTCTATGTTTTTATGTTGTGTTATGAAATATTTTAGTATTTAAAATAAATAAATAAATAAAACTAATAAATTATTTTCTTCCCAAACGTGAAAAACAAACAAAAACACAACCTTCAGAGTGAATAAACCATAAAGGCGAATATTCAATAATATATCAGAGAAATCTTTGAAAGAGAACAGCGAATTCGTGATCAATCGTTGCTCCCTAATACCTAAAAACTTAAAATGACTACGCTACTGCTTTGTGAGAGTCTTGGTACATCATGTTCTAATATCATTATATTGCAGTAAAACGTTTCAATAAAAGCAGACCCAGTAAGGAAAACAATCAACATTAGCAATAATATTAATATGATTTAAGATGAATCTCGTTCCTGGGGATTGTGTGTCTCGGTCCTATTTTGGACAGACAACAAGTGAACAAGTTATTACGTAATAACAATGGCAATAATCGATAATAATATTGCTAACGTGACAGCAGTTCTTGTTTCTTGTTACTAGGGATGACTAAATTATATCGATATAAAGAATTTATTACTATGTACATCAAATTTAACGCATGATATCCAAGGTGTCGCGAAAAAAATTCCCCACCCTTTGGGGGTAGAATCTACGACCAAGAATAAGAAAATCATTTATGTCAAAATTTCGAAAAATGTCTCCTTATGAAATTATGACAAGGGGTGGGGAATTTTTCTTGTGGCACCCTGTATGTGAACATCTCGTTGCAACAACCGCTTATTTTGAGGGCTTTGAGGAATATTATCATTTAGAAAGAATAAAAAAAATTAGAGACTTTTATAAAGTCATCTTCAAGACAAAGAATAGGGTGTTTTTGTGTCAATTAAAATCCCAAAGGACATTTACATAAAAATAGTTTAAAAACGGGGTTTTCTAATTAAATTTTTACGCTTTGATTATTTTTGGGTATAGGTCAGTAAAAAAAAACACTTTCGTTCTCTTGTCGATGTTTCGACTTTTATAAAGTCATCTTCAGGACAAAGAATATAGTGTTTTTGAGTCAATTAAAATACTAAAAAGTTTAGAGTAAAATGTAACTTTTTGTTCACCCCTGTATAACAACAAATCCGTTCGGAATTTTTGAAGTTTCGATATGAAAAATGATGACAATATAACGGCCCAAAACTCGAAAAAAAAATTGTCAAAATTGGTGCAATACTAAAAAAGTTATTTAGGATTCATTTTGAACAAAATTTTCGTTGTCCGGTCAAAATTGCGGGGGCAGTGCAGTTAATTATTTAAAAAAAAATTCTGCTTAGCATATTGTGGATAACATTCCACCACTAGCCTCTTCTCTTTGATGGAGAATTTTAAATTATACTGTTAACAGCCATTGAGAGTCAAACGGGAAAAGAAGTTCGTTTAAATCTGCCAAAGTTGCAACTACTACTAGTATGTACCACCATGAATGATTGGATGATTGGAATGATTATTTGTATCTTCATAACATCTATTGAAACCTACAATGCAAAAACAAGATAAGTTACAACTAAGAATTAAATAATTGTGTGCTTTATTAATGTATATTGTATTCTCGTAAAAGTTTTGGACGTTTACCTAGAGATATGTATTATAATTGCGATAATATTAAAGATCAGCAAGAACTTGTGGATAAATTTGCTCAATATTTGAATGAATCCTATGTCAAATACAATATTCAACCTTGCCTTACGATCAACTAATTTTCCTGCGTTTCTTCCCGCCTCGTTCTACAGCTACCAATTTATTGGTTTTAACACAGTTTCTGAGTGAACAACTTGATAATGGAGGTCAGGTAAATGTTATCTATACTGACTTTTCCAAGGCCTTTGACAGACTTGATCTTAGGAAACCACTCTCGTATTTAGAAGGAAAATAAATCCATATAAACGGTGTTCCGTTATCATCATTAAGGATGTTAGTAATTTTTTCAGTCTTTCTCTTCAGGCATAATTTATTATTGAACTAAATATAAGCATAATACAGTTACTTAATCGACATTTGTTTACAATTTCCATTAAATATGGCTGTAAACCGCGCTATCGGCAGGGAATTATTCGCGAACTAGATAATTGCATGCATATGCTTCTTCAAAAGGTATATGTAATGAGAAAAAGCACAAAATATGAAAAATATCTCTAACCTCTGGGTATTCCTAACCGCAAATTATACGCTGACAAGAGGCAAATGTTAGATCAACAAAAAAACTCCCAAGTGTACTTGTATAGCTTAAATTTAATTTATGAGCATTCAATATGTAATCACTGGATGTGGAAGAAATAAATAGAAGATGAAGAGCTTAACTACCTACAGACAGTTAACTGATGTGTTCTAGTCTTTTTTTTTTTGTATTTTACATGATTTAAGTTGATAAGTTACTGTAAGTTACGGTGGTTTCACATAAAGTATTTATTTACTGCTGGAGTTAAAACCTGGTATTTAGCTAACTACATTCCAATCAATGTTAAATTTATGCAGGCCTGTAAAGAGCCTTAGTATTTACATCATGGAGTTACGTTTTTCCGGCAACATACAGAAAGATTGTCAGTCTAAAATATACTAAAATTTTCGGAGACCTTACTATTTGAGGAGATCATTTAGCATGTTTTTCAGAATACTTGATATTATACAGGTTCTTTAGCTTCAGAAAAACGAGTAATGCTTAGGGGACAAGATGACGAATATTTGCACAGGCTCACAAAAAAAAGTAGTCTGTAGTTTTGCCCAGACCAACTTTTCTTTACGTATTTTTCAATGCTGAATCCGAATATATATACAATTTTTTTATTAATTTGACTCCAGAATTCTGCGGATCAAAATACATCGACAATCGCATGATTTCAATATTTATCACGAAATATTGAGCCTTCGTATGGCTTTGAACCCGGGGATTCTTAGCACCCTCTGACCATCTAAGGTCTGCCGGGGACTGAGGGCCGTTTTTTGGTTGTGCTTAGCCATGTTGATTGTACTAGGAAAAGATTTTAATGCGGTAGTTTTCCGTTGCTTTCCGCATCGCAGTATTAAAGCCGTTAAGACAGTCCTTGTCGCGCCTTTAATTGTGTTACATGGTGCCGTTTTCCTTTCTATATCTAGAAATACGCCGACCATTTACTTTTAATGTTGCTGCTGCCCAACAGTACTTTTCTCGCCATATCTGGCTACCCTCACTTAGTTTAGCCTTCAAGTCGATGCAGTTACCAGGGTGTGGCACGTGGAGCCATAAGTGAGAACTGGCTGCCCCGTGAGGACCAGTTGTCTAAAACCATCTCCAGTCTATGACTCTCGATGCGACTGTCTCAGACAAAAGGTATTACCTCTACAACGCAACCCTTACACCTAGACCACCAAGACCTGCAAATCATCTCAAATCTCTATTACAACCAAAATGCCATCGTCAAAGTAGATCAACAACATTCTGGCACCATCTCAATAAAGAGAGGTGTACGTCAAGATTGTGTTCTGTCACCTATTTTGTTTAATGCCTACTCTGAAGAGATTCTAAAAAGGGCAATGGAAAATGACAGTGCAGGAATAAAAGTAAATGGAGTGCCTATAGTTGTTCTAAGATACGCTGATGATACCGTAATTTTAACGGAAAACCTGGAAGATCTACAAAGAATCATGGACAAACTTGGTCGATATAGCGAAGAATACGGCCTTACACTCAACGTAAACAAAACAAAGTTCATGAAAATAACCAAGAAGGCCCAGACTAACAACGAACAGATAATCGTCAAAGGTGAACCCATCGAACAGGAAGAGAAGTATACTTATCTTGGAACAACAGTTACTTGTAATAACGACTACACGAAAGAAATAAAAGCACGCATAGAAATAGCAAGGTCCAATTTCAATAGCATGAAAAGAGTTTTGTGGAATAGAGGTCTAAGCCTAAAACTGAGACTGAGACTAGTTAGATGTTATGTTTTTGCCACTCTGCTTTATGGCGTCGAGGCATGGACTTTGAACGCAGAAATAACCAAAAGACTAGAAGCTTTTGAAATGTGGGTGTACAGAAGAGTACTGAAGGTGTCATGGGTCGATCGGATAACTAACTTAGAAATACTTGAACGACTAAACATAGAAAGAGAGTTATTAATAACAAATAATAGCAGAAAACTTTAGTATCTCGGCCATGTGAGTCGTGGGCTAAGATACGCCTTACTTCAATTGATAATGCAGGGAAGGATCCAAGGTACAAGAAGCGTGGGTAGAAGAAGGATATCCTGGTTGAGAAACTTGAGAGAGAGGTTTGGATGTTCCTCGATAGAGCTTTTTAGATCCAAAATAAGAATTGCCATGATGATCGCCAATCTTCGTCGCGGAGATGGCACCTAGAGAGAGAGAGAGATGGCTTTGAAAACCCCAAAATTCATTCTAAACTTATTTAGGTAACCATATGATTAAACTTTTAACATTTAAAATCGGTATAAACATAAACTAAGGCGTTTTCGGGGTCGCTTATTATGAATTTGAGGTCAGATTTTAATACTGTAGACCCAGAGAGGAACTATGGGACCCGCACTAGTGGTGATTTTTCTATACTTTTGAAAATCGGTTTAAATTTTTCCTAAGAGCTTTTGGGGGTCTCTGAAAGTTGGCGAAAACATGTCAGGAAGCCTCTACCACGGTGACTTGGAAACGTGCGTGCATAAGCAAAAACGAATTTAAAATGTCATATCATTTGGGGTATAACTGCTACTTACCACACGATTTTCCGAGATTTCTATCAATTTCCCACTAATTTTTCAAAAATCTGAACTTAAATTCGTGATCAGCGAGCTCGAAAACTCCCGAGGTAGTATTTACAATGCTTATCATGTTTAACTAAATTTAGAATGAATTTGGGCTTTTGCTAATCCGTCGTTAGCTATTTCAAAGTCTTATGAAGGGTTGAAAGTTTGCAAAAAAAATTTCATAGCATGGTTTTCGATGTACTTTTATAGGTACAATTCAATTCTGAAGTCAAGACTTTATTCCTCTTTACTTTTTTTTTTAATTAAACAAACATAAAACAAATTTTGTTTGAACTGTAATATTAGGTGACATTTTCACTCTACACGTCTAAGGGACTCATGGGTTCCCATATTCTTTGTTCTTAGGTCACAACTCGCAACTCGGGCGTTAACCACCCAGATGGGATATCTGATGAAAAGGAAGGACCCCTTCTTAATTTAAATCTCTTTTGCGATAAGATTTTCTTACCCTTTATTACTTTAGGGTCATCAATAAAATTATCATCTAAATATATTTCGGTATTGCTAATTTGAAAACCAGGACAAAGAAGCCCCACGTTCCCCTAACCAGAATTTAAGGGTAGGTGCTACAGTCGATGGTTATAAAAATAATAAAAAACTGAATAAAATGTTTGTCCACTTACACTTTTTCCTCTCGCGTATTTATCATGTCTTCCGATGTAAAGTATCATTATACACTTACGCAATGTTTGATGATAAACGCGAAATAAAAAGAAAAAAGTTCTATCGTATAGGTACATTATTATGCATGAGAAGTTCTTGTACGTATTGCTTGTAATAGGGAATTAAATATTCAAACTGGTTCTAGATGGCGTCTAATAGATAATGTTTTAGGAAGCGATACGGCAACTTAATGTAAATTATTAGGTGAACTAGATACGGTAGATTATAACAGCGAAGTTCTAGCAAAAAAATGTTTTTGAACAAGGAATAAACTCGATTAAAATAATTACTGTAAACTTTTCAAGAAATGTGAGAAAAAACGGTTTGAAAAACAGTGGACATTTAAAATATTGACCTAATAAAAGAGGAAGGGAGTTACAAATTGAGGGAGTTAGAGTTTGAGTAGCCTAATCCTATTCAGGAAGGTGAACGAGTAAGTTGAGAATGCTGTCGTCGTTGGAGATTTGTTGCTATTCATATCATCTCTTTCGGAAAGCAGAAAAAATGATTTTATGATTTTGTAACTATCAAAAGCTCACCCGATGAAAGGGATGTCTTTTGTGGGAATGCAGAAAATTTTTGGCGATATAAGTGATAACTGTAGAACTAATTTCACAAAAAGGAAAGCGGTATCTTTCAAGAATATAAATGTTTCAAACTGCTTCTCATTTTTAACGATCACTATGTTCAAAAACGTTTGTCAATTACGGATGAAGCTAACAATTTTTCATGGCGGACGCTACTTTTGTCATTACCAGGAAATTTAAAATGAAAAACTGCATTACGATGTACTACATTTTCAAATCATGATTGAACATATAATAAAGACATTCAAAGACAGTCGTAGAAAAAAATAAATATCTAAAACCACTATGTTTATTCATGTAAACTAAAAACCAAATAAACTATAGAAGATGACGAACCTGCATTACCTAAACAAAAGACATGATCTGTTAGTTTGCTTATTGTTATTGACATCAAGAAGGAAGCTTTTGACTAACAAATGACAAATCTTTACCGGCACTCCTGATTCCGTTATTGCAATTCATTTGTTCGACTATACTGGTTCCATAAAAAAACACACTAAAGATAGTTAGTTGTGTGTTTAGATAACAATTGACAATCTGACGTTCAAAACGAAATTGTACTTTATTGCCGAAACGTTGTGTAGGGTGTTTTTTTGTACTCATGAGGAATTGCCTAACCAAACTAACCTCAAAACAACCAAGAATCGTCAAATCAGCTGTCACAGAAAACAGTGTTGCCAAGTCATATTGTCCCTTTACTAAAGAACATGAAATAGAACTTTATTTCAATGATATTGCAATCAATTTAAAAGGAAATAAGTTTTGATGTTTATTATGATTCATAAATAATTAATAAAATATTTTATATTAAATAAATATCTTAATTGATTTATGGGGGATACTTATTTGGACATACTGTAAAATAACAACCATAAATCAGTATTTTTATGATACGTTTTGCATACCAAAGTGATGGTTTTTCGAAACGGTTTAACAATATAATGTTTCTCTCTATGGGTATATTTAAATACATGAGTGCTTAAGCTGATGTAGGAATTACGGGTTCTGATAACGACCACACCCATTTATTTGCTGTTATGTTACACATAGATAGAGAGATATTGTATGGTACCATGTTACAGACATAATATAGGCTAGTTTGGAATTTGCAAAGGTCACTAAGAATTTAATGCTTCTACAAACAGTTGAATTCGAGGGCGAAATCATATAATATTGGCTGTAACTTTTGCCTTGGTCATTCATATAAAAGTGTTTAGCTCCAGGATCTAAATAAAGATAACTACACTGCTCAAAAAAAATCAAGGAACACTTTTGGATAACCCCGTAATTTTTTGGTTTGCTGTTATTAACAAATGAAAATTATATTTTCGTAATGGATTTACATTTTATTTTTGTGATTTGTTAAAAAATAAAGTAGCAAATACAAAGTAACACAATCGTCAAAAACATGCTCCAAACAGTACATAGATACAGATTATACAGTATTATATAGAAGTTATGCACACTTTCACCGTCACGGTCTCCCCGATTAGGTTATTTATATTGGTGATATGGCACGCGCTCAAGAAAGAACTAATTATTTTTAATAGATCTTATGTAACTAACTCATTCGTGAACCGCTCTCTATAGATATAACGATACACCTATACATTGAGACAAGTTTACAATAATTGGATGTAAACCTTTTGTTTTTATATAATTCAAGAAATTCCTATTTTTGTTTTCTGGATCATTAGATAATCCTTCAGAAAAAATCGAAGATGGGAGTTCATGCGGATCTTCTAATGTGTTTTCCTCCAATTTTTCTGATCGATAACACCCATTAGTACTATTTTCAATATTAATTGACATATCCCAAAAGATTTAAAACAACCATTGTGAATATTTAGGCCACTTTCGACAATTAGATGGACAAGCATAGAGTTTAGGTTTATTGTTTATAGGTAATATTTCTTAAAGTTGCATCTGCTTGAAGGTAATTATATCCTCCCGTATAGTTTGGCTTTCAGGAAAGTGTTAACAATAAACTATCGTGGTCTTTCACGGGTTAAATTTGGATTTAGGAATAGCCTGTAACCATAATTATCCATCTTTGGAAAATAGAAAACTGTTATTAGTTTGCCATTTTGCTATTGTTTTAATGCGCTATGATAATTGGATTTTTATCCAGTTATACAGCACATTGAGGGCATACTAAAATCGACTCAGAACCAAGAATGAAAAATAAAAAAAAATCAGGTATTTACATAAATATCTAGCTGCATTTATTACTATTAATAATTCTTAAATATACATATTATACAGCTTTTTCATTTTTATAAAAGAAATCTTTGTCTGGATCCACAAAAATAGATCAAAAATTCATGAAATAGTAAACTAGGTAGAGCAGTTCAATTGTTTTAACTTGACTAAGTATATCTAGTACTGTTGCCGAAAACTTATTGCCCTTAAACATTTCGAACTTTTTATAAACTATCTCAATTTAAAATTTTTTGTTGAGTGGAATTAATTTTTGCTTTCTTATTGTTACCTTTGAGAAATTTAAATTTATTCTCAATTTTAAGAGTGTAGTATTAAGGTTAAAATTGTATGTTTGTACGTTATACTTAAGGTACCTTTCATCATGTACTTATAAAAATTTTCAACCGACTGACGATGAGACGCACACAAGTTTTACTTAGAGGCGTCTAATCTTAAGTAAGTCAAATTATTGTAAATTATATTATATTATTATTATTATTATTATTATTATATTATAATATTGTACATTATTTTATATGTGCAATAAATACTACTACTACCACATACGAAAAAACCTCCTACAAAATACTTCACTCGTAGAACTTTAACATACCGTCACCAGAGAACAACTAAGGGAGATAATCTCTGTCTTGCCGCCTTTGATCTCATTCAGCCTGTAGCCGCCATGTTGAAAGAGTAGAAAACAGGGTCTTATTTAAATTTTGTTGAAATAATCGTGAAGGTCGGTACTTAAGGTTTTTGAGATGCTTACAGTGTGGATTGAATGCTTGGAATACTTTAGGTACTGTCGGTAAATATAATAGACAAATCTCCTAACTAGTGGGTTTGCCAGAACTTACTACTTCTAATACTACTATGATAATCTTCAGCAAAAAATCTACTAAGAATTGAAGGAATATTTTAAACTATTGCGGGGTTAGGCGTGTATATAATTACTGTTATTATCGGGAAATTTTACCTGCTATTGTAAGAACTCTTTTGTATTTGTCATTAGTAGGAACCTAGGTAGGTGCAATGCCGCTGTGCATCAAGGGGTGAACAGAAGCTAAAAAACCTATATTTTTCTATTAACGCTGCCACTGAATATCCGTTCGCTCGCAACGCTAAACTAAACTAAATTTGCGTGTGTCGCCTCTGTCTAAACTCAGTACGTCATCGAATCCCTCTGCGCGTATGAGGTGCGCAAACTAGTCGCGCACACCAGACATTAAATTCTCTCCCTTAGTTGTTCTCTGCCGTCACACCCTGTGAAGAATATCAGAGTATTTCATGTTCATATCTTTCTCACTAATTACGAATCTAACAGCAGCACTAGTTTAAGAATATGCGCATTCAACATCCATATTAACTATTTCAATTTTTTTTTTACAAATTCTTTTTCTTTCTTGGAATATAAGGTTCCATTTTGAAAGCGTATTTTTTTCTTTTGAAATATTTCTTTATTTCACGTCAACGTACAACGTTTCGGCTCATTAGCCTTCCTCAGGTACATATCTTTTCTTACCAACATGGCATGTTTCTATAGATCATTATTTTGGTGTATACCAGACAATAACAAAAAAAGTGGTAAATTCTATTTAATTAAACTGAGGCCCTGCTATATTAAACAAAATTACTTGTGTAGGTAACACCAGTAATTTTGTCCGCTATGACACGAAATTACTTTCAAAATTAGTAATGTTGTGAGAATCCTAGGCGTACCGACATTCATAACCAATCCTAAAAATGAATGCGATTTTGAATTAAATAAATTTGTTTCTAGTTTTGTACACAAAAAAGATCAACATTTAAAGGACCAATTACTTAACGTATGTTGCAATTGGCATTATGATTCTCTTCAACAATATATATAACTGGTGTAATTTAAAGAATTTTCCCACTATCGAATTAGCTCAAATTATTTTTTAAATGAATTATAAAAGTTACTAATAAAACCAATAGGAATACACCCAATTTGTGTCCGTCTCGTTAAATTCGTATCGCGCCCTAACATCGCTTTCATCGGCCGGTGCAACGAAGAATTAGAAATTTTTGCTTGAAACTCCAGCGAATGGATGATGTAGAGGAGTTTTTATTAGATCTAACGAGGACGAAGAATATGTACATACATTACCATGCTTTTATATAATTATATATCCAAATAAAGTCCCATTTAACACATGATATATTTCCATTCGCGGATCTCAAAGCTACTATTTCGCAAATATGGGATCGAAACAAATTTGGGATACCCTTAAAATGATCCTTGTATGTTGTAGTCTTGAGGAAGTTCGAATATCAGAACGAAACGTAGGAAAGTTTGATTGTTTATTATTTTCTATCCTATATCTTGTGAAAATTTCAAAGTTTAAATTTAAAAGTTAGTTTTTAACGTTATTTTATAATTATTTCACATTATTTTTTATTGTTTAAACATTTTTGTATGTTGTACATGTAATTCATACATATGCACGTGGAACTACTTAAATCCATTTAAACCCGACATAATAATATAAATAAAAGTTTTAACTAACATTTAAGAGTGTTGTTTAAGTTAGCCGTCGGCTCCATAATGTAACTTGAAAATAAAATCATTACATCAACCTTTACAGCCCATATAAATCACTTGGTAATTTTATTAAATCGACCAAGAAATGTCAAACATGCCTACGTCCGATCAATCATTGGCATTGAGTAGATTTAATTTGATTTTCTCTATCTCTCTTTTGCTATATCGACTTATCGAATATTATCTGTTTGTGTATCTTTTTTTATGATTATTGAGGTCTTTAGAGGCTGCTGAATCATCTTCCTATTTACAATAATAAATAATAATAATATCCCTCCCGTAGCCGCATATAGATTAAATTAAATTTACCACTCTGGCACCATCTAAGTTAAAATTAGAGTATTCCTTACGCTAACAAATTCAACAATATACATTTTTTTTTTGTAAAGGGTCCGTTCGACCTAAGTCTCCGGTTTCACTGCAGCCTCATGGACTTATTGTGAAAAGTCCCCGTATTATGCCACCCAATCCAGCAGCCCTGTACCATCCACTAATTTGTGGAGTTCAGTTATGTGTTGGGTGTCAATATCTGCTGGCGCAATCAGCGAATGCCCAAAAATAGCGTGTCTTCTTCGTTGTAGAACTACACACTCACATATTACATGGTAAGCTGTTTCAACTGCCCCATTACACAATCTGCATTGCAGGTCCCCATTGTACAGCCCCATCTTATTTAGGTGGTCTCAAGAGTCCCATAGTTACTCGCATCTGACTCCTGCTAAATGATAGCAGTTTTTCAGTGCGTTTTGTGGCTGTATCTCTTCCCATGCTCCTGCTTGGGAATCTGTTCCCAATATCTCTGGTGCTCGCTTTTGGCACAGCACTTGAGGAGTTCCCTCGCCGTTCTTTTAGACAAGCCCAGCGTAGGTTCCGTGTATATGTTCCAGTATATGTGGTTTCAGAGGCTTGTCTAGCCAGCCAATCCGCTCTCTCGTTGCCTTCTATTCCCGAGTGCCCCGGGACCCACACTAGATTAACCCTATTGTGGTCCGCCAAGGCCCTAAGTTCTGTTTGGCATTCCCATACCAGTTTAGTTGTAACCTTGGGGCTTCTCAGAGCCCTTAAGGCTGCCTGGCTATCTGAACATACAGTGTGTCCCAGGATAGAGGTGTGACCGTCAAAAATTTTTTGAATTTTGGAATGACATTTGGTAAATGAGTCCTGCTTGTATTAAAACTATAGTACCCAAAAAATGAGTTAAATCCATTGTGTACAGGGTGTTTTATAAACAAATTTATAAAAATCATCATATGAATGGAGTGACTTTACTTTATAATATACACGAAAAAAAATCATATGACAAACACAGCGTAAATAGTAAAACAAATATTGAAATTACTTAGAAGTATAAAGTAGTAACTAGTGGAGAAAAAGTTATAGAAGAGAGATATTTTCATCATTTGATAATTTTCTCAGATGAATCGACATTCACAACCAATGGTGTGGTTTCCTAACAAAATTGTCGGTATTGGTCAGTTAAAAATCCCAATTTTAGAATTCATTCTAGACGACAGTAAATGTGTGGTGTGCCATGTCGTATCACATTGGAGTTATTGCACCTTATTTCATTGAACGAAGGTTAAACCAGCACATTTACTTAGAGATTCTTGAAAGATTTTCTCAGAAACATCTCCATAATTTTAGAAATATGCCTTTAATTCATTTTCAACACGACAGTTGCCCTAGTCACTCCACAGAAGCAGTTAATCAGAGGTCTAATTTAAATTTTGGAGACAAATGGATTGCCAGAAATGGACTGATCAAGTAGCTGCCGAGATCTCCTGACTTAGCAATATTGGACTTCTTTTTATGGGGTCGTCGGTATCCAGGTTTATGTGGCAGAAAAATTGGTTTTTGCCGAAGCCAATTTGCAAAGTATGGCGGCTCGTCGAGCTTTTCGAAATTCTGGGCGTGTCAGGGAAAGTTTTAATCCTGGGGATGTTGTTTTGTTAAAGGCTAATAATACCTCATCAGCCATTAGGCCAGAAGTAAAGAAATTTCTTCTCCTATTTGAGGGGCACTACCGTGTGAAGAAGAGGGTGTCTGCTTTTACATATGTTTTGAGTGATGTTGATGATGGGAATGTTGAGCGAGGAACGTTGCATCACAGTTGTACCATGCACAAGCTTCAGTTCGGTGAAGTTACGCTCTATGAAGCTTGGGGGGCGAGTTGTAATGAAACCTTATTTGTGAGCTGTATAGATATGCAACCCAACATGCGTGGTTTATATCCCAGAGGGATATTTAAATTTTAAATTAATTTCTACTATCTGCAAATAGGTATTGTTGATACTTATTTTGATTACCCGTTTTTTATGTTCATACATATCTGTTGAACATTATTTTTAGTAGGATAAGCCGATTGAAATTGGTGACTTTTCTACATTATTTGCTTTATATGTGTTTAGTTTTCAGAAGTGTGAACTCAGAAATACATTTGCAGCTGATAATTTTGTTACAAACCTGTATTTAGTGTTTGGTCATTCTTTTTAGGTAAGCATTATTAATGTAAATTTGATTATTGCTATAGTTGTAGTGATCTGTAGGTAATTTTGCGTGTTATTCTTTTTAGAAATAAAAACGTATATTTTCGTTCCAACAAATCACAGAACATTTAATTCAGCCACGAATCCCCGTTTCATTACATCTTGAAGCTGTTGTTACATCTATCCTGGGACACACTGTATATTGATTCGCTTGTTTGTATAAGCCCTCAATCTTAATTTCTATAGGCAGTTAGGCCACCGTGTATATTATTAATTTAATTTAAATATTTATTTTATTCAAACATATAGTAACGTACTCTTTATATTACAGCATAAATGCCGCTTGCTCTAAGATAGCGCCATAGAACGAAATAATAATAATAATTTTACATATTAATAAAAAAAAATCAGTTTACATTATATCATATCAAATGAAATTATGTAGGCAGATTTGCATGATGGGTACAGGGCGTTTAAAATATATCAGTGTATGTTAAAATGCCTTTTTATTTGTGATATTTTAATAAATGTAGGTGGATGTATTTACCATACGCCATAAGTCTAGCAATAAATTTACACAGAATACATTTAATAGCGAACAAAAATTAATGTCAGTGCAATATTTTTGCACATGTATTAACCTTTTTATGAAGCATGTTATAGCAATATATATATTATATAAATCAATTGCTCACCATTAAACTGCATTTTGTGTGCTCTTACTAATTTTAAAATATCTGTTTTATATTAAAAAGTTAATTGGAGAATTTTTGTTGAGCTGTGTAATTTGTGATTTCGAACAGTTTTTATCCTGTTTTATTAAGTTGTACGTTTTGTCGTGTCAGATTCCGTGTTTTTTTTTATTGATTTATCAATAATATTTAATATTTCCAACAGAAATTCTATAAAAAACGTTAATATTTAGAATACAGAGTGTTAGTGACTGGTACCTACATTGAACAGTACCGTAGTAAGGAATGATCATGGCGATTTCTGAAGATGTTTCGAATCGTGACATTTATAATTTGCTTAAGCAGGTACTTGAAAAAAGTAATGAGATTCAACGTGACCATTTGCAGTTGAGGCAGGATATTAAGGACGAGCTTGAGTCAATACGGTCTGATGTGATTGATGGCATGAATGTTCTCCGTCAAGAATTTGTTGAGTTACAAGAACAAAATTGTAAGCTTCTAACCAGAGTCCAGCATATGGAAAGAAATTTGCGTAAGTACAACTTAATACTATATGGAATATCAGAAGATAATACGAGTGATGACCTTTCCAAAGTACTTAATACTTTTAATAAAACTCTAAGTATAGCAAGCAGTACAAATGATTTTAGAGACATTCGTCGAATTGGAAAGGATGTAAGTTCTTTTTGCTTACGTACGTTCAAAACTAGAATATGGTAGTTTGATTTGGTGTCCTTATTATAATTGGCAAAATGCTTATGTAGAGAAAGTTCAAAGAAGGTTTCTTAAATATTTGGCATCTAAAACTGACAATATATATCCCGCAAGAGGAACTGAGTATGAGCTACTTATAAATAGATTTAAAATTGAATCCTTAGAACACCGTAGAATATATTCCGGCTTAGCATTTATGTATAAACTTTGTAACAATAAAATTGATTGTATAGAGCTGTTATCACAAGTCGGATTTTGTGTTTCTCGTATTTCGAGTAGACAGGGTATAGTATTCAAGTGTCCAAGAGCTAGGACTAATTTGCTTTTGAAGTCTCCAATTAGCTTTATGTTAAGAAACTTTAATTTATTGTGCGGAATGTGTGACATACACTTTTCTTCATTGAATAGTTTACTGCAAAATGCAAAATGTGTAATGAGCACACAGTAATGTTTAGTGGTTCAGTATTTTGTTTGTTCTTATTTCTTTTTTTTTTATGTAGTATTCATGTAATTTAATCAATTTATCAGTTTTTTTGTGTATATTTCTAATCGTGCTATTTACAATAGTTGTTATATATTATGTATTGTTTGTTCTGGATTGTCCTGTAAATGGAATATCGTCTGTTGGGCAATAAAGCTATTATTATTATTATTATTATTATTTTTACTCTACGACAATGTTACATTTTTAAAAAATGATTGAACTGTCAGGAGTTGCCTATAGTAGTGTTCTTTCCCTCTTGTCGTCGAGAGGGAGTTGAATTATGACACATGGGCATGGTGTCACAGGAACAGCAAGGAAATTTTCCAGCGAACGTCCCAGAGATAAAGTTTTCTGACCATTACTGGTGCCTTATCCTCCAAACCGTCTGCAGCAACGACAGTAGTTCTAGATTCCTGTCTTCATCTGATAATTAAGGTATGGCAGAGGAACTTATACAGGGTGATTCATTATGGTTGTAAAAAACGCAAACTGGAGATTCCTGAAAACAATTCAAGCATTTTTTGCCATTGAACCCATGTCCGAAAATGCTTCGTTATCGAGATACAGGGTGTCCAAATTTAGAGGGCAAATTAACTTTTTTGTTCATTTCTCAAAAACTAGCTAACCGATTTTGACAAAATTTTACATGCATTTGAGGACAGATTGCAAGTTAATGGTAGATTTAAATCAAAATAATGTTTACCAGAAATCAAAATGAAAAATCAAAGTTGCCGTGGAAAACGATTTAATAATAACAAATTACTTAACAACAAATTTTAAGGCCTATCAGTACAATTAAAAATTTAACAATAAAAAAACTAAACTCGATATTAAAATAAGAAAATTGATAACAACTGTTCAAACTGCCCTCCATTGACAGTAATGCACATTTTACATCTTTCAACTAATGAATTTGTAGCTCTAATAAGGATATTATGATTGTTTCGTATTTTCCTAGCAGCTTCATGAACTATCTCCAGTAGTTGGTTTTCATTTATAATTGGTACACTGTAAACCAATTGTTTCATGTGCCCCCATAAAAAGAAGTCGAGCGGATTCAGATCCGGTGATCTTGGAGGCCACTCAATGGAACCTCCAAACCAATCAAATTGTTTCCAAACAGTTGATTTAAAACTTTAGTTTATGGTCTACCACGGTGCTCAGGGGCTCCGTCATGTTGATACCACATGTTTTGAACAATATTCAGAGGTACATCCTCAATAAAATCGGGCAGGCGGTTGTGTAGGAAAAGACTGTATTGATTTGAGTTTATATGCCCATTAATTACGAACAACGGTAATAATTTATTGTTAAACATACCACCCCAAACATTGATACTAAAATGTTCTTGAAAATTTCGCGGCCTAATAGCACGAGGGTTGTTTAAAGACTATACATGTTCATTATGGGTTGTATTTATACCATCTCTCGTAAAAGTTGCTTCATCTGACCAGAGTACTTTCTCTAAAAATGTTTCATCTTCTTGGTGCTTACCAAGAACCCAATTACAAAATAGTAGGCGCCTTTCACGGTCTCCAGGATGTAGGGCCTGGACATCTTGATGATGATAGAGATAGAGCATTTCTCGATTTAATAGTCTCCAAACAGTTGTTCGAGGTAATGCCAATTGAGTTGGTATTCTTCTAGTGCTTATTTTCGGATCGTCTAAAACTAAATCCACTATGTTTTCTTCAGTTTGTATCTATAGACGATGCGGTCGTTTGTTAACTCTAGGTAAGATGCTCCCTATCGTTCGAAGCCTGTGAAATGTTTTTGATTTTCCTGTAAGTGGGTTTGACCTGTTGGGAATAAATGCTTATTATTATTATTATAACTACGGTTTTATTTTATGCAGATTGACTTTAATTTTTGCATCCTTATATCCAGATACTGGAGCTCATGGAAGTAGACGTATGACGACAATTTCACAATACTCTAATTCTAGCCATTGATATATGTGCACGATGTGGAGGATATTGAAGCTCAACGGATGTCCCCAGAAATTCATCCGGATACTTCGACTCCTTCACGATAATAGGAAAGCAGCAGCGGACCGGGAGAGCCCTTTCCAATAACAACTGGATTGTGTCATTGCACCGACCTTGTTTTCCGTGCTTGTGGGAACGGTCATTGGATGAACTGCCGGGGGAATAGAGATTCTCTACAGATCTGATGGCGGATGACTCTTTAACCTTCGTAGACTACAAGCTGCGATGATGATCGTATTCACATCAGTCATTGAGCTTCAATGCGCGGATGACAATGTTGTCCTAGCTGATACAGAAGAGGAGCAGTATTATCAACGATGTCATGAAGAAGTGTGGCTTAGATGTGAAGAACAACTGGGAACAGATCGCAAACGACAGACCGAGATGGAGGCGTACCATATACGAGGGCTATCAATTTCTTGAAGAGCAGTGTCGACGACATGAGGAAGCGAAGTGAGAGAACGCATCTATGGGGCAGCGCACCTGCAACAGCCGTAAAAGTTGGTGATTGGGTGTGCCGATTTTGTCACAAAAGCAACTCGAGGATCGGTCTGTTTAGCCATCTTACTGACACTGCGGGCAATATAATAATCTGACTCCGGTTTTGAGGCAAATAAAATAAGTGATTTTCTGGCAGTAGAAAGGATTGAAAGTGAAAAATAAAAATAATTTACTTAATGTCCCTAATTGGCTATGAGCATTTTGCAACACAATTGCTTCATCTTAAAATAGATTTCCATGTACACTGAAATCTTAATTGGAAACGAAACTAATTAAAAATGCACTCTACCTCATTAATTATTCTCGCTTTTACTTTGCTCATAATTTGGTAACATAACTATTTTAAATCTGTCTTATCAGTATATCTCATCTGTCCCTGTATTCTTTCCGCATAATTAACTAATCAACAACAAAAGCGAGCATTTACCTGCATGCAGTAGTTCATGATAATTATTGTCCTACCTTAATATAGATATACTTTCTATATCTGTAATATGCAGGGTAGATATACTTTATTATTATTTTTTTTTGGTCATATTACTTCGTTCTTGTTCAAACTCTATTTGCTCTCGTTGATATTGCAAAATAACGGTGGTGACCAATACACAACAGCTAGCCTTCGGATCGATTGTTCAAATTGTAGCAACTAGGGTTTCCAATAAGTCATTTTTGGCTAGAGGTTCTGCTATGTATGGTGCTTTTTCATACATATTGGAGATGAGCTCAAATTGCATATAACAATTGTAAGAGCCGATGTTGAATGTGAACCACACCTAAACGTCAAGCTTTTTTCTGCCTTTTAATTTGACATTTCTCAATTTCAGACTAACTCAATTTGAAAGATACACAATCGAGCAACGCGTTAAAGTTATTCAGGCTTATTATGAAAATGGGCCATCAAATCAAAATTCATATCGTAAACTTCGTGATTTTGAGCAAACCCGGTCTGTAGGAGATCTGGAAACACCAGTGCATACTCGTACAGCTCGTGCTGCAGAAAATATTGCTGTTGTTCGCGATAGTGTGGCTGACGAGCCGTCCACCTCAACTCGTCGTCGTGCCCAACAATGGCACCTCTCACGCTCGTCGTTGATGCACACTATGCATAAAGACTTGCATTTACACGCTTACAAAGTGCAATTGACTCAAGAACTAAAGCCTCTTGACCATTCCAAACGTCGTCAATGGTCAGAAATGGCAAACGTGGATGATCAATGTTCGAAGAAAATTATCTTCAGTGATGAGGCACATTTTCACCTCAGTGGATTCGCTAATAAGGAGAATTTCCGCATTTTGGGCGAATGATAATCCAAGACTGATTGTCGAAAAACCAATGCACCCACCAAGAGTGACTCTTTCGTGCGGTTTATGGGCTGGCGGCATCATCGGGCCGTATTTTTTCCAAAATGAGGCCGGTCAGGCAGTTACTGTGAATGGTGTTGGCTATCGTGAGATGATAACGAACTTTTTATGGCCCGAATTGGAAGATATGGATGTGGACGATATGTGGTTTCAACCGGACGGTGCCACTTGCCACACAGCTAACGAAACAATGCTTCTTTTGCGCGACAAATTCAATTGCCGTGTTATCTCACGTGGTGGCGATGTCAATTGGCCGCCAAGATCGTGTGATTTGACACCGTTGGACTTCTTTCTTTGGGGTTATTTGAAAGAAAAGGTGCACGTCGATAAGCCAGCAACAATTCAAGAGATAATGTATGAGATAATTGGGCACATTAACGGCATAGATCCTCAATTATGATTTGGACAATCGGATGGAGGTGTGCCGCCGTGGCCGCGGCGGCCACTTGGCCGATATTTTGTTCCATACATAATTGAACTATACCGATATTATCATAATAAAAAGAAATGACAATAATTTCCTAAATGATTTGTGTTTTATTCAAATCAACATCGGCCCTTATACCACCCCCATAAATCATCATCGCATCATTTGACTTCTAACATTATTTATGCAACACAATCATTAATGCCGCAGAAACATCCTTTGTTAGTATCGAGAAGTTTCACTGGAAATACTTGTTTCAGTCATTTTAGACGCATGTTTTAAAAACAGGACTCTCTATCGTTCTGTCCGTTGGATTAACTTTTGTTTCTGGCTTATGGCTTATATACGATATTTTTTCGCAAATAACTGTTCATACCAAATTGAACATATTGCAGCCTGTGATGAGCCAAGATATGCATCTATTTAACATTTCTATAAATTAAGAAACCAGTTGTAATTGTAGTTGTATTTTTAAAATAATTACTTTTCTGGTATCCCTAAACTAACAACATTGCACATTACAATGAAACTAGTTAAATGAAGAAAAAAATATCAAATCCTATATAAACTACTCGTATTGCGTAGGCCGACCACGCCCATAGTAGAAAGCAAAATCTCGTCTAGCAGGGTGAACAAATACCGATCACTTTAGTGCAACAATATTGACCATACTAGTCAGTAGCGTACTGAAGTAATCAACAACAAACAGCCACGAGAATTCCATATCTAAGGGTCTAAATAGACTAGAAATATTCTTTTGAGTGCACCCATTGTAGTTGGTTCGGCGTTTTTCTTGTTTCAAGAACATATTTCGATTCAATATTTCATATTGACCACAAATAGGTGAGCTGACAGCTATGATATGGGATCTATTCCTTCGCCAAATAGGTTAAAGGCGAATTCATATTTGCACATTCTTTCAAAGACTCTGGCAGAACAATTTAGACGATGTTCCTATCGCCAATCGCTTGGAGATGTTTTTCCATCATGATGATGGCGCACCAGATGATTTTAGCCAGTTGGTAAGATACTGACGAAATCAATATTTTGAATATAGGTGGATTAGTCGATGAGGTCTAGTGAACTGGCTAGCTTGATCGCCTGACTTAATCCCTTCGACTATTGTTATATATTAATAATATTGTATACTTTCAATTATTGTTGTTATATTTGTTAATTCTTGTTTATGTTAAAACTGTCAACTTATGCCAAGATATGCGAATTAAAGCCTAATTCTGAAAAGGTCTATTATTACAACTATTAAGTGTAGGGTATGGGGAATGCGTAATATTATATATCTGACAAGATGTTTTTGGCGACATCTAGTGTGAACAGGTAATATGCCACAGTTCACGAACGATTAAATCCTATTGCCAACACTATAGATGCGCCCGAATTCCCTGGCGGGAGCTTTTATTTATGAATTACATGTTACATAAAGTAACAAGACTTTTAGATATGTTGGAAATTCGTTTCACACTACCATGCTTTCACCAGACGTTTCGTTGATCCACAACTCATCAGTATTGATCGACAGGCAGTGTGACCAAAATTGCTTCGAAAACCATCTTCAGGACCCCTTTTGGTGGCTGTAACTCTGTAAGGAGGCGTTAGTCGGTAAATATGCTTAAGAAAAGTAGGACTTGTTTTAAACGTAGAACATGGTCTACGACCCCTAATTTCGGGATACTTTGTATAGGCTGCAAAAAATCAAAAATCCATACCTCCTCATCTAAATTTTAATATTTGGCTATAAGAGTAATTAATTTGGGCTTGATTTTTTTATTATTATTTACTGCTTTGTATTTAAAATAATTGCGCACTTTTCTTTTTGCCAAAAGCTCTTGGGATACAATTTTATATTTTCGTGGCGTAAATGCATAAATGAATCCTATTAACAGGCCTACTAACTCAAAGGTTCCTTTAAAATTTAATTATTAACAAATGTTGTATTATTTAAATAATATGAAAGTGAGTTTCGAATATAAAAAAAATTATTATAGTGGAAATCTTAAAATAAAATCTATACTTTGTCCATTTACAGAAGTAAAAAAATCATATCACGTCCATACTACTTCTATTACTACATAGATATTATATTATTTGTATTCAAAATTTAAATTAGTTTTTTTTAATATTGAATGAATGACATGCAAGGTTATTATAAGTATAGTTAAAAAAATAATTAGATTTCTTAATTTGCAACATCAACTTCATTCGTGCCAACACTACAGGGTGTCTCGACAAGACTGGGAATATATTATCCAAAGGTATTTTATTTCAGGTTACATATTTACATTTTGCCTCTGTATGTCTTACATTATCTTTTAAAAGGTCACAACTACAACTTTACCTAACCTTAATATGCCATTTAGTCCTATTTAAGGGAGAGCAATAATCCTACAAACTCACTATCTAGAAGCTTTAGAGTTCTCACTCTTTGCTCTTTGAAGTACCTCATGAATATCTACAAATCAACTACATACAAATGCCAAAACCTGGCAGATATTAGATTTTTCAATACCATAGACTTATGTTCATATTATAAGCAATTTTGTTTACTTATTTCAGTTAATTGATATTATTATATTATAAAATAGCCATAATAAAATAATTCTCATGCAACACACTCTGTCCAATACTATTTTAATTGTCTAAATCAAAATATGTTGTAATAATCATTTCATGCAATATGTGATTATCTACGGAATCAGTTTATCAATATGATCTCTGCGAGCGTAGCGCAATGAAGGCCTATACCCTAGATTTCTTCATAGCTCATTTTAATTGTTACGAAACCTGTATACCGAACACAAAAGTAATAAGTAATCAGATTTGTTATTAATTGAATACAATATTGCTGTAGATGGTTAAATATTTGTATCTACCTAGACAGCACAATCTAATTAGGTTATTAATAACAATGTTACAGTAGGTATCTAGCGATTTTTCTTTAATTTAAAACCAATATAATAGCGACACTTATCCAAACTTAATAAACATATTATGTCAGAACAAAATATTTTCAGTAATTATATCCGCAAAGCTTGCACCAAAGACCTGCCTTGTAAATCTTTCAATATACATATCTGCTCAAGATTATTATTATTTTTTACCGCGGTACCACAATGAAGGTGAAGATTTTTTAGAACAAATGGTGACGAAACATGGGTGGCCTACGTCACACCAGAATCGAAACAACAATCCATGGAATGGCGACATTCATCATCACCCAAAAGAGTGAAGTTTAAGCAAACAATTTCTGCCCGGAAAATCATGTGCACAGTTTTTTGGGACAGAAAAGGAGTATTGCTAGTGGAGTTTCTGCCTCGTAATGAGACAATCAATGCAGCGTCAGGCGGCAGAATTTTATGAGGAGGGTATTCAAAAACTGGTGCCACGTTATGACAAGTGCCTCAATATTCACGGAAATTATGTAGAAAAGTAGATTAAGGTACAGGCTTTCATGTAAAAATAAAATTATTGCGATATCTTTGAACGTCTTTTTTTAATTCCAAAACGGTAGTTACTTAAAAAACATGCCTCGTAGATCATTAAGACGTTCAAAATTTAAGGATGGAATTTTTGTTATAATTTACTGCACCTGAATTCTAATTGCGAATAATAACAACATAACATTTATTATTAATTTGACCACTAATGATGGGGCCTGGTGCTCCGAAACATGTATGCTGCTCATCGGTGATCGTTGAGGGAAATATTTTAAAGTTATTTCGGGGAGGTATGACTTTTATTTGGTAGGGTAAACAATTTACTCCACTTGAATATGGACTACTTCTTAAAATTTAATTATTTATTTATTTGTTATAATACTCGTATATTAGTTTCGTCAAAATTTTGTGTTTTTCTTACTTATCCTACAGACTTCAACTTCTCATAAAAAATTGTGTTAATTTGATGATGGAGCTTATCAATGATATAAGATATCACCAAACGCTCCAATAATAAACGGGCAGTTGCAAAATAATTCTAGTAGCAATTTTGAAATATCCTTTTGAGTTTCTAACAAGAACGAAAACAACAATTATAACAAGCGATAAATTAACATCGTGTATAACAAATATATGGAGCAGATAATGTTAGAGTTTAATGGTAGCTATTTAATATTAATGGCATAGAGATTGTGTATTAAATTGGGTAAATAATATAATATTGTGCCGTCCATAACAAAAACACCATGCATCATTACATTGCAATTATTATTTGTGGACCGTAACAATAACTATAATTAATTGTGTAATGCTGGGCTACTATACTCTCTTATAGACTGCATGTGCAATTAGTTTAAATGTATTGGATATGGATAATTATTGTTTGATTTAAGTTATCTACATTTATTAAATAAACAGGACGCACTTTTGATTTTTTATTCGGAAAATCGTAAAAGTAGAACTTTTCCTAATTTGTTGCATAATAAAAAAAAATTCAACTATACAATACTAATGAATTTTTTTTCAACTGTCATCAAAAATAAATAGAAATCACATTTTACTGATAACAATTCAATGCACGGTGGGTCCCATGAATCCTCAGAGTATGTTCTTTAATCCTGTGACGGTTCACGAGGTTGCTAAAATTATAAAAAATATGTCAAATAAAAAATCTACTGGCATCGACAATATACCCGTGAAAGTTGCAGTTCATATATTGTCACCAATCATAGCTGAACTAACAAATATGCCAGTTGAAAGTGGTATCTTCCCTGAACAATTAAAGCAGGCCGTTATTGTTCCAGTATTTAAGAAGGGGGATAGAACTGCTCTTGAGAATTACAGGCCTATATCACTATTAAGTACACTTTCAAAAGTTATCGAAAATGTAGTTTCTGAGAGAATATTTGGATTCCTAAGTGCCTGCAAAATTATAAGTAAATGTCAACATGGATTTCGACCAGGTCTTTCAACGGAGACATGTACATTTGAGTTTGTGCAAAAGATACATGATTTGACGGATAATGGATATTATGTGGTGGCTATGTTGTTCGATTTGTCGAGTGCTTTTGATGTTGTGGATAGGGAGTTCTTATGCAGAAAGATCGATTATTTAGGTTTACGTTGGCCGATTAATAGGTGGATTAATGAAGATATTATTATTATTATTTTTCTCAGTGTTTTACACTGGTGTGAACTTCCAAGGGTAAGTAGCCGTTAGGTAAGTACTTTACGTAGTATATGAGCAGTTCCCAATACTGTCGTATTTTGCAAGTCGTAGGTTGAATGATTGCCAGGTATTTCCGATAGGTTTTTCGCAAATGAAGAGGAGACCGATCCAGTGGCTCCCACAACAACAGGCACAATTCTAGTTTTTAGCTTCCACATTCTTTTAATCTCAATTTCAAGATCCCTGTATTTATTGTTTTTTTCCGCTTCTTTTTTTACTATATTCCTGTCAGCCGGTATGGACACGTCTATGATTTGGCACAAATCTTTTGTTTTGATTATAATATCCGGTCTGTTGCTGCTAATTGTTCTGTCAGTTGTTATAGGTTGATCCCATAATATTGTTGTTTGTTCATCGGTAGATGTCATAACCGCTTTTGGAATATGTTTATACCATAAATTTGTCTCCATGGGCACGTTTAGACTTTTGCAAATATTGTAGTGTAATTGCGTTGCTACTTTATTGTGCCTGTTAATATATTCTCGAGCTGCTAATATTGGACATCCTGATGTTATATGTTCTACCGTTTCATCGAATTCTTTGCACAATCTACAAGTAGCGTCCTGCGTGCTTCTGAATATATTTCTTTTGATATAGTTTGTAGCTAGTGATTGATCTTGTGCAGCAACAAGCAGCCCCTCGGTTTCTCCCTTAAGTTGTCCCCTTCGTAGCCATTCCCATGTTATTCTTTTATTTACGTAATCTTTTTCTGTTTCTCGTTTGTGTTGTCCATGCATATTTTTAGATTTCCATTTTTCAATTCCTATTTGTTGTAATTTATTTTTAATCAGTTGTGTTGCGATCGTGGGCTCATTCTCTAGCTGTAGTTCCTTCATAATCTTTTCCGCTGTTTTTGATATTGATTTTCCTTGTGGGTTTATTATTATTATTAATTTTGTTCAATTGGTTTTATGTTAGTCTTAGTACAAATGTATTTGCTCTTCTTTTATGAAATTGCATTTGTGTTACTCTGTTGGCAGTTTCATTGAGCTGACGATTTTTTGTTCTGACGCATCAATCGGAGGCTGTTCTGGTGAAGTACATGTTCCTTCCGCACCTTGTAATAAAAACTGTTTTAGTCTATAGAAATAAATGGTATCTACATGTTTTTGGATCAGATTTTGCATACAGATATTTTTATGCTTAATCGGCTGCATTCAAGGTGATTTCTGAAAATATCTTTCGATTCGGTAGCTTTTCTATAGTGCCCATACCTCAAGTTACTATCGTAGGATATTTCGCTCATTTTCTGATGGTTTAAAATTCAGAGCTTTTTCCTCCGTCGGCGTCGTGTCGTTTATATACCTACGTAATTGGTCCAACCTTAACATCGGTAGTTATATTGAATAATATGGACACTCAAAAATATATTTATTTTTTATTTTATTCTATTTATTACTTAGTTCTACCGAATGATAACAATACAACATGTTACATTATGGAATTGTCAAACATAATAACTAAAAGATACATATTATTAATCCGTTGTATAGTTCAAAAATTCATCCACAGAATAAAAACATTTATCCACAAAATAATTTCTCAACTCCAGCTTAAATCTCCTAAATGTTAGGTTTTTAAATTTGTTAATTTTCAGAATCTTATTATAACACTTTACGCCGATATAGTTAGGATTTTTCTGACGAATACTTAGTCTAGAAAATGGCAAAACCACGTTATTTTTGTTTCTAGGGCCATAATTGTGAACATCTTCTCTTTTAAGCAACGATTCACTTTGTTTTTTGATATGAATTATGAGTGCGTACATGTAGAGGCAAGGAAAAGTCATTATTTTCAAATTCACAAAATGTTCCCTACATGATGCTGTCTGAGGAATTTTTTGTATTGCTCTTATAACCTTTTTTTGGGCCATGAATACTCTAGTCAATCCACCGGCTCCTCCCCAAAATATGATTCCATATGCCAAGGTAGACTGAACTAAGCCGAAGTATATCAATTTCAAAATGCTGGTTGATACAGTACCTCTAATATTCTTTATCAGAAACACACAGCTACTGACTTTTGGTAGTATGGTGTCAATATGTATGTCCCAGATCAGTTTGCTGTCTGTATACACTCCCAGAAATTTGGTATTACTCACATTTTTTATAGACTCACCTCCTATACGTATCAGATAACTCTTATTGCTGGTGTTGCTTGCTATAGATATCGGCAAAGCAACCGTTGTTAATGCATTAAGGGTAAGTCCGTTATGCCCCAGTCACCACGTTGGCAGCCTGAACTAACCCTGCTTCATCTTTGGCTGAAACAAAAACACTAGTATCGTCTGCACAAAAAATGGGATACCCAAAAATACCCAGAACTTCAGAGATATCGTCAAACATTGAACAAGGTAGGTGAGAGACAGGAGCCCTGCGGCACCTCACTGCTCACGATCTCGGACCTCGAACGGACACCCGCAATTTCAACCACCTGTGTACGCTGTGTAAGATAGCTACGTATCCATACGGCCGCTGTTCCTCTTATACCAACAGCATTCCGTTTCAGAAACAAAAGATCATGGCTTATGGAATCAAACGCCTTGCTTAAATCAAAGAAAAGGCCAAGAGCTATTTCCTTGTTATTGAGTGACTGTTATAGGTTGTCCAAAGCCTGATTAAGAGCTGTTTCTGTTGATCTACCGATCCTGAATCCATTGTAGTTGCAAGAGAGGATCTTAAATTTTTCGAGATAATTATTAAGTCTCATGTTATATAAGCACTCAAATATTTTACTAAATAAATTGACTTTGTAGTGCCAACGGTCTGTAATTATTTGTATCTTTTGCATCACCTTTTTGTTTATAAATAGGAACTATTTTTGATGTTTTAAGGCACTCTGGAAAAACACCGTCCTCAAAACTCTTATTAATGATCTCTTTAACATGTTTTGCTATTAATTACATGTATGCAAAATTTGATTGATAAGATTAAAAACAATATTACAATAATTTAATAAAAAACAACAACAAAACAACTTTTAATAGGATGTAAATATTTAACACGTCGTCTGACTTAATTTTTATAGCTACACTTAACTAGAATGACAAACAATTTGCATTAACTACCTATCTTTTGTTTTTTCTATATCTCTGCTGGCAGTGATTCTGTTATTGTTCCGGATCTTGAAGTTTTTGTTTATAGTGTGACTATTTTTTTATCAAAATATAATTGGTTCGGAGATTAATTGGTTCTGTTTAAAAATGAGACCACAAAATTAAAATAGCGTAGAAATCAGTCGGGTTTTTTTTTGTTCTATTTAGTATCGATGCATTTGCAGTAGCAAAAAGTCTAAGGTATATATATTTTTTTTCAATTTTTTGTCTGATAGATTTATTATACTACTAAATAGATAAAATGTTGTTCATTTGATTTATTTTAGTAATTATTGTATAATATGCTATTTTTAAATATAATGCATATTGTCAGGGCTGGGTTTAGACAATTTAGCGCCCTGGATAGAACTTAAATTACCCGGAATGTGTCTGAATGTTGTATGTTTTATAACATAAATCCAAAGGTATTAAAACATGTAATAAAAAGAACCATTTTATTGACAAATATTTCAGAAATAACAAAAAATAAAATAAAGGTCTATACAAATGGGGCTCTAAATTCTAGGAACCTCGAAATATAAATTGCAGAGGACTTGTAATTCCTTTTAAGGCAAATTTTGAAGGCCCATGTCCCGTTTAATGTAATATTTTTTATTAGAATATTCAATTTTATCAAAATCGGATTCCTAATATTGCAGAAGTTTTAAAACTTCGCACTAAAGGAGCTAAAAATTGTATTTGCGCTCAAGCTAATTAGATAGCTTTTTCAGACATTGTTAATTTTTTTATTAAATAAGCAGTTCTGCAACTAGGCTTTTGTCAACTTAAAGGAATTTGCAGAGGCTTGTCTAGCCAGACAATTTAGTCTTTCGTTGCTCTCGATTGATTGAGAGCCTTGTAAGTAACATCAAGCTAAGTATTACATGTTAATTAGGACGATGAAGCCTTACTGGATATTTTTAGATTTCTTAGGTCAATTTGGACGTGGAAAGCTATCTTCAAACGGTTGCAAATATTGTATTTAGGCTAACCGAAGAGAAAAAACCTTATAAAATACTGGCTTATTATTATTTTTAAAATTTCCTTAAAGACAATCAACAAGAATGCCTTTTTAGCTCGCCATATCATAATATTCTATTTATTGTATATGGAGGTTATTAGTTTAAACTTTTTGAAGAAAACAATAAATGTTTTAAGTAATTTACACAAAATTTATTGCACAAACATGACACAATTTACAAAACATTTTATACCTAAACTAAAATTTGTACTTTTCAAAATATTTTTATATATATAGGCCTGTGGTAGTTGCCCTAAAGTATATATAATGACAAATGGGGCGAACCTCCAGAAAACAGCTTAAGGAACATATTTATAATAATATATGTTTATTAGCTCTAAAAGGTATTACATAAATTTGTACAAAAAATGTATTATTACAACCTTCTCAACTAGGTTGAGTGCTGTTGAAGCCCAAGAAACAATACACAATAAAAAATAACAAAAAAAAATCAGTAGTACACAACAACTGTCAAGCGCCTCTCACAATAATATAATGACATAATGACACAGTAGAATTAAACCATAAATTATAATAATAATTATAATATATTACATTAAAACACATAAGTATACAAAAATAAAATGTTGGCTTAAAAACAGTGGAAACAAAATGCCCAAATGAAATGCCTAAACGCTGTCAAGCAATATATTTTTAATCGTGGACCTGAACACATGCAAACTCTGACAGAAATCCACCGGTTAACTAGCGTGGCGACATTATAAGAGAACGATCTTTTAAATATTTCCTTTTTATGAACAGGGACTGTTATTAGACTTTTACGTCTGATGTTTAGATTATGCACATCAGTTCTATACACAATTCTATTAACCAGATAAGGAGGGGTTTTATATTTTATTATTTTGTAAAAGAAGCATGTTGAATGGTGAATGCGTCTGTTATACATATTCAGCCAACCTGCCTCCTTAAGTTTGTGAGATATGCGATGTCTTCTTCGAATGCCAAATATGAACTGCAAGTAAGAGTTCTGCAACTTCTGAACTCTGTCCACACTATCAAGACAAGGACCGTAGATGCTGTTACAGAAGTTTAAGTGCGATAAGACAAGAGCATCACACATACGAATCTTCAAGGTTACATTTAACGAATGTCGGTGGGGGTATAATTTTTTTAACATTCCATATCCGATTTTAAGATTTGATGTTATATGGTCCTTGAATCGCAGCTTGTGATCCAGTCCCAAGTTCTTTCCTGGAAAACCAAAATGTCTCCATCCAATTCAAGGGCATTTTGTTGAATTTGATTTCTTACATTATCGCCACAAAACAGCATACAAACGGTTTTATTCGTGTTTAATTTTAACAAATGATCACGCGATATTTGATGTATTCTCCTCAGGTCCCGATTTATACGATCTACGGCCACCGCAGCGTCTACCGGGTTAAAGGCACTATAAATCTGTGTATCATCTGCATACAAATGATATTTACAAAATTCTAAATCTCTGACAAAAACAGACGAATACAGACTATAAAGTCTCGGACACAAAACACTACCCTGCGGCACACCAGACAGAACAGATCTCTTCCTAGACATATGCTGATCGCTCACAACACACTGAGAACGACCCGTGAGGAATGATCTCAACAAACCTCTTGACTCTACGCTGAAACCAAAATAATTCAACATAGCAGCAAGGATATCATGATTAAGTAGATTCATTAGACAAACAAAAAGAAGATTCCACATATGCCAAACACCTGTTAGAGGAACGCCATATTTTTAATGATGAAATCAAAAATTTTGGAAAAACCTTTTTTATCACACAGTTGTAAAGCTATTTTACAAAACAAAATAAATACCTTCATGGAAAAAATAATGCGGTAGCGGTAACTTTTCTTTAAGAAGCAAGGAATGTGTTAAAGTCTTTATCATTAGTCCCAGTATTTTAAGATATGCTTTCTGGTGTCCATCATATATTAAATTTTTGTTAAATACTTCCACAGTTATTTAAAAAAACCCGATTTCTAAACGGGACCGGCGTCCTATAGGGGCTCATATCTCGGTGAAAAACCTTTGTAGGACCCTCTCGATTTATTTGTTTATCTGAATCCGAAATAAATTCTAAATTTTTTCAGTCACCCTGTATATGTATTTACTTGCTTAGTCTACAGATACATACTTATATATTTTTAGAAAAATAAAAACGTAGAATGCTATAGAAAGAATATGCGTGGCTTTCCGCTCACACACGCTAAACTACACTAAGAAATGTGCCAAAACATTTTTATCTTGAGCCATCCTAACCAGTCACACAAAGTAGTAATCAACAGGACTTCGATGCGCAAAATCATCATTCACAAATTATACCTACATTTCAAACGCCAATATACGTTTTCCATATACCACAAACCAAGCAATAGAACACTCTCGCTGTGTTTTAACGCCTGATGTTTCCCTCCTAATATTTTACGTAAATATGCCTCCCACACACGCGCCGTTTAACGAATACACACAAAGTGTTTGGTCCCTCCACTGATTGTGGTGGCTGCTCCAAGGCAGTACTATCTATACCATTAGATTTTCGGAGGGAAAACGAACAAATAGTTGCACGTACGAAATATTACAGTGTAATATTATAGATACAGAAGATTTTTAGCAGGGGAAAAAAATTAAATATATTGTAGAAATAGAAAGTGCGGCTTGTTAGTAGATATCTAACTGCCACTTGTTGTTATTATGTCTGAGAAAAAATCACGTTTTAATGAAAATCTTTAATAACCACTGTAAAATAACTATAATTAAAGGATTTTCTTGTTATGTATTCTTATATAGGGTGTTCAACATAAAATTATGTAGATACATGGGGATATTGAAAAAAGTTAGAGTTACAAGGTCTGCTAAATGGAAGACAAGTTGGGAGTTTATCTGACCAAAAATACTTCAGCTCAATTTTGTGTTAAAGCGAAACCGTTATGTATATCCAGGGTGAAAAAGAAAACTTTACAGGGGGTGGAAACTTCAGAGTTAGAGAAAAAACCACAAAATAATATCAGTTTGTATTTGATGATAGTCAAATAAAGCACTCTTTTTATGCTCATGATTACGTAGATGCTTGTAGGAAAATTAATTTCGATTTGGAAGCACTTTTGGGCTGGTCGGAGGGACATCAGCTGTCAATAAATCCTTCAAAGGCTCAAACCATATCAGATTCTATGCAAATTAAAATTAATGATGTCTCTTTGAAAGTGTCTCAGAGTGCGAGAAACTTGGGTCTTGTGATAGATTGTGATTTGCGCTTTTCCGAGCATGTTTCGGGATGCATTGCAAAATCATATGCCTCATTGAAAATGTTATACCCACACAGACATACACTTTCAATAGAGCTTAAAACTAAACTAACTGATGCCTTGGTGCTCAGTAATTTTAATTACTGTGATGTCGTATATAGTCCTAGTTTATTAACTGTTGATAAAAACCGCATCGAACGTGTACAAAAATCTTGCTTGCGATACATATTCGGCATCAGGAAGTACGACCGAGTAAGCCATAAACTCGTTGATGTCAAGTGGCTCTCCATGGAAGCTCGTAGACATCTTCATTCAGCGGTTTTATTCCACTCTATTCTGACCCGGGGACAGCCTCCATACTTATACAATAAAATCACATTCCGTTCTGATGTTCACAATGTGAATATTAGATACCGTAATCTTCTTTCACCCCCAGCTCATAGAACTTCAAGTTTCGAGAGATCATTTTCCTTTCAAATATATAAGTTGTATAATCAGATTCAGGATACTTTGAAGTCGTTAAGCCTTTTCACATTCAGACGAAAATTGCGTGGTCTTTTGTTAAATTCACTTTTATAAAAAATATTATCAACATTATTTCTTTGTTATTAACTAGAATTTTGTTTCCATTTTTTTTTATTATTGTTGTAATATTGTTTTCTTGTTGAATTTTGTAGTTTAAGGTACGTAAGGTTAGCGTTAATTATGTTTTTTTTTCTTTCTCGGACCTAGATTTCAAGATCAGTAGTTATACTGCCATCTAGACCTTTTTGTAGTTCTAGTTTTTTTGGTAATGTAATAATTATTAGAGTTGTAACTTGTTTTTTTTTTTTTAACTGCAAATAAATTTATTATTATTATTATTATTTATTATAAAATATATTCGAATAATGCACGAAGCAAAGATTCAAAATTTTTATAAAATATTCCACATTTAATATTTTTAAAACAACTTTAGATATTTAAATGAAATTTGGCACATTTGTACATATAATTTATTTTTACGTAGAAAATATTATTTTTCTTCGAGAGAGAGATGTTTTTGGCGACACCTAGCGTGAACAGGCAATATGCCGGGTGAAACACAGTTCACAAACGATGGCCGGACAAGAAGTAACAACTCCATTATATCCTATTGCCAACACTAGATGCGCCCGAATGCCCTAGCAGGGAGGCTTTATTTAAGAATTGCTTGTTACATAAAGCAACAAGACTTTAAGTTATGTTGGAAATGTGTTTCACACTACCGTGCTTTCAACAGACGGCCGTTTCGTCGATCCACGAATTTCCGACATAACTTAAAGTCTTGTTGCTTTATCTAAAAAGCAATTCTTATTTTTCTTCCACCAGTGATGTGCGTACGGACACATATTCGGGCAAATTTAAAGTAAAAAAAAAGAAATAGATATCGAATGACACATTTAGAAATTTTTTAGAGGGCCTAGATCCATTCGACATATCTCACACGTCGAAAATTATACTAAACTCATTACATTACATTATAAAACATATTCGAACAATGCACGAAGCAAAGATTCAAAATTTTTATCAAATATTCCACATTTAATATTTTTAAAACAACTTTAGATATTTAAATGAAATTTGGCACATTTGGACATATAATTAATTTTTACGTAAAAAATATTATTTTTCTTCCAACAGTGATGTGCGTACGGACACATCTTCGGGCAATTTTATTGTAAAAAAAACAAATAGATATCGAATGACACATTTAGAATTTTTTTAGAGGGCCTAGATCCATTCGACATATTTCACACGTCGAATATTAATCTAAACTCATTACGGAAGACGACTCGTGGGTTCACAGTAACGATCCCGAAACAAAACTCCACTGTGTGAAGTTTATACATCCAAGCGGCAGCTGAAAAAGCCCAATATTAAGTCCCTGTTGATTGTTTTCATAAACTGCTTATGAATGAGTCGTGACATTACAGGTACACAATGAATAAAGCATATAACTTCGAAATTCTCAAAAGATTGCGCATTCATCGAACATTGTGCGAACTAGTTTTGGCAAAGCTAAAATTCACACAACTTTGTACTCCGTGAAATGCCTTATGCGACTTTTGGCTGTTGCTTAAAGATTAAAAATTCTGCTCAAAGGACACAAGAGTCGAGTGTCCTGAAGGCTCTGGAAAACTGCTTGAGATCGTATTGATATAAACATAATTATCAACCATTATGATAATTATACTTATCTAAACTTTTAGCATCCGACAAAATAATAATTACCACCAAATGTGCGCCTTAAATGAAGACACTTTCACAAGTACCCAATTTCGTAAGTAATATAATTGAAGCAAAATGAATAAGAGAGATTAAATAGACGGAAGAAAAAAATCAATAAGTAAAACTAAAACTAGATCATCCAGCAGATAAACTAGATTATTGCTTCATGTAATTCTTGTAGATCGCCATGGTTGTTATTATCTTATGCTAATCACACCTCATGAACATCTCGTAAATATATACTGTGTGACACATTGAAATTATAATGCCCAGTTAGTATAAATATCATGTTTTAATAACGGTTTGGCAAAGGGGTAAACCGTAATCAGAAATGTTGTAAACCAATTACTTTTAGTAACACGAATTCCCTCATTAATGCCTACTAATTCCTTTGATTTTGCTCATCGAATGAGCCATAAAAAATGTTTTTTTTGCACGTTATGTAGGTTTATGCCAAAGAAACTTAACTTGATGATTTGTTTCCAAAAAATTAATTTGGAATCCCGATTTATTTCTAAGCAATTTTTTTTCTCTTGATTTTTTCTCATCCAAAGCACAGTTCCAGTGAAAACTGTAAAAATCATTTGCCTGCAGAAACAACTCCCTGATATCTGTGGCGATGACAGTCTGTATTTCATTTTCTAAGAATCGCCTCGTTGAATATTTTAGATGACTTAAGAAACAACCTGTATAATTGCTGTGTTCCACGATTCATTAATTCCTTAAAAATTTTCTAACTTTAAACTAATGCACTTAATTGTTGGTAATCATTTATTAGATGAAAACTGTTGATCTGAATTATAATTTGTACAAAATATATTTTCTGAATTAATGAGTAGATACTATTATTTACAATTTATTACAGACGTTGTTATAAAACCCGGAGCACCTGTTTGTTATTAAAATTCAATTAAATTTCACACAATTAATTAGGCTAATCACAAATAAAAGTAAAATTTTTTCGTTTTAAATAATTTGGCCTGCAGCTGTTCTGTATTAAAACGAAAACTGACGTTATAATTATTATTATAACTGCAGAGTATCTCAATTTGTTTACACAGTGTAGGCCAAAGAAACAGTTATTTCGTTTATAAAAGCATTTCATTCACCAACATGGGTTATATGATTTCATATGCGTATACCTTAAATCAGTCAAAAAATTATATAGAATTATTATAATCAATATAGGGAAACCACCCAGTTATTCGACACTTAAGGAATTTCCTACGCAAATATTACTATATATCGTTTTGTTTGGAAAATCTTAGTAATTGGACATTTTTCTTAATTATTGGACAGCACAAAATTTAATTATTGGGCATCAAATAGAAGTGCTTTTAAGAACTAATATTATGAAAATTAGTTAAATACTATTTTATTCTGGCAGTTCAAACTATAAAGAACCACAGTTTCTTGTAAAATACTTTACTGGGTACTACAAATTTAATATCTAATACCCATATTTGAAAGATTCATTTTTATACATAGCAAAAAGGTCATCTCTCTTCAGTAGCACCACTAGTATATGTGGTGGTCAGTGATTTTAGGGCGTACCCAAGCACAAGAATGTTACTTTCGAAAACCACATTGACAATTAATATATCGCCAGCAGGGTGTCCAAAATTTGCAAAAAAAAAGTGCATTTTTCAAATGGGACACCCTGTATATTATTTGATTTTCAAAGCCAAAGCTTAATTTTGCATCGATTTGTTATAACTTTCTGTGTTAATCCATATTTTTAGCAAAAACCGATGAAATTCCAAAAGTCTTAACCATTAAGCTTTGATTTGATTTTGTCAAGAATTGAATTAGCGTTGTTATAAGCATCTATTTTATATTTTAATGTGATTTCTGGTAGAAAACCAAAGAACAATACACTTATGTTAGAAAACGAACACAAAACAAAACATAAAACCAAAGAAAAACAACAGAAACTAATGATAAAAAGTGACAAATGAATGTAAACAAGATCATTACAATACGTGGTCTATATGTCCTCAATTTTGGTTCAAGCACTGAATAACCCTGTCATATACTCCTCGCGAAACAGACCTCCGAAGTTCACTGGGCTGAGATTAGTAAAGGCATCGTGAACGCGGTTCAGTAATTCCTCTCTAGTATGTACAGGCCTAGAGTAACCGTAAACCGTACAATCCCAGTAGTAATAATCTAAGGGTGTGAAATCGGGTGAGCTAGCTCGCCAATTTCAGGGTCCTTGTGGGCCGATCGACCGATCCTCGAACATCAATTTCAACAGCTCTGGTGGAATACGCTGGAGAACCATCCAGCTGATACAAAGAGCTCGCTCTGTCATTTGGGGGTAGAGTTTTACAACATCACTAACAAACCCTCTGAGTAAATCCGGATATCTGGCTTCAAACTAAAGTGGTCGTGGTAATTATTATTTCGGCGATTTATAATTCATTCCGTGCTGAATTTTGATTCATGAGTCTATATAATCTTATTAAGGAGTCTGGGATTTTCGGTAAAAACTAAGACGTAATCCCTGCACAGTTATTTCCGTGTGTTTTCCATTTGCGTTATTTTAATGTTGTCTTTAATTTATTCTTCTGGTGAATCAATGTCTGTAATTGAGCTTTGAATTTTGACGTTATTATTCTTACTGTTATACACATTATTACTGAAGTATATTTCTTGACTCACAGTTCCTTCACATTCAGATTGACAATCGAACGCAGCTCTTCTTTTCACTCTCCTCCTTGTAACTCCTTGTAACAAATGTGACTCAAAAATAAATCTCCATCAGCCTCATCAGGAATATGTTATTTTTTTTTTTGAAGGGCAACGAGTGTGGAAATTGTTGTGGCATCTAACGCAAGTTTATTAATTGCAATCACTGCACTTTGATATATAAAAGATGGTATATTTTCTTTTCTTCGCTTTTTTACACTATTTACGCCTATGAAAGTAAGTTATTTATGACACATTTTATAGGTTATATTCTATTAAAGCTATAAATAATTAGTTAATATTTCTGCTATGTTTAAGAAGTACGTTTTTTTTAAATATTTTTTACCCCATTTTACACTATTTTTGAACGCCAATGTGGTCTAATATTTGCTGTTTAATATTTTAGGTTATATTAAATTAAATTCGTAAAAAATTATGCAGTATTTCGGAGTTTAAGAACTATGAATTTTTTCAATTTTTGAACCCTCTTTTAAACCCCTTGCCTACGCTCAATGTTTCCCGAAATCTAATCAGCTCCTTGCCATGTCCTATAGTATTTTTGTACCAAATTTGGTTAAAATCTGTTTAGTGGTTTTTGTGTTTTCGTGCATACAGACAGACAGATAAACAGACAGAGAGACTGACAGACAGACAGACAGTATTTCCGGTGAAATTAAAAAAATATATATTTCATGAATATATATGTTCCACTGAGGCAATTGGCTTACAAATTCTTGGCATACGAGACTTAGTTCTCATCTTCAGATACGATCATTCTGCGGAAGTATTCGTACTTAAATGACTAAGTTAAAAATTAAATTTTAAAAATTAAATTATACACTAGTATAGTATACTCGCAATCGATTGATTGCCACTTTTGTTATATAGATACAGCAGGGTGTTTCAGAATATAATTTCTTATCTTGGACACAGTGTATATATAAAGCATTCAGTTTATTCATTTCGATTGCAATCAAAAATTTGTGTACCTCATTACGAAAATCCAATTCAACCAAAGAAACATTAAGCAGAGATTTGTTTAATCATCAATAATTGCTATTACCTATAATTATAGACTGAGTGAATAAACTACTTTATAAAATATACTGTGGTAAATAAAATTCAACACAATTTGTCAATAAAATCCAGCTGGAGGTATGCAAACCACTTTTCATATACTAACATACTAAGTTATATTATAAAATAAATAAAAGTGGTTTGGTCTGTATGTGTCGATCTGAGAGTAGGACGGGTGTGGTCACTTTTACTATCAATCGAAGTTATATCTGCTCTTGTTTGTTACTTGCAGGCAAAAACAAAAGAAAAATGAACAACATCGAATGGATATTTTGATATGTAATCTTTGGAGTTACGACACGTTTCAGGTATATAATGGCTGTATGACATGCAATTTTATATTGATTTTGCGCTTGATTTTGATAGGAGTTATGACACAATTGATTATTTTAGAATAATTGAAATAATAGCTATACCTATATTGTTTCACGAAATTTCTAAGTATGTACTTGGTTTTTAGTCTCATTATGCAAGGAGATAATTAATATGAAAGGTTTTGTCGCTCTATTCCAAGCCAAGTCACAGGTGTGTCAAAACTCAATGTACCATATGAGGTGTCTTTGGTCATAGCATTTCTGAACAAGCAATTTCATTGAGAAGAGAGCCAAAGAGAACCAAATCTACTTCAACTCATCAAATTTAGTAAATTCATTATAACTTAAATTAGGGTAAACCACCCAGTTATTGGACATGTGGGAGTTATTGAAACCCCATACATGGCGACTCTATTGGTTAGAGAGTTGATTTGAACCTACGCCGCTTTAACATCAAACGTTGTTTTAGTGGGAACTGTGCTTTTGTTCATTCATGTATTGTGAATGGTGTATTTTTAATAAACTTCTAAGGTATGTTCAGCTGTTTGTATATTTTAAAATAATTATAAAAATCAAATACTAGTACTGCCTAACCATGTATATACTTAATGCGATAAATAATGAAGACTTTAGAATTATAAATCATTAAGGGTGAGTTTTTAGGGGGTGTCCAATAACTAGCTAAATAAGAAAGCCAAAAATCAGTGATTGGACATTACTAATCTATAGACAATATTTTTGTTCTTTTTCTTCACATTTGCAGCATATTTCACTCTCTTTCTCTGAATATGAATTCCATTATTCTATCTTTGTTATAACTAGTTATTAGGCAGTTGTCTACTAACTAATTCAAAAGGTGTCCAATAACTAAATTTCATCTTCTGCCCTAGTTTTGAAAGGACCTTTCCAATAAAATCATGCCTAAAAGAAGCGTAAATGACAGGAGTGATATAGACGATGCAGTCAATGATATAAGGAGCAATAATCTTTATTTGCGCCAGCGGCAAAAACATGGCGTTCCAAAATCAACGCTGGAGTTCAAATTAAAAAATCCTGGACATAAGGATACTTGCGGTCCCTCGCACATTCATACTGCATTAGCAGAGCTGGAACTAGTGAAGTAAGTTTTATGACAAAAACGATATAAAATTATAACTCATTGTATGCGTATTTCGCCACGAATTCATATGAATTAGTGGCGAAATACCCATAATAATTCTCTGGAGAATAAACGTACCAAAATTTGCAAAGAAATAGACGGTGATTTATCAACGGATTCAAGCGATTATCTAAAACATGTTGTACAGCGCGAAGAAAATAGTTTTTCCTTAGAATACGAACCAACTAATGAAAAAGAGACACATCCTCCAAGACATTTGGAACACATGAGTCAAACTTATGTTGATTTTACCTAAAAGGAAGTCATCAATCCACCGGACTCACCTGATATCCAAGATATCATTATTGAAAATGTAATTAGAAAGCAGCAGTATGGGTAGTACAGAAGTCAAAATACTTATCAAATCCACCAACGCCTGAGAGAAAAAACAAACGGCACATAGAACGTATCTATTTGTTGATAACTTAACAAAATTATCTGGAACATTTCGAAAAAAAATGTGCTCTATAATTAGAGGATGAACAGAAAAAACTAGAGGGAAAAAGAAAAAGAGATTACGATAGAAACAAAAAACGCACAAATTATTACTTTTACACTTAAATATGGAGAGCTATATATAAATTTTAAATTGTGAATAATACTAAAAACAACAAATAGCAACCACAAATTTTGGTTTTTAATACTTACAATATTGAGGTAAATAAAAATTCAATTTTTACGAACAAACCTTGTATACTAATGTCTTTTAATTAGTAGTTTCTGAAAGATGTTTGCTAATTTTATATATTATCAGCTTGTACAACATTGTCTCGTTAAACCATAATATATATCAGTTTAATACAGATTATGACATGTCCATGTTACCACACATCGGCTAATGAGTATACGCTCCTAATTCATAAATATAATTTGACTTCCTATATATAATCTGCATGTTACACATGATGTGAATGTGAAACATATTATAATAATGATAATAATATTCATTTCATCATTATTTATGAGTTCTTCGTTAAAGTTGTGTTGCCGACATCGTGAGTTACTGCATATTGGCGGAGTTCAACCAGTAGATGTAGGTATACTTTTTTGTGAATCTTAAACTGACTTAAGCTATATATATATACACGGTAGGTATATGTACCGGTCAGTTAGCCACCCGCTGAGTCAAATGATCTTTCAATACTGTATTTAAGTTGTAATAAGTGTGTGTTAATTTATAAAATTTGCAAATTAACCGAACATGTCTTGTACGACAAGTTTTACTATATTTATATTGAAGAGCAATAATATTAAAAATGTTTGATGAATTAAACAAATTACCGAAACTTCAAACTTTAAAAGTCGCTCTATTGCCTAAAGTAAAATAGCTTTAAATTTTTATATCGTAAGCGAGTTGCAGTTGCTTTATCGCAAGACAATATCAAAATTAAATAAGTTGCTCCCCTAACACCAATGGAATTATTAATTTTGATCTACTTAGGGTCATATAAGCTTTATATATCTAGCAACAACGCCGCCAAAGTTGAAGGAAATCGGTAAAGAGATATTTGATTTAACCGTTATTTACAAAAAAAATTTAACACCTTTTTTTTCATAGAATGACATGAAAAATCACCCCCTAAAATATTGCCGCTACTTTTTGAAACACCCTGTATATTATTATATATCCCTAGCAGTAATTTGTATCGATCACTTGTCGTTAAGGATTTTTAGCATATCCTTCAGGATATCCTCCGAATTCTCTATGTCAAAAATGATGATGTTTCTTTATTTCTCTCTGTATCTTAATGTGATCCTCCCTTTGTTCTTTACGTCGTTCTGAACTTTATCTATTAGATCATTAACGTATTTAATTTTATGGTTTATTTCTTCTCGTAATATTATATACTTTGATTTTCAACAACTTCGGATAAGTTTTTTGTTTGTTCTTCGTTTGCCCGTTTGTATTAGTTTTTAAATATCGTCCAACGAATACGAGGACATTTTCAATATATTAAGTTATTTACCGTGTACTAGCTTTTATGCAATTGTACTCTGTATAATAGGCACTATTTTCACAATGCACCCCCAATGGATCTATGGTGAATTTTTATATACTTTTGGCTGGTGCCTCCCTCTGTGTGTTTTTGTTTGATCTCCGAGATCTGTCTTTGTAAACTGGTCATTTGCTGCTGCATTTGAACCAGTACTTGCATCATTGCGGACACTACCGCGTTTTGATCAGCCGAATGAGCCATGTCGCGAATGTTTGTCGGACGGGGGTTTGTTATATTTTAAAATTACGCACACTCCACAAACTACCGCACAAATAAATCACGTCGGGGTCACCACTTTAGCCGAGGTTGCTCCCGCTGGTGGAGACATATTGTTCTGACTAGCTTCTTGTAACATTCTAAATCTTTTAATTAATTTGTGTCAATTAAAAACATACCATCAACATACGTTCATTTATCGTATCATCAGTTTTGTTTTTAATTCAGAGTAATTTAATTCCCAGACCACTCCGACAGTTTTTGGGTATACTTTTGGCTGGTGCCTCCCTGCGAAAAGTGATTCCCTCGAGAAAGTTTCGTATGGCCCTTCCCACTGTACTGCTGCGATTAGGTGCCACCAAAACGACCGTTAGACCGAAGTTCTTCCCACTGTACTCTTAGGCGTACGTTCCGCCTGGAAGGAAGATCTCCAAGCTACAGCAGCAGAACTGTTGTACGGTGAATCCCTTCGCTTGCCCGGCGAATTTCTCGCCGAAAGCAGCACCACAGCCACTGCAACGAGCCAATTTGTACAAAATTTGCGCTCGCAGATTCAGAATTCCCAGATCTACATATCTAATGCCAGTTAAAAAAATAAAAGATACAAGTATTTTCCCAGTAAATCGTGCTTCACGTTTACAACGTGTAAACGTCCTCTTTTTGTTTGTTTGACTTAATCGTATTAACATGGAAAATAATTTAGGAAAGCCTGATGAAGGTGCAAATCATCGCACCGAAACGTCGCACTAGATGTAAAAGTTGTTTTTTTGACAGTATAATAAACATGCGCAATTATAATTGTATTTTTGATAACCTTAAACCCAAAGAATCTAAAAGTCTTAAATATAAATAAGAAGGTTTAAGAATAAGGAAAGAAATATTACATGATTAAGTAAGTTTTATTTGGAGGTAAATATTTTAGAGCTGTCTTTTATAACAATTGCAAAATTAAATAAAAGTTCGTCGCTTAATCTAATATATCTATCTCCTCAAAGTTGTTTTACTAATATTGTATTTCCGTATGATCAGCCTAAAATAGGAAAGATATGTCCGGTAAAACTATCACACAGCTTTAGGAAAAAAATTGTTAGCAAAAGTAGCTATGAAAAATTGATCAAAATAGGTTAACTTCAAAACCCACCAGTAGAAAGCGCAATTTTAATTTTTAGGTATAGGTTCAGTTTGGAAATCTTGCTTTATTCCGTGTCTAACATTTTGACCTATGTCCTAAAATAAAGGTAGCAAGGATAAAAGAAAATGTGCGATATTTCTGCAACCCTTTATTCGATTGAAGTCTACTTAAGCTCGTTGGAAAAGTAATTTATCCCTTTCATTTAAAATTCAAATATTTCTTAAAAGTTGTACCTATACCTTAGGTAGCGTTCAATATCGAAGTAACTGATATAGCCCATTTCTTTAAAATATAAATAAGGTCAGACCATTTTTAAGGCTTTGTTTAAATAAGCTTAAGACAAGGAACAAGAATAGCTCAAACCGGAAGTCTCTATCATATTCCAAACTTAGGTTATAACCGCATAAACTTTTTCAGTTTTTTTTTTTTAGTATTATTGGTTTATAGTCCTTGATCCACAAGTCAATGAGATTTAGTCGGCTTTTGTCAAGTAGAATCAAAATTAGCTCTTTTGTTTATTTCTTTATTTAATTCGTTTGTTTTCCTATAAATAAAAATAAATGCAAAGCATTGCATCTATGAATGCTGTCATTTTTGGAATTTTTATAGAAAATTACAATAATCCCGGATTTCTTTTAACCAAAATAAAACCTGAAAGCTTCGTACGTGTGTTTCAACATACTTTTTGAGGAAAAACTAAACTGAGCTAATTGTTTATTAAGAGTCGGATCTTTGGCGACTGTCTATCAATTCGCAAAAATTAGATTTTTATTTCTAATATATTAACCCATTAAAGCCCATTGGCACATAAATGTGCCAGCGTTATTTTATTTTATTTTTTCAAAACTCCCCAAACTGAGCTGTTCTAGATACATACTGAACTGTTCCTTGCGTAGTTATTTACAGGTCATAATTTTTTTTTAGATTTTACAGTGCTAGATTTTTGAGAAATTAATGAAAACCTAACCCACTCTAAAGCATCTTACTACACCTGTCTGCACTGATGTAAATATACATTTTTTTTCTACTTTTAATTACTTTACTAGTTGTTACATTTTTCATTTTGTTATTGATAAATATTCATTGTAACGATATTCAACAAAACCATAAGTTTTTTTATAACATAAATTTTATTATGAAGGAAAAAAAACCATTGGCACATAAACGTGCCAGTGGGCAGATATGATGTCTATTTCAAAGATATGCATGCGCAGTTGGCCTTGTTCTATTTTTAGTATTTGAACTGTCAAACACGCACCAGTAGGTATTTATTACGTTCAGTACGCAATTTAGAAATTATTACTGGTACTTTACGGAAAAATAGAGTTTCAAAAGAATCAAATATGTCTGAGTATAATTTGTTGCTAAAACAAGCTGAGGAACAATGGAACTCAAAACCGATGGAAAGTTAGTACTTGTGCGGGGGAATGATAATTCCATTGTAACTGTATTATCAAACTGCTGTAATCATATGCTTCCTTTGAAAAATGTAGAGATATTCTATAACTAAAAAAAGTAAAATTCATATTCAAATGCCGCTTATAACAAAAATATGGGAGGCGTCGATTTTGAATGATCAGGTCTGTCTAGCTATGGAATTTCAATAAGGACTAAACAGTAGTGGTGGTCTTTCTTCAGTTGTTCAATTGATCAACCTAAGCTACAAGTTGGGCTATTATGGAGAAGGTGTGAAAACAATAATATGCCGCTACTCGAATTCAGACGGCAACTTATTGCTTTATATTTATGGGCACCCTTCAATGAAACCAGGGCCATCATCAAGCGCATTATCACCATTTGTCAATTAGTTACGTTTGAATGAACAAAATCACTTGATAGTCCAAAGTAGTGAAACAGAGACAAAATGTAAAACATGTTCTAACCGCACCAGTTTTGAGTGTAATACCTGCAAAAACATACTTTAGAAATTTCCATAGAACATACCTTTTTATTATATTTATCAATAACTGATGTAATTATTCAAAAAATATTTAGTTTTAAATATTTATGTAATGTTTCTCTTATGTTACTGTATGTGCCTGGTGGCCACAGAAATGACCTCGATAGAAATTTAAAGGAATGATTTTGTAAAGTTTCTCTTTTCGCCACTGATGATGGAACTAGATTGAGTTCCAAAACATGTTTGGACTATTGCGTTTATTTTTGTGGAGATTTGACTTTTCTTTGTCACTAAAAAAAAATATTTTAATTAATTGTATAAGTTCTTGTCCAAAGAATATTAAATAGTGGTGGATTCTTAGGGAATAAGGACTTTGAAAAATGCTAATAGCTGTGCCACTATTTTTTTGGTACTTTTATTATAAATAAATTTTAAATTTTGCGTATACAATGTTATTTCACATATATAAATAGCAACTAACGTGTTTTTGTTCTAATTAAAACAGACAAAAATTACGGGCACTAATGGGTTAAGAACTCAAATAGTAGTTTTATATAAGGAAACTATTCAAACCTAAGAACGACAAACACTTTATCCTATTAATCAATCATTTGCCCAAAACATCAATAAACCATCACTCTATAAAATCCCAACAAACCTACATCCTTCTGAATTACCGCAATTCATTATGACAACAATGTTTTTTCCTACTGCTGTCCACTGAAATATAATATAACAATATTAATAATATAGGAACTGACCACGACACATTAACAACATACAACGAAAGAAAAAAAATCAACAAAACCAGTCACTGGGGTATTAATACCTAAACGGTAACAAACAAAACAAGAGAGACGTACTACGGGTCCCATCCACAAACAACAAACAGCCGGAGAAACACTTTCGATCTTTAAGTCACAGAACTAGAGCAGATTCAGTGCCAGCTTGATATCGCGGCTTGTATAGTCGACCGTAGCGCTGCTGGTCCAGTACTTGGTTACATCTTAAGACGTACGGACGATAGCTGTTCTGCTGTGGAACAGCCGCCCCACGTGCACTACGTACGGTACGATCTTTCTTGCTTTACCATACTAAACCCAATCATTAAAACAATAAAGTACTTATCTTGCGCGATAATATAAAAACTATCATTACTTATATAGTGAAAACTAATGTAATTTTACACAGTTTTGTTAGTGAATGGATTAATTTACATTAGAACTAATCAGTGTCATTAACAATTTCTGTATTTATTGATATTAAATAATAAATAAAAGAATGACATTGTTTTGAATACGTTAAGTGATATGAATTTTGGATTGTTCTACTTTGTGATATTTGTGAATATTTTCTCTATGAATCAAACCAACTAAGTGCGATATCATTTTTTTGGAAACAGAAACAAATCTAAAAGGTAAGAAATATTTATTGTTAAAAACAAGTCGATTTCTGCCTAACATAAACTATACAATAAACAAATCGCGATACCGCATACCAAGTAATTAAAAATTTTTGTAAGTAAGCTTTATATTGCGAAATTTTGCTCTAGAATTTCAGAAAATCTTCGATGAATCTTTTTTCTATAAATAACCTCTGTTGAGTAAGCGAAATATCTTTTGAAACACCTACTTTATTATTCTTAACACACTTAAAACAATAAAAATATTTTTTTTGATGATTATATTGGGTAAATATATTTAGAGGTTACTGGCTTGATCTACCGTTTCGGTCTCTACTTTAAACTTGTGTTCATCCAGAGTTTTTCATTATCACATTTCATTGAATCAGTTATTTGATAATACTGATAAGTTCTAGAACAGTTCAAGAATAAAAAAAATAATTAACTCGTTGAGGCCTCCCTCCCTGAGGACGGTTACGCATTATTCCTCAAAGTACCTACTTATACTTAATGAAATAAGGGTATTTTATAATTTCTGTGGACAAAGTACTTTTTTAATCTTATTTTTAAACTAAAAATTATATACTTAATGAAGTAATCTATCTATCGTAGAGGAGCGATGATTATTTAGATTAATAAAACGACGTATGTTCCACAAAATCTAGCTTAGACTATTCTACAAATTTAATTTTTACGAAGATTTTGTATGTACGTATTTAACCTTAATTATTTTTGTAAAACCACTTCCTTAACCTCAATTTTTGATTAATCACGCGCTTAACTGGTATCAACAACAATTTAAATTCTAAACGTTTTTGTTAATTTAATTAAAGTTAGTTTCATGTAAAAATAATAAATTTTATTAAACAAATTTTTTCACAAAATGATAAGACCTCATACAAACTGTTTCTCCTATTTTTTTGACATTATTTAGACGGAAGTGAAGTTGTAAAAGTCACTGATGATGAGACTATGTTCTCGAAACATGTCTGACGCAGACAAAATGTTCTGAATTGAACAATATATATTTTTGTTTATTTTGTTGTGCAGACGGCGTTTTGGAATAATTGTATTAAAAATTCTTGTAGGCAGAATTGCTGTATACTTAGAACTGAATTTTTGGAATCACAAATTTATATTAAAAATAAAAGATGCAGGCCTTCACACATTGACATTAAAAATTATAATTCCCCGAACAATTAAAAATATTATTATTATTATTTATTGGAACAAAACCCCAAAAGGCCATTGACTGAAGTCCTTCAGCCTTAAATTTTAAAGTAAATTAAATAATTATTATTATTCAAAAAATATTACATTTAAGTAGATCATTGTGTTGTTTTAAAATATAAGAAAGACATAAAAACTAACCTTATAATTTAATGATATCGTATAAATATAACGTGCTTACAATGTATATTAAAATTATATTTTTCTATGTTTTTTAACATCACATAAAATTTATTTTTTCTCATTTAACTTTGTTAAAAGGAGTATGTGAAAAAGTCTACTATTAGACATGGTTATTGACGGTTTCCGGCACTTGTTCTTATATTATAAAGAGTGTCCCAGAAGCCTTAAAAGGATCAAAGTTGTGTTTATTAAATATAGAACCAAATAGTTGTTCTATACACGATTGGGTGTTTTTTTAGTACCAGTTCTAATTGCCTATGAACTTAGAAGTGTCAGATTATTTATTTAATCTGACAGTGTAGTTTGTTTTTGCTGAACTAATAGTATTTTTTGTCGTTGAAGTTTAAATGGTCATCATTTAAATAATATTGTTCTAGTGCTGCTTAGTCAAAATGAAGATTTACACAAAATATGCATCCTAGATCTGCGGCACAAAATATTTTTTGTGTCGAATTCCGTGAATAATCACCAACAATAGCACAATTAATATAATTAACGAAAATTAACAGAAGATACAAGGTAAAATATGTATAAAGGACAATCTAACACTAAACCAAAAACTAACGAAAACAAGAAAAGGGATTAAAAATCAGTATTACTAGGAAATCCCACCATTGCGCCTGACGCCCTTAGAAAACTCCCCTAATGGAGCAAATAATTCGATATAGCAATTGGCACAAGAATTCGCTATTCTTGACGCTCTGCGAACGAAGCAATTCAATGCATAATTTGTGGTGGAAGGGAACATGAGAGTGATCTGAGCTTTTACTGCATCTAGGGGTAATGTCTCATTGCCCGATATAAATGCAACAGCATATCTCTTAAGTTTAGTATTCCTGGTAATTAATAGTATAGAAAACAGATAAAAAATAATGCAAAAGTGCTCTTTCAAAGTAAAAACCCTCGAGAAGTACGGAAATATCAAACTATCGATTGCACAATAACGTCTGGATTATATTTTAGTCTGATTCTTGATCCCCTTTTTCTTTTATTAGTTTTTCAATAGGTGGTCTATAATCTATATAATCAGGATAACAGTTTGAAAGAGAAAACATGTAATAAAAAATGTGATACAATTTGGGATTAAAAGGTTGTGGATTAGAAAGTCCAAAACTATTAATTATAAAAAAGACGAATAATGCGATTACTGTATAATATAAAAAGTAGCGGACGCCATATAGACCCTTGTGAGACACAAGAAATAATAGACATTCCATGCATAGATGATAAATATAAATAAAACAAGAACAAATTATTACCAAAACCATAATACAAAACTTCGATCATGATCTTTGGTGTCAAGGGCTTTGAAAGTTTTTAAGAAAATAAAACTGACACGAAAAATAGCATCAAACGCACGAAAAAAAATTCTTATCAAGGAAAATACTTTAGCAATTGTGAGCAATCAACTCTGGCGTTCAATAAAATCGTTTCAATTTAATTTTAGTCAATAACTGCACATCATTATTGATTTTTCATTATTTAAAAGGCAGTTTACAAAAGCTGTCTCTATAGAGAAGGACACAATAGTAATCTGACCATTATTATTATATTTTCAATCAATCAATATTTATTTATACTGAAGAATAAAAAAGTTGAGTATAATGTCTTTTGAGGACAATGAAACGAATTGTATATAGAGGATAAATAATTGCGGGCACCTACTTTTATTGTATTATCACTTTAGAGGCCTACAATGTGACAGAAAATAATAATTTTTCACAAAACATCATCTTCTGTTTTGATGTCAAGTCGTACAATACACTTCGAAAAGGAAATTATACGTACTTATATACAGGACGTACAGTTTCCGGAGAAATCTTGAGATTGAACACTTTTATTTACTTATGCATATTTTAAGACAAGAAAAATCGATAACTTGAATAAATAATATCGTGACGCTGCAATTTGTTGTGTGAGACACATGATTTTATTAAAGTGAGTTGAAATTGGATTATAGCACTGAAATAATTACAGGATTTACGTAATTTCTTTAATAAAAATGCGTATTGGCACGCCACAGATGTATCGGAAGATTGTCCCTCTAGTCTATCAGTAGAAACACTGATGATGTAACAAAATCTAATAGAATCAATGTCAGAGAACTACTGCGAGGACTGTCTACACAGTTTCCACAAATCGAAGGTATAAAAGACATGGTTCGCTCTTATCGTAACTCGTATAGATCTCATACTAAAATGGCAAAAAAATGCGAACGATACGTATATTGCAGATGGTTCTAATATTGCCAGGGCTACATGGGATATTATCAACAATAAACGGGATAGTTCTACTACCCAACAATCATTAACAAATCTTAATGCTGATGATTTCACTACATATTTTACCAGTATAGCGGAAACTTTAACCCATGACTTGTGGGGGCTTCTTTTCTTGATTTAACAAAGGCGTTTGATTGCGTCTCACACGATATCTTGTTGGGTAAACTGGAGCGATACGGTATGAGTGCGAATTCGGTTCGTTTACTGAGTTCCTATCTCACTGGTAGGAATGTTGTAACGATGTTTGAGTCAAAGTCTTCTCAGCCCTTGTTGAGCTCTTGTGGAGTCCCACAGGGCTCGGTGCTCGGACCTCTAATGTTTTTGATTTTCATTAATGTTTTACCGCTACATCTGCCATGCTCTGACCTGACATTGTTTGCAGACGATTCAACTATTGTCGATGTTGAACTGTCGAGTGATGTTCTGGCCTCAAGTATGATTAATTCACAGTCGAGGGCTGCTGACTGGTTTGCAGCTAACAAACTCTGTATGAATGTCAATAAAACAGCTTCTAAAATATTTACATTACGTGAGACGGATGTTGCTGTTTCTGACGGTCTGGTAAAGTTTTTGGGTGTCACTTTGGACCAAAAGCTGGCCTGGGCGGGTCATGTCGAGGTTACCATTGCCAAGTTGTCTAAGGTTGTGTTCATGTTGCGAAGCTTGAAGGGTGAAGTCTCTTTTAATGTTTTGAAATCAGCATATTATGGCCTTTTTCACAGGGTGGCTTGATATGCTTTGTCAATTTGGGGACACTCTTGTCATGCGAGTCGGGTATTCGCAATCCAAAGACGAGTGGTTCGAATAATGACAGATTTAAAGTTTAGAGAGGATGTCAGACCTAAATTTAAAGAATGTAAAATAACTACACTCCCGTGTCTCTATATCTACAATTCAATTATGTATGTGAAAAATAATTACAATCTGTACATAAAGCATGATGAAGTTCACAACCACAATACCAGAAACAAAAAAGTCATTCTTCCTGAATATATGAAGTTGAGTAGAAGCAGAAATTCTGTAAATTATTATGGTCCCACATGCTATAATCATTTGCCAGATAGTTTGCCTTGCAATGTTCAAAATAGATTAAAGAACTACTTAAGTGACCAGGCTTTTTACTCAGCACTGACTTTCTGTTTTGATTAAGTTATATACATTTCTATGTTTTTATATTGTGTTGTGTAATATTTTAGTATTTAATATGACTTGTGTAAACCTTTTTTGGTAATGACATGTAATGAGAATAAATAAAAAAGATTATTGAGATGACTAAAGCATATATTATGTTATATTTGAAAACAAATAATTATCATAATACGTGTTTATAGCCGTTTAATGGCTCTGTTCTAACTAACATTAATAAAACAACAAGTAATAATTATTCATCAATTTGCAGTAAACCACAAATAGCGACAAATTCCATTTGAAACAAAAGCCGACTAAAGTACAACGCTATATTGTAATATTATGGGATTCGCATGAAAAATTATACAATACCAATGTGTAATATAATGACTATCTTACAAGTGTAACATATTATAGCATGTTAAAAGAAGATCAAAAGATGAAGGTTTTTAAAAGTTTTTATTTTATTTCATTTGAATTGAATTACTCATATTGTTTGTTTATTTAGTTGTTGTGGCCGACCTTACAGAAATGCTGTAATTACAGAACTATTCAAAAGTTTCTTAAATAATGTAATATTGCTGTTCATTTTATAATATATGTTACATACCTGGATTATATAATATTGTAACATATTTTTAATATTTAAAAGTCCAGAACGTTTAGTGCGAACAGCAAGCTGACTAACTGTTGATTGTTTGTTGGTCTTCCAAAAAACTGTAAGCAAGCCGATCGCTACGTTGTAGATAACTTGTTTACTTCCGTTCAAGGCATTCTCTCCTGGATTTAGTTTCCTAATGGTGTCTTAATTATTTGAAAAATCTTCTGTTTCGGGCATCCAACATTTTACTAATTTGACAGGTGTTTTGGAACTTACCTCGAGCAAGTTTTGTATTGTAGCTTATTGTGAATAATTCTATGGATGGCTTCAACACTTTTTCAGCTATTACGAGTATAAAACCACCACTAGACAAAGCAAACATGACATGACTCTTGAATGATGAAAATCTAATCCGGTTAGGTTGATATTGTTTCAGTATTTGCTTGTCTCAGATGTATATGGGCTGAAGCTATTGAGAGTTTTTCAGCGATTAGGTGTCTATATCGCCACTTACAAAAGCTCTTTTCTTCACATGCTCCAATTTAGAACTATGAGATAACAATTGTTTCTATGTTTTTTCTATATTGTAACATTCTCTCAAAATTCACAAACATTGGTCTATCTATCTATCTATCCATTTCTTATTAGTTTCCTAACAGCAGCGTTTAGCTGCAGAAAATTGGCTCACTTTTCGTGTTTTTCTTAGTTACCGCATGTGCGCATTAAACCTTTGCTCAATGATGACTTTAAAACCGCACCGTCAATATGGTCTATAGAGTTAAAATAAAGGGGGCGCAAATTTGAGGTTAGGAAGTAAAGTGGCTGAAAAACACACTTTTTCTTGGCAAATTCAGTTTTATTTTATATATAGGACGTCGGCGTCGGCAGCCGTCCGCTCTTTTCACAAAATTTTGCTTTGAGAGCGGCAGTTTATAGTGTGTTCACGGCTTTCAAATGCCCCCAAGGAAAATAATCCAGTGGCGGTAAATCACAAGAACGAGGCGGCGAATTGACATCGTCAAATCGAGAAATTCGGCGACTGGGAAATTTCTCATGCAATAACTGAATTGTTTGCTTGCTTGCTGAAAGCAATTGTGGCTACAAAAAATACGGGCCGATGATGCCGCCTAACCACAAACCGCGCCATATACGGTCACTTTTTATGGATGTAATGGTTTTTCGAGGACTATTTGTTGAATTTGTGAGCCCGTATATGCGACAATTTTGTTTGTTTACATAACCGCCTAATTGAAAGATTTTTTTTATTGGAAAATGCGTTTTTTCGTTTAGTTTTTCAGACAGCCAATTCCCAAAAGATCGTCGCGAACAATGGTCGGCCGGCTTTAATTCCTGAACGCGTTGAACTTCATAAGCGTGAAGATAAAGTTCTTTATGCAAAATGTTGCGCAAAATGCCTCTGGTGACGCCCAATTGTTGCGAACGTCGACGAGTTGATGTTCCAGGATTCATTCTCAACACTTTGTTGTACAGCGGGTATGTTTGCATCACTACGACCACTACGAGCGTATTGTTTTAGTCTATTGTCAGCAACAGTACCATGACCCTCGAATTTAGCGGTCTCAGAAGAAGCCTGATTGCGAGGAAAAGCTGCTCGAATTTTACGAAGTGACACAGTAAAATTTTCACAATTAAAATTCTTTGTTCAAGAGTGGAGCGTTCCATGGTTAAATTTTCCCAACTTTTTACTAAATAAATGTCAAAGGATGACAGCTCAATTCTTTACATTTCATCGTTTGACAGCCAATTTACTTCCTAACCTCAAAGTTATATCCAGAACCAAGAAGCTTAAAAATAAATTCATATCATTTCTTTGATCTTAGGAAGCACAAACGAAAGCAAAGTTAAAGTTTATGGCAAAACAATATTTAAAGGCCATGAGCCGTGCAAAGACAATATGGAGCGTTGACGAGAAAGTTAACTCAAGATCGTCGAACAAAAAAAAAAATTGGCGGCACACACAAAGATAATGTGCCAAAGTTGCCGCTCTAAAATTGGACCATGCCTTTTTGCTGCTTATTTCCTTTAGTACATGAATTATTGCCTATTTAAAATATGGAGAATTGCCCTTTAAAATGAGTCTTATAGAATGAAGGAACGAGCGAGATCTTTTAGGCAAAGCTATACTACTAATTAAAAACCTATACTACTAATTAAAAAACAAAGCTATGAGATTTTGAGTTGACGAAAATCTTCAAGTGATTTATTTTGATACACTCTACATTCTGGGTACAGGGAGGATTTTTTTTGAGGATTAATATGAAAATGTCTTTCTGTTAATGACAAGGTATGCGATTTTTTTAACAGAGTTCTTCTACCCACGACTATGATATCATATTGTCAAACCATGTTTATTTTACAAACAACAAGCAATAATTTCATATATAATTATTTTGCTATCAATATATAGCATTAGATACATTGTTATCATGGGTTATCCAGCTGCTCAAAGTTCAAAAAAGTAGCTTTATTATGAAAAAGAAAAATAAAAGCTGCTACACACATCACTAGAGCAATATTTTCCTTATGCCACTAAAACTTGAACTATCGATGTCATTTGCATTGGGAACTGAAGAAAATCATATTTTCAACTTTGATTCAAATTCAGTTTGAAACAAAAAATATTTTGAATATTATGTTATCGATAGACCAAGAACCAATCGAATTAGGTGAAGATAATTGCTCAATATAGAGCCATAACCAATTGTTCCATCCAACTTCCATGTGTATCGCAACATAACGGATATACGCCCTCCTTTAACAAACGATTTACACAAAATGCAATAAATTGACTATTAAACGCGCCTTATCCATTATCCATTGTAAGATTAATTACATACTTATTTAATTCTGTATAAGAACAAAAATATAATGGTGATTTTCGATTCCTCTAAAAATATCATAATAATAATAATAAAACTTTCTCAAATTCAATGGTATCATATTTTAACAGAGCGTAGCTAATTGGTATCATTTTATTGTATTTTGCATTATTTTTATTGTCGTTTTGGTTAAAGTCAGCGTTTTGTAATTTTTTAATTGGTGGCCACGTCAATCGCTCATTGCATATGCATAATAATACTTTAATGGTCATCAGGTGATATAATGTACTGGTCATAATCTGAAACTGTTATTTTTTTGAAAGCATGTTTAAGAAAATCATCGAAGATATACTAATTATTAAATTATAATATTAATTATGCACATATTGTAATGCTCGAATTACTATCGAATATCTAGAAAACAATGCAGCGTATATTTTAAATTTTTTTTGTTAACAGAATTAACAGCAATTCAGTTCAGTTTTTCACAAACTGTTTACCAGGTTGCATATTTTTAGAGTTTTATTGCTTAACGGGCTTAAAACCATTTACAAAGCAAAGCTAATTGATTCGATATTGAGCGATATCTCAAAAAGCAAACAGTTTTTTTTTTTGGAAAATTGGGCAGCAGACCAAAGCCAATGAGTGTCATTCATCTCAAGTATTTTTAGAATGGCTGGTTCTAACAGAAAATTCTGAGTACATTTTATGTATCATCAGCTAATCCTAACTTTAACCGTTTTAATTTTTTTCTTTGGGATTAAGGTTCTCGTAAACAACTTTTTTTAATTCTTAGCGAAATTTAATAATAATAATAATAGTCTTTATTCAAATTGCGTACATTTTAAAAAAAAATCAATAAATCAAACAATCAAGAACACACAATTGAAAAGGCATGAGTGCAGCTTAAGGCATGCAATATGCATGCCTCATCTGTCTTAACACTTATCTTTGATTGATAATAATGATGATTTACGTTTTGCTTTTTTTTTGCATTGAAATTAAAATACATTAAACACCGTTTTTTTTTTTCGTGAAATGATTATAAAGAAGAGTCTTCGTAAGTCGATCTGGGCGACTTAGTGCAGAGATACCATAAAGAAAGTTCCCAATATTAAACAGGGTGCTCATAAAAAAATATTGCAATATTGATTCTCTATACCAAAATATTTATTTATTAAAAAAAAAACAGTTTTCAAGAAATGTTTAATTGTACCCCAAACAAAATACTCAAAGGCAAAAGGACTATTCTCTTGATATGTTTTGGAGACACAATAAAGTGATATCGTGTGCTTTCGATCAAGATACGGATTGAGTATACACGGCATAATAGACTTTCTGATGTTTTCCATACCCAATTCGATTGTTTGATTCGTTCTGATGTTTTTATTCAAGACTATGAAACGACAACACGGCATTACTGTGTTTTCTGTGTGTATTTGTAGATTATTTCTTCTATGTACATTGTATCTGATAGATTTTCCAGTACTTACAATATATTTCAAATATAAATAAAGACATACATATTAGGAAAACATAAAAAGGAAGATAAAGCAACACTTTTAGAGCAGTTCTCAGTCTGCAAGATCTATACAAAAAAAAGTAATCCGTGAAAATTTTAAATAGGACACCGTCTTTATGTTATGACTCACTGTCTGTTATAAAACGCACAAAATGTCGAAGAGCTTTGTTAATGTTGTTAGGAAACTGAATACAAAACGAAATCGAGTTGACAAATATTTTGTCATAGACTTGCTTGATTAGTTTTGTTAACATCTAGTTCATCAGGTCGCCATGGTTGAGCAGCAAATTGGTAAAACTGTTTTTGTGCTGGAAATAACTTTTTTCTATTTAATTTGGTATTTAAATGGAGAAAAAGTTTGAGTTTAAGAAATGGCCAATTAATTTATAAGTAAGAGTCAAATAAATAAATAAACTCCATATAATTGGAAGGGCATTTTTTGCTCATGTCACTTTTGGTTTTAAGTTGCCCGGTTTTTGACTGAATAGAGAAGTATACAGGGTCGAATGTGTAGTAGATAAACGTAATTTCATATATTGTTTTAGAGAACTCCCTGTATATTAGCAATTTTTTTGATTGTCCATAGGATTCCAACAATATTTGACCTAAAGTCAACGGTTATCGATATGTTGAAAATTGAATATTATTTATTTGTAGATTGTAGATCGGAGTCGTTTAGGCGGTTTGGCCTCCCCTCACTTCGACCTGCAGAAGATCTTTTGTGAAGGACTCTAATCTATGAATTGCCCAGCTGTCCCACACTTTTCATGAAGTTGATGATTTCTCTGGGGGCTAAATTCCTTGCCTGGTCGGGTGTTAGGGTCACCCCTCCAAGGTGTTTTAGCCTTTTGCAGAAAAGTGCCATGCATTCACAGAGCACGTGTTCTGTTGCGTCTTTGCAAAACCGACAAGTGTCGTCCTCGGTTAGGCCCATCTTTTTGAGATGGTACTTCACTGGGTGGTGTCCCGTAAAAACGCCTGTAATTCGCTTTAGGTCGCTTCTCTCCAGTTGGATAAGCTTCCCTGCGTTGGCCTCTGAAGGTTTGATAAACCTTTTTGATTGTCTTAGGCCTGGAGTGTTTCTCTAGTAGGACTTAAGTTGTTCCTTTTCCCATCTCCGAAGTTCTTCCATCATATGGCTTTTTAGAAGGCCAAAGATGGGTTCCGGGCCGCAGAACGGAGCGTTTGCGCCCTCTTTTGAAAGTTGGTCCGCGTTACAGACACTTCTCCTATTTCAGCCGTAATGACACGGTCTTTCAAAATTGCCTGAATCCATTTCACTAGTGATTATTTATTTAGTTTGAAAGGAAAAAATAAACACAAAAAGTTACTCTAATCTATATATGGTAGCAAATGCTCGAACTGTGCTCAGTTCTATTCTTAACACTTAGGACGCCGTATAATCCGAATTTTTTAATGACGTTTCTCATCATTTCAGGGGATATTTGATTAAGTTCATACCTGATCCTATATTTAAAGTTTGTGTGTTTTTTTAATATTGCCCAATTGCGTCAATAATTACCGATAGTTGAAATCGCATCGTGAATGAATTTAAAAATTTAGAAAAAGTTGAAAACAAGAAAAACGCAAACATTGTGTTAGTGGAAATAAAATCTGAGAGAGGATGTGCTGATCATGGTTGAAGAAAATCCAGGTACTGCTATTCGAAAAGTTGCTGAGGTTTCGAATGTAAGTAATAGTTTGTCGCATTCTTAAGGACAATTTGATATATCTAATAACTCTAAATTTAATTTTAATTTAAAAGTAAATCAAAAAGGCTTAAAATATAGTGGTTATTGCATTTCAAAAAATATAAGTTTCTATCTGAACTATAGGCCTCTGAAAAGTCCGTCACTGTATTATATGCATTGTTTTTAGTATTTATAAAAATAAGGAAGCTATTTGAGGAAGAAAATTTTAGAAAATTGCCCTGTACCTCGTAAACTAACTAACTGATGAAAAACGTTTATCGCTCAATGTTAATTTTAGTCACAAAAGTCAATATAAATTGTATAGTTACAAAAACAATTGTGTTCGACCTCCAGGGACGTATTATAACGCTTCTTTCTAAAGTTTATTAAATAGCAAGCAATAAAAAATCAGAAACATTTAAATTAATCTAAAATAGACTGGAGTGTGGCCAACTAATAAATCATTCGAAAAATAACACGCAGCATGTGTTGATTTATAATGATCCTTTATTTTTTTTTCTATGTTATTTCTCTGTACAACCATTCATTCTTAGATCTCGTGTCATACTTATACTGATGTTTAGCTGCAGGCCAAATGAAGGCTAACATTATATAGGTACAAAACTTAACATTGCAATGAAGAGAAAAAAAAATTGAACGAAATGAAAATTAATGGTTGGATTTCGATTTATGGTAAAATAATTGGTTATGTATAAGATTTTTTTGTTACCGTTGCGTACTACATTAAGAATATTAACGTAAAAATATGTTGATTAACTGGATGTTTACATGGGTGGGATTTTAATATATTTTTGGCATGCAATACCTTTAGTTGTTGCAATAATAATTAGAAAGTAGTAAATATTTGTTATAATTATTGAAACTGCTGCTGCCGCATTCATATACGAGTAATGATATCAGAGTCAACGGTATAGGGAGGAGCCAAGGAAAGCTAGACCTGGTTTCTAAAATAAAACGTCCGCATAAACGTGTGTTCTAAAATTTTGTTAGCATGCAATTAGGTATCAAAGTAACTGAATTCTTTGCAACGTCCAAAAATTTTTTGTTTTTTTGAGGAGGCTGAAACTCTTTTATTAGCTTAAAGTCACTGTATATGTGCTGCGATGTCGGCTCGACAAATAATTCTTCTGTACGATTTCAAAGACGAGGGCGGCTTCGTAGTAAAATATTAAATTTTAATTGCAATAAAAATATATACTTTACGTCCCAAAAGCTTTATTTCTTCAAAATTTAGATTCGGAAATTCTTGGGATTACACACAGACTAAATAACAATTTGTTATTTAATGTCAAAACATTTTTTTACGTTTCGGCAACGTACAACTGTTGCCTTTTTCAGGGAACACATATAATACAAAAATCGTCTAGAAGACAAGTGTTTTCAACAGCGATTCATTCATTTGAGAAATTAATTTGTGAGTCTCATCCCAACAATTTCCGAATCTAAATATTCTTGTCTTGTCGAAAGAGTTTGAAAATCGGTTCAATGGGGATAAAGTTGCAGATTCAAAAGATCTTTGATAACTTTTTATGATTTGCAAATTATCTACAGGGATCTTCAAATAACCAAAAATAGTGAAATTGCATTTTTGATATTAACTCGCTATTGGTTCATCTAAGAAAGACAAGTTATGGATCAAAGTTGACTTGTATCATTAGTGCTACGATATGCTTTAGTTAGGAAAATTCCGTGGCGACGCGCTTTTCCAATAGGTGCTACCCCGTTGAAATTTTAAACGGACGCCTATGACTTTTTTCCGGATTATTGGATAGTTTTTGATTTCAAACAGTTACTATAGGCAGTTCTCTTTAACTATGTTAAAAAATCGGTTGTGTCTCCCCAAAACTTTTCTCATAAGATATAATATAATCAAAAATATATGACCTGCGTAACGAGACAGAATTTTTTAATTATTTCCAATGAACTCACCTAACAAACTAACTACTTTATTCAAAAATTAGAAATAAAACAATATTCCCAGAGCTCTATCAGTGACGCCAAATACCCTTTATCAAATTACTTTATTGTATTCTAATAACAGTTATAACTACCTAACTGGTGAAATTTTAATCGTAATTTTATCGAGAATTATGGGGGTAAATATCAACAGTAACCTACCGCTGTAAAGCAGATAAAAAATGCTTTAAAATGATGTATCACGACCCCTACTGCTATATGAAAATTTGGGCTAAAACGATTTCCACCAAAAACTAATGTGTACATTCTAGGACTCCCTCAAACTCCAAAATTTAGCTCAAATGGTGCGGGAAAGTAAACAAATGTTTAGCCATGGATGTCAAAAACTGACAAAATAGCGTTATTCTTGAATTGCATTGCTTCTTTGACAGTGTTGACAATAATAATTCATGTTTCTAGTCACCCGCAAGTACCAAATAGTATTACACCGCTGTACTTATGCCACACTCTAGAGCAATAATAGCTCTGATTGACAGCGTAGCACCGAGATCTACATGCGCCAGTACATTTATCTCGTTCACGAACGAACGTCTAACGTACATGTTTGTTTTGCATTCAACACATCCTGTTGTTGTCATGCGGGCAATTCTGTAAAATATTACTCTTCTTTCAGCATAACTGCGAGAATAGGTCTGCAAAGCTAAAGCTCTGTTTCTACGTGATGTTATGTAGACTTCATACATATCTTGCTTCTCTACTCTCGAATATCAGTGCATTTTGCAACGTATTAATTGCTTGAATGAACTGTCAAGAAACTGTCAAGGATAACGCGATTTTGTCAGTTTTTGACATTCATGGCTAACACGATTGTTTAACATAGTTAAAGAGAAATCACTATAACTGTGTTTGCTGTTGTGATACGGAGTTACGGCTTTCACAGTTCGCTACAAAATCAAAATACATTCAATAATCCGGAAAAAAAAAACATAGCCTCTCATTAAAAATTTCAAAGGGGTTGCACCTATTGGAAAAGCTCGTCGCCACGGAACTTTCGTAACTAAACCATAACGTAGCTCTAACGATACAAGCTGTAGAAAGATAGTTAATTGAAATTTCAGTATTTTTGTTTTTTTTGGAGATATTTTGAAAACCCCTGTAAATATCTCGGACAATAATTACTAAAGAGTATTTGAATCTGCAACTTGTTCCCCATTTCACTGATTTTCTCTTACCGTTTACATAATGCAATACTGTTCAATAAAAAAATGGCCATCCTGTATAGTTTTATTACAATTACAGTTCCACTCCACAATTTAACAGGATTATTTCTTCAGTACATCAAATTTTTATTGGATATTGCATCATAGTTGTTTGATTTTATTACATCCCATAATATTCATTTGTATCAAATTAAATTATACTGATTAATAATTCTAAAATAGCCACTCAGTTCAACACCGATTTTCTTACCGTAGAGAAATAAATTAAAATGAAATTAAATGGAATCATTATAATAGGAGAGGGCTCGTGTGTATGGATGATGTCAGAGGTGAAAGGTCGCACGTGAGCATCTAATGAGCGAAGTATAGTATACGATTTACCTACCTAACTCTAGATTTCGTATACACAGAGGCTTATACCAGCACGAACTTTGTATTTTCAAAGAAGCAACGCGCTGCAACCATACACCAAACGCCTTGCCTCGTTTTCTTTATAAATACGGTATAAAACTACGTAATTACCGCGATTTGCTGTAGTGAATTCGTTATTATGATATCTTTGTTTCTGAATGTTTATTTCAACTAAAATATGAAACTGTTAGATTATTTCATAAGGTAGAGGACAAAGAAAACACCAGAGTCAGGTACAAAAAAAAAACAAACAATAAAATTGATCTTCAATGAAACATTTATCGATACGTACATACCATGAGAATCACATTCATTCTCATTTTTTTTGTACCTGACTACGCTTAAGTGCCTGAGGAAGCAGCAATATAGCTGCGAAACGTCGCATTTTTGAATAGTTCTGGTGTTTTCTTTAACCTCTACCCTATGAAATAATCTAACAATTCGTATTTGTGAAGGACCCTAAAAGCAGAATATAAAATATGAAATATCAATGCTGAATTTCGAAAAAGTTGTGGACGGCTAATTTTTACTAGCCATAACTCCCTCATATGTTTGCTTATATTGGATTTTCAACCAGAAGTGCAAATCGCCATCCTTAACCTATGGAGTATTGGCCTCAAATATTTTTTCCAATCTCCCAACACAGGGTTTCAATGTAAGGCAGTGACAAATTTGGAAAATGTCGGTGGATGATGTTAGCTGGATCACTGCGTACACCTCGAAATATCTTTGCAATTTTCTCTTGATATACAGCGTGTCGCAAATAAAATTTACACCCCCATAATGTTTAAAATGGTTCAGAGCAACCCCGTCAAAAATTTTAAATGGTTAGAGGGGTCGCGAAACATATTATTGTGAAGCTGCTTTCATTTTCTATGAAAGTATGTTCGGTATTAAATATTTTGAATGCTTTAGATTTTATTTGATTTATGCAAATGTGTTTTGATAATGATAAGTTCACCATCTTCATAAAAAAAAAATGAATCTTACAGCAGGTTTTCACAGTTTTTTCGTCCGTCAAAAACTTGTCTACAATTATGGGAAGCAGCGTCAGAATACTATGTCACTCGACCTCTCTTGACGGAAAGGAATAATTTTAAAAATTTATCCCACTTAAGATTAAAATTGACGTGTTTAAGCATTTTTTTTAAATCTGAACAGTGTTAAAATTTAGGGCGGTTGGAAGTTTTAGATGGGACACGATGTATAAGAATATCGCAATTTTACGAAATAAACAATAACAGATAATGTCTAAACTGCATCAGAGAAAAATTTGTAAAATAAATGATCAACACCAGCGGCGTGCAAACGGGATTTATAAAATTAAATCATTCATTTCTTTGCATATTTTAAACATTAGGTTATTTTTCTAAGAAATGGTTTGCAAACTTAGGTTTCGTGACTTTAAATTCTACATTATTATACGAGGAATATATCAGCTAATATTTTCCACGTTTAACAATGAAATCTCACTTACAGAAACTTGTCAGCAATTGTATGATAAAATTATTGATCTGTATTTTAAACAATACAAACAAAAGTAAGAAAATATATCATTAAATTATACCTACTTCATAAAAAAAAAGAAATAATTAAAATAGTAGACAACAGAACATACTGAAAGATATAAAAGAGATATCTAGTCAGCATAATAATAGTTAAAATATTTAATTTATCAAATAATGGTAGAGATTATCCAATAATCTAATATTTCTACAAACATCATCTAATTACCATATGCGACAAGAGGCTAGATACACCTTTTAAGTGGTACTTACCAGCAATGGATTCAAGCGATAGAGGTATATACCCATCGTCACCATTTTATATACCTACCTATATATACCATCATGTGTAAATGAACTTAATTAGGCCGGTATCTGAAAATAATCGACTCGTTACTATCGTATAACTAATGGTAATGGCTGTAGAAACTTCCTAATTAATCCTAATAGCTCACCAGATTCCAAGTGGGTGGCATACGCTCTTGTATGTAAATTTGCTTCTTTCTCAAACAGTGGTGGAACTGATTAAAACATTTAAACTTTTAAAGAAAAAATCGTGGTATATTTTGTATCTGTACTTACTAAGTTCCGCTTCCGGTTCTTCAATTTTGAGAAGAACACTTGAGTTGATAAATTGTGCAAAGCTTTTGAGACTGTCAACTGAGTAAATGAGGTTTCCCGATTAAGGCTAATTCACCTTTTGCTAATCATTTATTAAAGAAAAAGCTTAGCCTTCCATGAGATGAAAAAACGTACAGCTACAGCTTTGACGAAATTGAAACTGCCTAAAAACTACTAAAAAAAAAAAATTCAACACCATTTCATCTGGCTTATTATAGACTCCGAAAATGAGATCGGCCAACCAGTCACAGTGATAACGGACTTTCTGTGGCCAGAAATTGGTCATATGGACCTGGAAGATATGTGCCAACGAAACAATGGCTCTTTTTCGCGAGAAATTCAATGGCCGTGTTTTCTCATACCGTGGCGATGTTAATTGGCCGCCACGATCATATGATTTAAAAGAAAAAGTGTACGTCAATAAGCCAAGAATAATTCAAGAGCTAAAGGATGAGATAATTCGGCACATTAACGGCACTGAATCTCAATTATGTCATTGAAAATATGGGCCATCTGATAGAGGTTTGCCACCGAAACCGTGGCAAGCATTTGGCCGATATTTTGGTTCACACATAATTGTCATAGATCCTTCTATCATAATAAAAAATATTAAGATAATTCTCTGAAAACTTTTTGTTATATTTACAATTAACATCGTCGTTTTGGTTGGACTACCCTTTAGAATCACTTCGAAAATTTGAGAAAAACGACACCGGATATAATTCTGTCAGAACTGGTTTTAATTTCAGCTGTTTTCCAACATGTAGGGAACAAGACAAGTGGATATATAATGTCATTTTCTTGGCTCGCGATAGCCCAAAATTTAAATGTTAGTTCGCTGAAAAGTAACTCTAAAATGCTGCATTTTTTGTTTTTGTTTGTGTAAAAGTTTTTCTGAGTAAACCCTTGGACAGCATCTGACAATACCAAAACTGGAGAGGGAATATCAGATGGTGTACGAAGATCATAATTATTGTTACAATCTAAAAAAGTGATGATCCAATCTATTTCTGCTGGTCTAACTATTATAATTATCCAAGTTGTAAAAATAAACGAAGTAATTGTACTTGATTTGTATATACTTTTATATTTTTTGTGTCTTCTTATCTTTTTTATTTTTGCTGGTTTACGACATCGAACTACACGGTAATCTGGGTGAATCCATTTGCGTCAACACCCGATCCAACCATTGCAATGGTCCATTCAAATGCAATTCAATCCAGCATGGTGTTGAGGTTACAGTTTGTCGCCCATCTTCCGCACCCCATCCCTTGACGAATGACATCCGAATAGTACACATGCGTGTCAGCTGATAGACAGCCTCAAAACCTTGACTCCTCAACCGATATTAATTATAAGAGTTTCAACTCGAGAAACCGTTTGAGTTACAAGAACTGACATGTTCGTCAAACAAATTCGGTAGACAAAATTAGGGTGGATTATTTCTGTCGCCTTTGTAAGGCACTATATAGACTACAGACCTCAAATTATACACTTTTTTGAAATGCCGAAAATAATTCAGTCCCGGAAATAAGCAGTATCTGAGCCTCTAAAGATGTTGTAAGGACTGTTTAATTTGTGGTATTCGGAGGTGTACCTGTAAATATGTAAATTGAAAGCTAATGTTATGGTTTTTGGTAATGAGAATTACATTATGAATTTGAAGCAAAATTTCAAATATAAACTAATGAATCTGAGCTTCCCACTGTGAAGGATCTTGGAGTTTATTGGAGACCGATCTTAGATATTCTCTTCATCTAAAAAATCCTTTACAGAGGTCTAATAGACACATTTTGAACAAAAGTTTGTTTCTCTTTGGAACTTTTCCGATTTTATTGATGGACCTTGTCTACATTATTTTTATAAAAATCGCATTCAGTTAGATCAAAATACATGCTCACTTTTAGAACTTCAATTCTTCTACGAAATATTAGATACATTTCCTGATAAATTACTCCATCGTCATCATCATACTGCTTTATTTCGTAGATCTTTAATTTAGGAAGCTTTTTGACGATTTTCTTATTAGGAGTTAGTAATAATATCATTACTTGCCTGATCCACAGATCGCTTCATTCATTTTCTGCTCTCTATAGTCAAGAGAATAGCGAATTGAGCTAGACTTCATCAGATTAAAGCTGCATACATTTCTTTAAAACTTTTTTAATAATTAATTACGTAACTTGCATACCTTCCGTCAACTTCAGCAAACTCTTCTTCCAATTTAACATTTACCAATTGTACTTTTCACAACTGTAGCTTTAAATAAAAATGAATAATATTTGTTTGATTAAAACTAATACATTTGGTATTGAAAATTATTAAACGTCAGACTGACAATCAAATTGTTGATATCTACAAAGTAAAAAATTATCTTATCGAATACTCCTCAGGCCTTGATAATTACTCAAAATTTTGTCATAGAGAATCCTTCAAGCGAGTTGCACAAGGATAATCAAGCAACACGCTTTCGGCATTCTCTATGACAAAATTATCTCGGTATTATCGAGACCCTAGGGGTATTACTACTGATAATGCTGCTTTAATAATGTGAATAATATCTACTAGCAGGTGTCGAAACCTTACTTTTACCACGCTTTTGTAGTTAAACTCAATTGGTACGCTACTGCTTCTTAAAAATTAACAAACACTTGATTTTGAGTATGTAAATGAATAAAAAATCCAAGTGTTCCGGATAGGTGTAAAGAAACGATTAATGTTTAGCGTTGGGGTCTTTAACAAACCAGCGATTGGAATCTATTGCCACCGAAAGAATTTTAGTTGCATCTCTTGTCAGAACATGTAAGGGCAAACACCGTTAATTTAAGCTACCACGCCGTTAAATAACAGATAGAGTGAATGTAAACGGAGCACAGATGTCACCTAATTAGCTGAGCTTAAAAATAGTGTAAGTACGACGAATTATCTTGAGTTTTAAATTTTTAAGTTGTCGGTATTTTATGTTTGAAATCTAGAAACAACCAAATCGTATGTTGCTGTTTAATTGCAACCTATTAAGTAAAATTTATTATGGCAAAAACCACCAGCATGATATACGCCTACAATGGCCGTTTGGCGACCCAGCAACCGGTCATAAAATTTGTTTTATAATGTGTTTTCAAGAAAATTACCGTAAGCAGCATAGACATCATTGAGGTGCTTATTCAATTATTTATTAGAATAGTAATTGCTGTGTGTAAAACGCATTAGAAAGAAAATTGGATAGATATAATTTATAGTTATGGTTTGCTGTTTTAAATGTCTTTTATTGTAGGTAATTTGGTTTATAAATATTTGAACCAATTTTTAAATAAATAAACTGAATCTTGCTTTAGGTTATGTCTGTGGAGTTCAAAACACAGAGTTCTTTGCTATACTCTAATTTTCTAATCCTAGACATTATTTAAATTAAATAATGCCTATGATCAAATATTCAAAAAACTTCCTTCATTCTTGATAATAGTTGGCATAATTTACGTAACTAAATAGCATTTTTTAACGTTATGGTTTTTTTTGTTAAATTTTTTCTTTTGAAATTTTTTTTTCATTTTTTTTTTAATTTTTTTTTTAAACTTTTTTTTTTAAATTTTTTTTTGTTTTCTTTTTTAATTTTTTTTTATAACTCTCAATGACTTTTTTATAGATAAAACTACCACAAAACGACTGGGAAATCCCGCAAGGGATTTCTTGTAAAATTAATAATAATTTTAGCTGTTTTCAGCATTATTTTGTATCTAAATAGTTGATTAAATTTCTAATAAAATCAGATACCATCAAGCATAAGTCCTCTTATGCGTAGAAGGGCAGTGAGACTGCTCTTCCTAACTGTGTTTCCTTACCAAAATAGTACCAGTGCTGTGCTATTAATAATGTCGCGTCAAAAGTAGGCAACTCACAGAACCTCAGCAGACTGATTAAAAGCTAATACACATCAAAGAATATAGCAGAAATTTTTAGAGAAATACCATATCATGTAAAAATGTGAACGATAATTTTTTACTAAATATAGTAACCAATCAAATTACTTAATTTTAAGTCATGTGTCAAATTTCATCCAATCACCTCTGGATTACAGCGATAATACCCTACATGTGGTGTTTTCAGTTTGGTGTTTTTTATTAAAAATTGATTAAACGTCAAACTGACAACTGGACATCCTTCAAGCGAGTTGCTCAAAGATAATAGCCCTCGGCCTGCGGCCTTGGGCTATTATCAAGCAACACGCTTTCGGCATTCTCTATGACAAAATTATCTCGGTATCATCGAGACCCTACTACCGATAATACTGCTTTAATAATGTGAATAATATTTACTAGCAGGTGTCAAAACCTATAATCTCATACGTTTTATTGTAAAAATGCATCTGAATATTTTATTAAAATTAGACTTTGCCCTTTAAAGTGACGATCCGTATGTAAAATTAGATAAATAGCCGATATTATGAAATAAATTTTCAGTCTGACACTTTTCAGAATATTTCTATTGTCGTTATAATATATTATTATTAAATATACCTATCAAGGTAGGTATATAATCGCTCTATACTCTAAATCTAAATTATACACTGCATCTAAATTTGGAACTATCTCACTTAAGAAACCGTCTATAACAACTTTTAATATAATTTATAGTTACGGTATAGACATTAGTAGCGAAACCATGATTAACTGTGGCATTTAAATTGATCTAAAATTGCTTCTGAAATGTATCGAATTCCGATTAAAGTCTTGTTAAATTTGACTTGTCATTTATTTTATAAACTAGAATAAATTATAATGCATAAGGAACAGAACAAAAACTGGTGTTGCCTTGATAGTCAAAATTTAAATGTTTTAACAATTAAAAACTAGCATTTTGTAGGATAAACTTTTGGTCGGTATCGGTACGTAGGTAGATACAACGGGATTTTTTTTTGGAACGTTTGAAAGAATACTATGCTAATAGATTTTTAAGATTTAATATGTGGCTTTAGTTTAATCAAATTAGTCAGATTTATATATTAATAACACTTTTTTATATGCTTTGTGATTAATGTTTAGTAGACTGATATATTAGTATCTATATAATACTACTCTTTGTTTTATTTGTTAATTTTTTATTTGAAATATCAAAAAATAATTAACATGAACCAAAAGAGCAAAAAAAATAAACAAACCTGCTTTATTAATCTGGTGTCAGGAATATCTAAATTATGGTTACAGTGCATATAGTACAGAATGCATATTCTAACCAAAAGAATTTGTAACAAACTGATGTTCGATGCATAATATATAGGTAGTAGAATTATATTTTTCCTGTCGGAACTAGTTAGATTCACATTTCAACAATAATCTATAATTCCTCGTCTTAGCCTCAATTCTTAAAGCACGCCGATCCAATCAAACTGGTTTAAGGGCCATTTTAACAATCCATAACCATCAGCGGGCGGTATTGCTGAATTCTGGAACATTATTTATTTATTTTTTTATTTATTGTCATTACATGTCATTACCAAAAAAGGTTTACACAAGTGATATTAAATACTAAAATATTACATAACACAACATAAAACATAGAAATGTATATAACTCAATCAAAACAGAAAGTCAGTGCTGAGGAATTCATCAATGGAGTAAAAAGCCTTGTCAATTAAGTAGTTTTTTAATCTATTTTTCAAGATTGCAAGGCTCAGTGTTTTCAAACTATCTGGCAAATGATTATAGCATGTGGGACCATAATAATTTACAGAATTTCTGCTTCTACCCAACCTTATATATTCAGGAAGAATGTAATTTTTGTTTCTGGTATTGTGGTTGTGAACTTCATCATGCCTTATGTACAGATTTTAATTATTTTTCACATATATAATTGAATTGTAGATATAGAGACACGGGAGTGTAATTATTTTAAATTCTTTAAATTTAGGTCCGACATCCTCTCTAAACTTTAAATCTGTCATTATTCGTCTTTGGACTGCGAATACCCGACTAGCATGACAAGAGTGTCCCCAAATTGACAAAGCATATGAAGCCACACTGTGAAAAAGGCCAAAATATGCTGATTTCAAAACATTAAAAGATACTTCACCCTTCAAGCTTCGCAACATGAACACAACCTTAGACAACTTGGCAATGGTAACCTCGACATGACCCGCCCAGGTTAGCTTTTGGTCCAAAGTGACACCCAAAAACTTTACCAGACCATCAGAAACAGCAACATCCGTCTCACGTAATGTAAATATTTTAGTGGCTGTTTTATTGGCATTCATACAGAGTTTGTTAGCTGCAAACCAGTCAGCAGCCCTCGACTGTGAATTAATCATACTTGAGGCCAGAACATCACGCGACAATTCAACAGCAAACAATGTCAGGTCAGAGCATGGCAGATGTAGCGGTAAATCATTAATGAAAATCAAAAACAATAGAGGTCCGAGCACCGAGCCCTGTGGGACTCCACAAGAGCTCCACAAGGGCTGAGAAGACTTTGACTCAAACATCGTTACAACATTCCTACCAGTGAGATAGGAACTCAGCAAACGAATCGAATTCGCACTCATACCGTATCGCTCCAGTTTACCCAACAAGATATCGTGTGAGACGCAATCAAACGCCTTTGTTAAATCAAGAAAAGAAGCCCCCACAAGCCTTCTACTCTCAAAAGCGGTTATAGCGCTTTTATAAAGTTTTCTATAGCTGAAACGGTGTTAAGTTTCGGTCTAAATCCAAGTTGTTTCGGAGAAAATAAATTATTTCTTTCAAAATAGTTGGCTAATTGTTTAAAGAGTATTTTTTCAAAAATTTTGCCTAGGCACTATATACATTACTCCAAAAGAGCTCAAAAAACAATCCCTATTACTGCACGAAAGAAGAAAAACTTGATAATGAAAATATTAGACAAAACAAAAGGTATGTAAAGAGAACTTCTTTCTCTATTTATATTCAGGGAGATAATTTTTCTTATTAATTTAAAAACATTTTTTATAACAATTGCAAATTATAAATAAAACAAATTCACTTCCCCAATTAACGTGGTATTAAAATATCTATTCCTTTTCCTTTCAATATCAATTAAAAATGATAATTAATATTAATAATAAATAAGTTAATTAATAAAATCATCAACGAATTTGCACTTCCATATATAGAGCGGCACTTTCTACAATCCAAAATATAATTAATTATGGTTTTAAAATAATATCATCCGTCTTAAGTTAGGATTTATACAGAGTGTCCCCATAAAACATGCAGACAAACTTAAGAAGTAAGTTGTCCAATCAGAAAGTATTATCCATTTTCAAAACTTGTAAGCCAGTTCCCAGATTTTATAGTTATCAGGAGTATAAATATGATGGTTAACATCTAAACTGATATTTTGATTATTGTTTGTGATTTATTAAAAAACTACAATACGCTACCATACATGTTTCGAGAAACTGTGTTCTCATCATCAGTGGCGTACATTTTTGTTGTCAATAACTTTTATCTAATAGTTTTGATCTAGTGAGAGCCATATAAGCTCCCTATTTCTAGAAACAGCGCTGCCAAATTTTAAAGAAATCGGTGAGGAGATATTTGACTTAATTAAAAAAAAAAATCGTTATTTACAACAAAAAAAAAAGGTTCACACCTTGTATATGGGAGCTTTCTTTATAGAATGACTTAAGAAATCACCCCATTAAATATTGCCGCGTCTTTTAGAGACACCTTGTATATATTTTATTAAAAACCACGTTTATTATATACAAAAAAAAATGTACAGGAAAATGTACTACAATTTCTTTTGTCAATAAACATATGTAGATCGTTACCTTAAAAAGATATTTCGATACAAAGACGTTGTAATTATTGCAAGTTGAAGATATACGCCGATTAAAAAAGAGATCGTAGATTTTGCATCGTGCCTCGTCATTCCTTTGAAGAAGACAAGTGAACACTGTTGGGGCAATCAATTTCTCTTTCTGTGTAGAAATGTATAGAAATAGTGTAAAAGTGGCGTAGAAATAAGGCTTAAGACTTTCTAGTCTTATTCCAAATTGTATAATTTTGAATCCAGGGAAATTGGCTCCCTTAAAATAATGAAAAGTACAGAAGATAAAACTTCTAATTTATCAAAATATTTTGATGTACTGTTCTTGATCTGGATGATCTTGCATTATTGAATTGCTTCGGTCAACGTTTGATGGTGAAGCATCATCAGGTGTACAATTTGCCAAGGTAGTTCATCAGTGAATGAAAATGATAAAACCGGTTGTGAATTTTGTATGAACATTTGTGAAAAAAAATGTGTTACAGATAAATTCACCCTAACTTGACCGAAGATCATTTCTTCGGCTGTACATGTAGCAACAATAATTCATTTAGAGAATCGAAGTAATTTGTGTGCCAAAAGATATAGAATAAATCAGGATGACCAAACGAAAACGTCGCATTATTATTTTTGTTCCCAATTATGAATAAATAAAGCGGCTTGCATCACCTGAAGAAACAACCGAGGCCTTTCATAAGCATAACATAATTTGGTCTATTCTTTTCAGATTTTGCAAAAATAAAAGTCCTATTTACAACACTAGATACTCCCGAATTTCCATAGCAGAAGATGGTAAATTGTAATTTAGTAAAGAAATATTCTTAATATATTTAAAATCAAAATCGTTAGATAAAACTATATGTACGACACTGTTTATCGGAGATGTCTATGCGTATGAAAGTGGATCAGCACGCACATAGTCAATTCCTTATTCAGTAAAAGTATCCCGAGATTTTATATTGCCAATTAGAGGCTGCATAAGGAAGTATGCGCCTACCGATAGATGTTTGGTCAGTGTATATACTTATATACCAACTATATTTGATGTTCTATAATTCTATAGTGTAAAGCGGTAAATCAAAGAGTAACATGCCCAATTTTTCTTTATGTAAATTTTAAATATTTGATAATATGCTTTGAAATACTAATTGATAACACCCTATATAAAGAGCGCGTGCTACATTAATACAGGTGTTGAATGCAAAACCCCGCTTTAGCTTTTTTCCCAATAAATACAATTTTAAACAAATAGTCGACTGCGAGAACGATCAACAACCGTTTCTGTTTAAAGTTTATTGGTAATTCAGATCGCGCGCGCCATGTTCAGAAACGTGCTTTCATGCTAATAAATACCTTACAGGTGTACACTAGGTCATAGGTTACTAGATCTTGGATGTTTGGTATGTGATAACATGCACCCATTTCGGGCACAGCGAATTTAGTTGGCCGACCGTTAACTATGAATAATTATTGTGATTATTCATGTTTTTATTAAATGTAGACTTTATATAATTTAAACAGAACTACTAAACTGATGGAAACTATTCTTCCGGGTACATCCTGCGCTAATATCCTCTTAGCTCTAAGCGAAACCTAAATTTGTGTAAATGGATTTATCCAGAAGAATTTGTGCCATAACTTTATACAACGTGTTCCAGCTCACAAAAAAACAAAGCAATTTAAAGGCATTTCTGGCCTAAAATGGACAAATTGGTGAAACACATCAACTTTGTTCTCGAAGGGGAAGTAAGATTCGACTACTTTTGAGGCCCCAAATTCAAACCCCACACAGAGGGACATCCACCATTAAAATCTTAAATGGAATGCAGGCTTGAATAATATCACATCACTTGAAAGGTTATTAAAGCCTCTTTTCAATGTTGTCTAATTTTAGGAGTATATTATATTATATCTGAATAGAGCTAGACCAAGTTTAAACACTTTTACTAATACTTACAAAAGAATTCAAAACATAGGAAAATTGTGCCTATATTGGTATATGAAATATGACTTTTAGATGCTTCATGTTCATCAATTCGAGACTTTGTGCGAGCTACAGAAAATTCTTACGGAAAAATTCAAAAAACGCTTCCGAAAAATAAATTCCACGATTTTAAATACAAAACTGTTCAATATCTGAGTGACATTGATAAGCAACGACGCTTGGAATTTTCTCAAATTATCCTGACCAATATTGACCAAGACCCTGATTTTTTACTAAAGAGTATTTGGACTCATGAAGCCAATTTTGGCACTGCATCATTTCCAAATCGTAAAAATCTTCACTATTGATCCAACAACAACCCTAGAATTTTCTTACCAGTTAAACATTCTGGGAGAAATCATATTGGTGTTTGGTGTGGATTAGTTAAAGAAAGGATTTTAGGTGGCATATTATGTTATAATAGGTCACTCCTAGAAAGTGAAATAAGTGATTTACCGTTAAATATTTCAATAATATTAATTTGGCAACAAGATATAGCGCCAGCTCACGGTGTTCTAAGATTTAATTAAATAAAAATTATAACGTATGGATTGGTAAGAATGGGACAATTCCATCCAGGTCTAACGCCACTTAACACATTTCTTTGGGACTATTTAAAAAATAAAATTTATACCAATAGACCTCAAAGTATTCAACAAATCCAACAAGGAATTGTAACAGAAATTGATTTTTTCAATAATAACAAATCTGCAAAGCATTGCAAAATTTAATTTAAAGATAACGGTTGTGCGTTCAAATGAACATCTCTTATAGTTTGTTAAAGTTTACATTAATAAAGCTATCTTAGTTGTTGTTGTTGTTGTTGCTATTAAATGCAATAACCTTTATTTATTTAAACAAGAACTGTAGTGAAATATATAGGGTAGTCCATTTAAAAATGTTGTAAAAGTGTCGAAAAACCCGATTTGGAGACTTTTTTTATTATTTTCAATACCTGTACTAACCCAGCACTCAATTTACTTCAATTTAACATAATTTAAGCATTTTTGCTAGGACCAATATTAACAAAGATAGCATATTGGTCAAAATATACGTGATCACCATGTACATTAACTTTTTAGTGTGTGACCAAGCAAGACTAATTCCCAAAAGGTCCACCACCAACACAATTATTATTGTACTTCTCTAGTACATAGCCAAGTCAATCAATTCAAATTTTCTATAATAGCAACTCTCGAGTTTCCTGTTTCCATCTCAATTTCTAGTAGCAGTAGACTGCCACTCCGCACAGTAGTTGTCTTGGTTCTGTCTTCGAAAACTGTCGTTCATAAGGCTATAAAAACAATATTTTTATTTAATTTTGATTATCAAACCCCATGGATGTGTTAAAATTCAACTGAAAAACTAATAAACTATAAACAAATGGAGATAACTATTTTACACAACAAATATAAGATGTTGAAGCGTCAAAGTGAATTTTGCGCCTCAGGAATCCTCAACATAATAAAACTGATATATCGCGAAACATCTCGAAATTTGTCCATTTAAATTTCGTTCGCGTAGCAGCAATTTTCGTTACTTAAAATCTTATCTTGTTTACAGGTAGTTTGCTGCTTCTATGTTGTGATACAAATTGTGTTTTATTTATTAATTTTTTTTTTCATGTCGGAATGTGTATTTTGATGCCTCTCTAGTGCGCATTTCAAATGCGGAAGCGGCGCAAGTCAAACGAAGCAGCTGTACCTACTCTAGTAGCCACAGATAAAATCGCACACGACATTAAAACATTTATGTAATTCATGTACCTAATGAAGTTAATTTCATTGCAAAATAATGCAGCTTGAAAAACCATTAAAATTATGTCTAATGTGTAATTTTTGCACAAAAGAAATATCGTTTTTATTTCGATAATGATCAATAGGCTAGATATGTGACAGACAGTCTTTAATAATTTATATCAAAGATATTGTCATAATTGGATGATAAAATTACAGTTAGTGACAATTCAATTTATTGCTCGTACGTGAGTTACATTTTGTCACACACATTTTGTTTTAATATGTCATAGTATAATTATTTTAATTATTATTATCATCCGGACGCTGCAGTTCTATGATGTGGCATCGTATATTTATCTTTAAATCTTATATCGCTCAAATATCCTGAAGACTTACACGATGTAAAAATGTATGCACTCATTACTCATAGTCTGTTAGCGAATATGAGTTTTAAAGATGCATATGCTGTTTTCATAAAGATTGTGTTGTGAAATATTCAAGTCCAAAGAAAGAACAACTCCCAAATTATGAGCAGTAAACAATAATTAGATGACCCTTCTGTCAACAACATAACGAAAACTTTATTAGAAATAAAACGCAAAAGTTTGGGCTCAAAACAACTAATTTAATAACTAAAATTAATAAAGAAAATTAATAACAACAAGAAATAAATATGTATAAACAGAAAAAAAAGAATAAAACAATTAAACGAGAATGAATATATAGAAGAAAATCTTATTCATTAATGTACAACTTAAAATAGGAAAATTAATATAATTACCAATAATTATATTAATTCCCATACGAAACTTTAATTACAATTGAAAACTGAATTTATTTCAATTACTTAAAAGAAACAATTTAATCTTTATAAAAATTGATTGGAATCAAAAAGGCCTTCAATTAAAAGAATTAACATAGAACTTACTGAACTTGAACTTCGATTATTATTAAGAAACTTTATACAATTAGAAATCACATCTAGACTCTACCAAGGCTAAAACGATTCTAACTTCAAAGACCTATCGCCTTTCCAAAATTGCCTCATAAAAATGACAAGTAGGTAATCCAGAATGAAAAATGGCCACTAAAAAAAGAGCATTTTTAAAATATTCCTATACAAATACAACAATAGTACCTATAGTTTACGTCTTAGAAATAAAATACATTGGAGTTCGTTCAAAAGATTAACCAGTCACTACCATTTGCAAAGCAAGAAACAATACGATTTTATAACGACTTCTCAATCTCCCGAATCAGCGACTGGACAAAAACCCATTGTTTTTTTATTCACCCTTTATATATATTATTTGATATGGGAAACCGTGACACTCTCCAACTACTAGCTTTTGTATATAATAATAAAAGTCCGACATTTAATTTACATGAAGGCATTTCGATGTTCAAAAGTGAGACCACTCAGTATTTAAAATGTCATTCTTCGAACAAGAAAACACGGTGCATATGTTTCTAAAAGTTGAACATAGAAAAGAGACAAAAATTATATATTTTTGTTATTCATGTAACCTACTGGTAGACGTATTTATTGCTTTGGTAAAATCTATATCAATAAACGATAAGATAGATAGAAAACTTCCCAAACTAATAGAAAATATCTATAAAATCACCCAACTAGTATACATAATACCAGTGGCGTGGTGTCTTATTACAATATATTTATTCTGTTGATTTCCAAAGCATATAACCTTAGACTTAGGGGGATTGAGTTTTAAATAAAATAAAACCAACAAAGATTTTAAAGTCAACTCAACACACTAGATCAGAATGATTCTTTGTTGAGGAATAATAATATAACAATTTGTTGCACATTAACGTAATGATGTGAATAAAGCTTAAACTCCAATGTGATATCTCACTCATTTGTCAAAAATGTATAACCCTAATTAATATCAATAAGGTATTATTATGTATTTTCCATGAAGAATGATAATAATAGTCTGTTAGAAAAAGATCACTCGCTCTCAGCTGGGATAGAAATTGTTACATGTAATCATCATTAGTTATGATGCCATATAAAATAATAATAATGTTATTTCTGCTATAAGAACATTACTTCCATAACATTAAGCAAAAGTAAAAAGGAGTACGTCCTAAAACTTAATTAAATTTACAGTTACAACTTCATTTTATATAAAGTATTATATTATCTTTTGCCTGATTCAATTTAATGAATTTCTGTGATGTCATTATACACTGGCGCGCTGAAGTATATTCCTTGGGTAGTAGGTTCTTTTTAAACGATTAAAACATTTTTTTTTTAATAATTTATTTCAATTTGTCATCACTGTTACGTTACGTTTCGGCGATTGATTTTCGCATTCTCCAGATATGTGAAAGTTTGTTACGAACTCACATGATGTAGGTATTAATTTTTTTGTCCATTTTCTTACATTTTTTAATTTCTCACGACGGAAAGTGAAATAAAATATTAAAACTAGTTAACAATTAGACTTTACATATAATACGAGCACATTTTTAACTAAAAAACTAATAAATAATACCTACATAAACTATTTTACTTTTTTTTAATCTGTAAAGGAAAGTTAATTTTTGTTAACTTCCTTAAATGTTTTGCTATTTATTGCTGATAAACATTTTCACAGGTGACATACCATATAATTAGAGAAATTAATGAAAATGCTGTCTTCAAAAGTAAAGTAGATTTAGCCGTTTTCGAGAATTTATTTCTGACATTATTTTTACAGATATAAAAAAATTAAAAGCACTTCTTCATTGTTACTTTTTGAGGAGAAAAAGATAGCTTTTACTAATTGTCACTACGACGTTTCGTTTTTGAGAAACCATCTTCAACTTGTTTTTTTTAAATATGGCCCTGCATTTTTGATTGTTAATTGTAAAGCCATTTTCACACGTGTAAACAATTTTCAGTGTTTTTATTTAAAATTATTCAAGAAAATCGCCATAGTTTGGCACTTATTTTGCGTAAAACATGCATCTGAGAATGGCGTTTTTTTAGTAACTTCAAAAAGCTCAAAAATTTCAACTAAATTTAAAAAAAGCGCGTACAGAATAAAATGTTCTACTGAGACAGAAATAAATTGGCAAATAATTATAAGTAGTGCCAAAGAATATTTTTCCTAAACCTACTGCTCTGCCTTCTCAGTTAAGTAGTGCCCAACTGGCGATTCTTCTTGAAGAAGTTTAAATAAAAACTAAAAATACTGAAAACTTGTTTACACCATTACGTGTGATATACCACCTATTTTTGAATTAAAAAGACCTTTAAATTTAAAATAAAAAATCCAGGGCCATATTTAAAAAAACGAAGATGATGATGGTTGTTCAAAAACGAAACGTCATAGTGAAATTTTGTAAACGCTATCTTATTCTCCTCAAAAAGTAACAAAAAAAAAGTGCTTTTAATTTTTTTATATCTCTAAAAATAATGTCAGAAATAAATATAAACTAATATCGCAAAAAACGTTTTTTCAAAAATTCTGGAAAACGGTTGGTTTAACTTGTACAACTTTTCTCTAACTTCACCGACATTGTGACTCGTTTTGACATTTGTTGTGTTTCTAAAAAGAAAAACGAATTTTGGGTTTTCTAAAAGGTCGTAAATCTTATGTAATTTTGTGTTCTGCCACTGAGTGATGAACGAAAGTCTTGGTCTGTATGCTTTTTTTCGTTCGGTATAGTAGGCCTTCCAAATTTGGCTTATCTTTTTATGGATCGACTGTGATGAAAACAAGGAACGAAATAAAAAATTGACGCTACTTATCAATAAGTAATATCATATTTTATTTCTGATAGGAGTTTATTGAGATGTTCGCCTTTATTAGTAGTGGTTATGTTACAGGTGTATAATATAACGACAATAAATACTGGTGTATTAAGTTTAGACATTGTCGAATTGATTTTAAAAATACATTGAACTCTTTAAATGCTTTTAAATAATTGTGAAAAATATTCGTCTTTCATTTCATCATTATTAAATATTAAATCTAGGCATTGTATAGGAATAAAGATGTCACACATAAATAACAAAATAACACATTAAATATTTATATATTCGATAAATATGTATGATATTATATTCAAATTAGTTATAGAAATTATATGGTGATGCGAATAATCTATTAAATTATATATCAATAATAATAATATATTGTTATTTAATTTTTTAACAATATAATACAAAAAAACAATCTCTGTAGAAAAAAAAAAAGAACACTTATGTTGTATATAATTATCCTCTAATTATTATTATTGAATCTTATATAAAAATAGTATGACTTATAATGGTTTTAAAATACAAAATTAATAGTTTTGACTTCGATTATTTATGGAATTTACCGCAGTTGGTCTTGCTGGATATATCTTCATTAAATAGTGCCCATTTTTATATACAAAAAAAAACCTTTTATTAAATAATATTCTTGTTATGTTACTTTAAAATAAATTGAAACTTAAAAAATGAATATAAATGTTAAAATTGAATTTATCACATATTTGCGTTTAATCCCGTTTTTGATAACTTGATGCTCCCGAATTAGAATGTCCTCTCATTTCCGCTCATTCTGTACCTGCTAGAATTTACTATTGCTAGTTAAAAGTTTGTTTTAGGACTACTTGTTTCAAAGCAAAAATTTGCTGACTATGTCGGAGGCTGGTTATTTTTTGATTCAAGAAATAGTTGTCAAGCATTTTGTTTTCCTAAAAAACGAAAGAGTTCTATGTCGAAAACAGTCTGTAAATTTTAATGATTATTAAAATGAATAATTGCATGCAAAATCTATGAAACGAATTTTCAGTATGTTATAAATATATGAATAATAAAATTCAACAAAATAAAAATATGTTACTGCCTTCTAAAATAAATGACTATAGCAATTATTTGAATAATTTGTAGCAGCATTTTGTAACAGATTCCTTTCAACATATTGACATTAACAACTAAACCACATTAATCTGTTCTATTCTGATAAGGAATCCTTATGAATAATAGAACTTTGTTAAAGTTTAAACTGCTATTATACGATATAATATATAAAATGTGAATATATTATAAGAAAAATCATTAGATATACATGCTGCTTACCTTGATAAATAAATAATAACATTAAAGCAATAGATATATACCTACGCCCATCCAAGAGATACAGATATTTCAAATAATATTATTAGATGACTCCACAAGGTAAAAGCCATGGATTTGAAATATGCTTGATATAAATAGGAATTATAACTTTTTTTTTTAAACGAAAACACATTTTAACATTACAAGGGCTTTGTTTTTCCGGTGTAGCCTGACATATAAATTATTATAATTATATAAATTGGAATTATTGCAATTTGAGTAGAATAAAAAGAATTCACTATGACAACCTCACACACCAAACTTAACCGTTGAATATCCGCAATTATTTTCTATAGCTTTACAAATGAACTCAATATTCGACTTCTGGGACACCCTGTATATGTAGTGTAATTAATTTTGTACTGTCAACATTATCAATACCTCAGGAGGTTATCTCACTCTTTGAGCTAGCATAGACGCAATAAGATACCTCACTTATCTGCCACATAGAGCTTATAGAGGCATTTAGTACTTGAACGTCTTCGGTGGCGTATTGCTAAGCTAAAAAACATACTAAAAGATTACAACTAAGATACAGGGTTAGCCTTCTGGCGTTTCTTAGATTATGCAAAATATACGTTTAAACATTTCTATTAGATGATCTGTGGATTATAGATAAATCACCTAAAGCCATCTCCCTTAAAAAAATATATACAGTCTACTCTAGAGATGCTAGTTAACAAACCGTCAGTCCAATTGTAGTCTAGTTTCATATTCTGACAATTTAATTAGAACTCAGTATCCATCGGCCAAGACAGTGCTGCTTATATCCTACATTTTGAGGATGCTAGAAAAGTACAGATAATTTTTGGGGGTTAACTGGAGGTACAAAATTTTTGTAAATCTGACAAAGATAGTGTTCCGCTGCTAAATTGTATAGATAAGTACAGAAAGACCTATCGAAGTTGAAATTTTCAAAGCAATTTACTAATTCTTTATTTATTTATTTGCTTAACTTGGCTGCCTCCCAGATTGCATACCCTTCCAAAAATAAGTGATTTGAAAACCTATCTCATCCAACAATGAATTACCTAACATTGTTTTACAAGTCAGTATTAGAACAGGAAAAAAACCAAAAAGAAAAAAATTGCATAACCATTCATTAACATATGAACAATGATTTTATAAAGTACGGCCCCATACATGATACACAGAATAAATAGCGATAAAAAAAAATAAAAAGTTTGTTCTTACGACGTCGTACTCGCAGTACATTGTCCCGCCTAAATCAAAATGTTAATTTAAACAGTACCTAGGATGTCACACATTTTCAATGGGGGGTAACAAAAGATACACCATATATTAACATATAATATGTTATTATTCCTATTTAATATAACAATACGAGGTGTGAGCGTCCCATCCATGGTCCTACGTTCCATTTTTAAACATGCATCATTTTATACTAACAACTTTAATACTTTGCTTACCTTTTTTATTTGCTATAAGGCTTTACCTGTTATAAATTTATTATTAGTCAACATTCAAAGTACCTCATTTATTTTCAACTCACAAACTAATTCATATTAGAGTTTAATTTATCTTAAGTTACGCCAATGGAAAGGACATTATGCACTATTTTATTTAAATTCAAATGACCTTTACCAGCAAAGATGACTTGTGGTTAGGAAGTTGTTTCATTGAAATGATCTGTTGACGCCTTTAATATTTTTTTTTTCTATTATATATATGAAATGTATATTTGTGACAAACTGTTTATGGTACTATTTTAAATATCACTATTAGGAATTTCTAAATAGCCTTGCCTTTTCTATTGTAAGGTATTTATATTATTACAATTATTATTATTATAAGCATATTTTGCTAAGCAAAATAATAAGAAAAGTGTTCTACATCGCTTCTAGTTTTGGGAGCTTTGAAAACTACTGTAGGTATAGTTTCTCCGTTCTCCTGCTCAGTCTTTTGGAGGAGAATTTTCTTCGAGAACACCTTCTTATTTTTACTTTCTTTTATTTTACTTGTCTTTGGTTGACGTTCACAACACAACTATTTTTTTCATGTTTCGACAAGACTTTTTCATGAATTTCTTTTACAATTCACAAACATATACATTTTCTTTTTTTCCTTTGGTTTTGTACATTTTTTTTGTTTTTTGTAAGGGTCATAAGTCCCCGGTTTCACTGCAGCCTCATGGGCTTATTGTGAAAAAATTGGTTTTGTAGATGTATGTATAAGTGAATTCTTACTCTATATTATGCTGACTAGAAAGTTGATAGGAATCTAGTCAGCATGTAGAGCAAGACTTCAATTACACATGCATGAACAAAGCCAAGGGAAAAAACGAAAATGTAAATGTGAATTATTGTAAAAGAAATTCTTGAAAAGGACAAGCTAAGTCTTTCTTATTAAAAAAATCCAAGACAAATAAAATAAAAGGCAGTTGAAGATCAAGGTTAAAGGATAATAAATAAGGAAAACAAAAATATTTTTACTGTCTCTGCTCTATTGCACTTTTTATATAATCTTATTTATCCTAAGTTTTTAATCTATTTTAGTTACAACAAATTATGTACTTAATTTGGTGGCCAAAAATGTTCATGCTTGGTATATTCTTCTTCTTCTTCGGATGCTATCCACTAATGGATGTTTGCGATCAGATTTTCCATCTCCTCTCTATCTCTTGCGGTGTGAATTAGGGTCTGTATGTCATTTATTCCTGTCCACTGTCTTATGTTCCGCAACCATGACAATTTCTTCCTTCCTATCCCTCTACGGCCCTCTATCTTACCCTCGATCAACAACTGTAAATACTCATACTTCTTGTTCCTCATGACGTGCCCCAGATATGAAGTCTTTCTCTTTTTTATGGTGGTTAACAGTTCACGTTCTTTGTTGATGTTGGACAGAACTTCTACGTTTGTTATTCTTGCAGTCCACGGTATCTTGAGCATTCTGCGGTAAAGCCACATCTCGAACGCTTCCAATTTGTTAATGTTCTTGACTTTAAGGGTCCAACCTTCCATCCCGTAGAGAAGTACTGACCACACATAGCACTTTAAGAATCTCAACCTCAGACTAAGATCGAAGTCCGAGCAACTATTTACTCTCCTCAGTCTTAGGAATGCTTGTTGGGCTTGTTCGATGCGACTCTTGACCTCGATATCAGAGGTCCAGTCTTCAGATAACCACATGCCCAAGTATTTAAATTTGTTCACTCTGTTTATGCGCATTGCGTTGAATGTTAACTGTGAGTCTTCAAACGCATTTAGGTTCCTTGTTATTATCATAAACTTCGTCTTTTTAGTGTTTATGTTTAGACCCATCAATCTGCTATGTTGACCGACTGTGTTTATCAGTCTTTGTAAGTCTTGCATGTTATCAGTGATGAGCACTGTGTCATCAGCATAACGTATGTTATTAATCCACACTCCGTCGACTTTAATACCGATCTCCGCATCTTCCAATGCTTCCCGGAAGACCCCCTCCGAGTACAGGTTGAACAAAAGCGGGGACAAGACACATCTCTGTCGCACGCCCCTCTGGATCTCTATATCATCAGACAGCTCATTATTGAGCCGAATCTGTGCAGTCTGGTATCAATATAGATTTTCTATACATCTAATGTCTTTTTGATCTATGTCAAGATTCCTGAGGAGCTGCATTAGTTTGGGATGTTCAACTCGGTCAAATGCTTTCTCGTAATCAACAAAGCAAAGGCATATGTATTTTCTCACATCATGGCAGTTCTGTACAAGGACTTGCGTGGCCACTATCGCTTCTCTTGTGCCCATCCCTTGTCTGTAACTGTGAGCTACTGATATCTCTTTCGCATTTTTTATAGATCCTCTGATGAATTATTTTTAGAAATACTTTCAAAGTGTGGCCCATCAGGCTAATCAGTCGATGGTCTCCACACTTTCTAGCATTATTTTTTTTAGGTAGAGGGATGAATGTTGAACTTAGCCATTGTTGTGGGTATTGTCCTGTTTCGTATACGATGTTAAATATTTTGTGTAGAACTTCAATGCCTCTTTCATCCAATATCTTCAATATTTCCGATGGGATCCCATCCGGTCCAGTTGCTTTATTGATTTTAGAGTTATGTATCGCTTTTTCTATCTCCGCTTTTGTGATTGATGGTCCTGTCAAGTGGTCGTTATCTTCGTTCATAATTGTAGGTCTGTCCTGGTAGAAAAGTTCCTTAATATATCTTTCCCAGATTGCAATTTTTTCCCGGTCATCGGTGATTATCTGATTGTTTTCGTCGGCCAGTACATTTGCTGCTCTGCCTTTATGTATTCCGGTAGTCTCTTTTAGTTTTTTGTGTAAGTTAAAGGTATATTAGTAAATAATTTTGATTTAACAAACACACTGACGACCTTTTCAAATTCAAGTATCCTTTGTAAAAATTTAAATGGACAGCTCGCGCCAACAGTTCCTCAAAGAAATTGGGACCGATTAGTTGTCTGTTCATAATGCCAATGTAAACATTCACAGAAAACATTGCGTGAGGATTTTGTTGTGCCCAAATGTGCTGGCTGGAGAAACGCGTATCCAACTAGTTGACAATTAGAGTCTAGTCAAAAACAAGTTGTCCCGTGTGCAAACGCACCTAGTCACACAGTTGAACTCACACAAAGTGATAATTAGCAGTCATTCATCATATTTAAAAACAATAGTAATCTAAATCATCCTAAAAGATGTGGCATTAACTAATTAACACAAAGCCTAATTGAATAATTGAAGACAATACGTTCTTAAAACAACAATAAGTAATACAAACAATACAACGTATAGTAAAATCGCGTGCTCTTGCAGTTCTAACACAAAAACAATTAACTTTTATACTTCTTTAACCTTAAAATGTGATGTTTACTTGTTACAGTAAATACCAAAAATCGCTCATAATTCCGATACAATTTGCCGGTTTTTTGACCTAACAGAAAGTTATACAGGTCAGTCGTGTAGTATAATAGGTAAACGTAATTGTACAGGGTGTATAGATACCCAAGCTGACAAGAGAAATCGCTGCAGTAGTTTTAGTTTTCTAAAATCTAAATTGAAAAACACTGTTTATTTAAAAATATACTTATATTACGTGTTAAACTTAATGAGGATGATCTAACTACAATTCTAAAACTTTTTCATATAAACCATTTTTCTCTATCAATACATGGTGGACGAGCCGGAGAATGTTGGTTTGTTAAAAGTTATCTAACTTTCTTATGGATAGTCCGATTTTAATAAAATTAGGCTCAGCATAGAGGTAATGTTTGGGTGTATCAACCAAAGTATTGGTGCTTTTATTTATTTTTCATATATAGCCGCTAGGTGGAGCTATACAACAATATTTCTGATTTTGTTAGTTTTCTTAGAAAAATCAAATGGAATGGTGCTATTAGTATTCACTAAATGGAAAGAGCATCTAAAAATAAAGGAAACAGTGAAAACCGGAAGTCTCTATCTTTTTCTAATTCTAATCTCGATTGTATAGCAACCGTCATTCACAATAGCGACACAAACATGGACAGATTGAGGATAGCCCAATTTGTATTTGTGTTACATATAAAATATTGTAAAATTCTTATGGATAATGAAAAAAAAAAACTTTCCACAAAGAGAGATGATGTGTGAGCATTTTTTCCAACAAAAATTTCTTTCAGAGTTATGTGTGACTTAAGGTCCTCACTGTAGATATAGTTGTTTGCAAAGGTAAATAAAATATAATCATATTTAAGTGCGCTAGGTATATTTATATAAGTTTTCACAAAATAATTATATATTTTTGCAACAGCCTTGCTCCAGTAAAATTTTATAGTACGTCGCGACAAGAGATTGATCTAGATAAAACGGATTCTTACTATATTATTCCTATTCTGTTGTTTAATAGTAGCCTTTGTTTAATTAAAGTGCTAAATGGTCTATTGTATTTTTAATTGTGTGAACTTCATTTTTGTTTTGCAGATTATGCAATTTGCATGAATACATTTGGTGTCCTGATTTTGTAATTAATATTTTACTTGCCAGTAATCATCAATATTTATTTAATGGCGATATTGACAAACATTTAAAAATTGACCACAAAGGTTTAGCACATCGGCAAAATGCTTCTTTTTCCACAGAAGTTGACTATAGTGAAGTCGGTCTACAGTCAAAGTTGCAAGCATTCATTTTTGGGTGTACTTCATGTGCGGACAACTCTTGTGAGTTTTGGTTCATCTTGAGATACATACAGTAGATTGTTGTTTAATTCTCTACTACTCTACTAAAAGTTAATCGAAGCGACTTAATGCATTCTTGTGGAGTTAGCCTTAATTTTTTCTTAAATTGTAAAATATCATGCAACGAAAACTTTCGAAAGTAATCCAAATTTTTGACAAACTTATTCTTTAAAATTTCCATTGTGAATAAACAATTGAATCGATTCTTTATTACATTTTCTTTAAATTTATTTGAGCAAATTTGCACTATTAAAAAGGGAGTAATCTGCCGCCTGAACCCAAGATATCTGATTTAGAAATTTAGACAACATTCTTAAATAGATAGATATGTACCTATATCTTTATTTTTATTTGCAATAATATTAATAAGCATAATAATTATTTCTTTCGCAAATACGCTCGCGTGCCAGCCTGATAATATACAGAGGCCACACATACTGGTTACTTATTTTTTATAATTCTTCATTTCTTACAAAGTAGTAAGAGAACAAGGAGTCTCATTACATGTCATAAATACCATATTGACCTAAATACTTCTTCCATTATCATTATTAAGTTTTTTTTTCTTTATGTCTATTACAATAGAACCCATTTGTTTTTGCGAACGACAATGAAAAGATGTCAGTTCACTTCTCATGTTATTACTTAATAATGTTTCTATTCACTGTTTTTCTTTTATTTCTAAAAAAATATTTCTCATACTTACATAGTACGTAATATGAATAGAGTAAGTAGTTTGTTGTAGATAGAGAGAACACACTTTATATAGTTTTTTTCTCCTGATGTAATTAGTTCGTAATGAGATAAGGTAAATTTGTTAATGATCTAATTAGTAATTGTCATTTTTAAATATTATTATGACAAGTGCAGCTTGGTCGGATTTAGTTTGATTTTCGTTTTGCTCTTCTCTCTGGGACTACGCGGAGATATAAGTACCTAGTTGATTGATGAAATGATTCGTTTAAAACAAAAGGCTCATAAAAGATATCTTAAATACAGAACTGATACATCTAGACAGTATTATGTTGACATTAGAAATTTTTTAAAGCAGGCCATTAAAGCAGAAAAAAAGGCTTATGTTCGCGAAACAATCAAAGCTTGTAAATCTAACTCTAAAGCGATGTGGAAAAATTTTTCTCGTTGGGGTGTTTGTAGTAATCAAAACTCAAATGACTTACCGGATGAGTTTCAGGACCCGGATCAAATTAACAACTATTTTTTAAATGTTGTCGGTCAGTCACAGGCGAGTGATGAAGTTTTAAATTTTTTTAATAATAATCAATTTCGGAACGGCTTAGCTTTTCAGATTAAGGAGATCGACTGTCAGGATATTATGAGATGTGTTAGCAGAATTAAATCTGAGTGTTATGGTGTTGATGGTATTAACATAAAAATGATACGCTTAGTTATACCACATTGTGCGGATATAATTTGTAATATTTTCAATGACTCTGTCAGTTCAGGGACATTTCCTAATGTTTGGAAGATGGCGGATGTGATTCCACTACCTAAAGTTCGGTCTCCTGTAACTTGTAATGATTTGCGACCAATTAGCATACTTCCCGCAATGTCGAAGATATTTGAGCGAATAATTGGTGGTCAAGTTTTAGACTATATACGTGAGAATAGCATTTTGCCGTCTATTCAATCAGGCTTTCGGGAGAAGCACAGCACAACCACCGCGCTTCTGAGCGTCATGAGTGACCTTGCTACCGCCATGGACAGATCCATGTTAACAATACTTGTTCTGCTGGATCAAAGTAAAGCTTTCGATCGTGTTAATTTTGAATTATTGCTTGCCAAGCTTAAATACCTTGGATTTGATGGTGTGTCGTTGACATGGTTCAGAAGTTATCTGTGTGCTCGAAGACAGCGGGTGAAATTGCAGGGCAAATGTTCAGATTTTTTGGTGACCAATAGTGGTGTTCCACAAGGGAGTATTTATTCTTGGACCATTGTTGTTTTCTGTTTATGTATTTGACATTGTGGGATCATTCCAGCTCTTTACCATACACCTCTATGCGGACGATATCCAGGTATATTTGTCTCTTCCCCTAGCCAGTGCTGAGACTGCAATTGATCTAATAAATGGAGAGCTGTCTCAGTTTTCTTGTTGGTGTTTAAACAATGGTTTACTCCTGAACTCTAGGAAGACGGTGGCAATGTGCATTGGCAACGAGCGCCACGGTAGTTTTGTTACTCAAGAGTTTAATGTTAAGATTAACAATGATGTTATCCCCTGGATGCATAAAGCTCGAGATCTAGGAGTAATCGTGGATTCTGAGCTAAATTTTAACGAGCATTGTGGCAATGTATGCAGGAATTCACTTTTTAAATTGCGTTCGATATACCATCTTAAACACCTGGTTGATGAGCCTACTAAACTTAAATTGGTTAAAGCTCTTATTTATCCGCATTTGGAATATTGTTTTCCGGTATATTTTTATTTTTTGTTTCATTATAATAAAATGAAGTTGCAGAGAGTGCAGAATTCTTGTATAAGGTTTGTTTGCACGGTTTCTTTTGCTGCACATGTCACTCCATTTTTTGAGAGATTGGGTGAGCCAAAGTTGGATGTGAGATATGAGTATTTATATACTTCATTGCAACATAAGATATACCATGCTCGTGACCCTCAATATTTGTATAAGTTGTTGTGTAGACGTTCTAATGTTCATGATGTTAATGTACGTATTGATTCCTTTACTATCCCTAAGCATATGACAGTTTCTCGTATATGACCTCACTACTGCTAAATAAATGTATTGATATAATTGATTTGCCATTGGAATTATTTCAGAGACAATTGAAGCTCAGAATTTATTCATAGTGTGATTAACTTTTTACATTAATTTAAAATGAAAATTTGTTTATTCTAGTTTTAAGAGTTTTTGTTTTGTACATTCTTTCTTTATTTGTATATGTTTTTTTAAGGAAGAGTGGAAGAGTGGCATTGGCCAAATCTCTATCCTTTTTGTGCAATTGTATATATTCTACATTTTCACAATAAATCATTATTATTATTATTATTATTAGTTTGAAGAGTTTTTGATATTTTACTTTTCATAATATAAATAAAAATTTACTTATATAATTGAACAGTCAGTGCCATATCTACATGTTCCAAGGTCTTAAACCTCATCATCAGTGGCTTTATATAATTTATCAATCAATCAAGCAAATTTTCAAAATTCTAAATTATATAAAGCCACTGATGATGAGGTTTTAGACCTTGAAACATGTATGGCACTGTTGTTTTGTTGAACAATCCCGAAGGATTATTAATTTCCTATTTGTCAAAAAACCTGGGGGGTAAGAAAGAAATTAATTTTACAGTCGCAATTTAAAAATAAATGAGTTGACTTTGAGGTTGTTGGTTACTTGAAAAAAGAGTATTAACTCAATACTTCACACATAAAAATATATTGATTGAGAAGTGTTTTCTTACCCTTTAAATTGCTTAAAACATACTTCTTATTAATATTGATTATTTAAGTACATATTCTATACGATAAATCGTTAAAATGATCCATCTGCATGCCCAATTTGAAGTCGCTACCTCTAATCTTTTACAATTAATTAATGCAGTTTTCACAACCCGATCAGGCGCAGAACAGGTTTCAATTGTAATGCTTTATTTTGGTATAGGACGCTATCATTCAAGACATAAGAAACTATCCTTAATGACCCTGTTGCAGCATGTCGTTTGGCATGCAGATAGCCGTTTATAATATCATTGTCCTGAGTAAATTTCCCAACTCCATGAGGCCCGGACTTTATGAGAGTTTGGTTTTTTCGTGTTTTATCTAAGTCTTATTGCCCCTATGGCTATTTCGTGAAAATACAATGTTTGTTTTCTTATTTGTCAAGAGTCCCTACTAAAATTAATCTAAAACTTGATCAGATCAGATAATATAAGAGAAAACAAATTTTCATGAAAAACTGTGTGTAAAAAACCAGTTTTCTGTTAAGTACTACATTTTATAGCGAAAGAACAGTTAACGAAATCATTTTCTATGTTATTGAAGGCTTTTCGAACTATTGAGACACACTGTATAGTCTAAAATAGATCAACTACTGGTTCTGCCAAAAAAAACTTTCCCTCTATTGTAGAAACTAAATCAACAACAACAACAAAAAGAGCAAGACAAACATACCATTAATATAATAATAATTTAACATGTTTTGTTAAAATTGACCTGTGCGTTATTATTAATAAAAATATTTTAAAATAATAACAGGTGGGACACGAAATTGTTAATAATACGGTTTTAGCATAAAATTATTTTCTATGTTGTGTACTACTGCCTTGTTATAGAAAGTGTAACAGGTTATTTTGCATGTTAGTTGGAATAAAACATAATGGATAGGTAAATTGGGTTAATTTTCAACTATAGGAAGAATAATTTTACAGAATGAAGTACATAGGTAAAAAATAATCGGTAAAAACAACAGTTGGTTAATGACTTGGCACTTAATAACAATTTAAGATTAGATACAAGTTATGTACAGCATAATCTTCTAGATTTCATACAGTAGGAAAACAAAAGAGAGCTGTTTAACATATTTATTCAACAAAAAATTTCACGCTGTGCAAGTGCTGTGCTGTGCATAATATCATTGTCCTGTCTAAATTTCACAACCCTTAAGGCAACGGAAAAATTTCAATTTTTTGATGCTTTTACTCAGTATAGAACTATAGAACGCTATCATTTAAGCCTTAAGAAACTATCCTTAATGACACTGCTTCCGCATGTCGTTTGGCATGCAAGTAGCCCTTCATAATATCATTGTCCTGTCTAAATTAAAAAAGCGCTTGATTTAGAACTGATTTACGTGTTTTTGCGTTTTCACAAATATAGATATGAATTTGATTCCATACATATGAATAACCCTGTATATATTAGAAAATTGTGAGAAATAACACCATAAAACCGCAAAATAACTTCTATACCAGAAGAGCACATATTATATTATATTTTTTTTACAATAATACTCTCTCAGCATATCGATATGTTAATGAACAACAATAAAACAAAAATGATTAAGTGCTTTCACTTCAAACGCTTAATAATAAAGAATAACGTAGGAAGTGATTCTTTTTTTTTTGTTCTGTATTATTATTTCCAATAATTCTAGGTGTTTAACCGTTAAATTTCAATCAGAGCGATTTGTCTCTCACTTTTTCCATTGACGCTGAAAAACACCTGTATTACAAGGGGTATTGATAAAATTTATACTTAAGCAAGTAATTAATTATTAAAATGTATGCACTTCGTTTATCGCCGAAATTCTTTGAAGCTAATTTTTATACTTTATATATTAGTCTATTGATATCAGAAACACTAGATATGCGGTTAAATACATCACACATATTAAATACACTGAATATTAGTTCTAGCTCTAATGTTATAAAAAGCAAGTTATTTCTGGCATTTTCACGTGGCACCCAAAAACTAACCGGCTCAAGGAGACTACTACAACAGATTTTGTTATTCAATAATTTGAATAACAATACAATTAGTGCTATGCCCCGTCGCAAATCCAAACTGGAAACGTTAAAACGAGTGGTCAACAACGAATCATTTACACCTTGGACAGGATAAGTTCCATCCTCCCGAAAACACAAAAACTTCAAAAATCTTCGTTGGACTCTCTCAATAAGTAATTTATAAGACATATAGTAGGGACACCATACAACTGAACAATATTCCATTTTCGAGCGAACATAGGCATAGTATAAAATCCTGAAAATATTTAAGTCAGCAAAGGGTTTGGAGCATCTAACAACAAAGCCATAGATTCTTAGAGCATCGCTTACATTTGAACGAATATGGTCATTAAAAGAAAATTTAGAACCAAACAATGCTCCTAAGTCATTCGTTTCTACGAACGTGTAACCGATATGTCTTCAATACAATAATCATAATGCAGAGGCGTTTTCTTCCATATATGTAACTACCTTACATTTGTTGGGGTTCAAATACAAACGGTTCGCGGCATGCCAAAGTCTTATGGCATCCAGACAAAGCTGTAAACTTTCACAGTCCTCAACACTGTTTACAGATTTAAAAATTTTAAGATCATCGGCGAAAAAGAGTCCCGAACAAGTCAAATCCAGAGCCAAATCGTCCAAACCTAAATTGGACCCCTGTTGTACCCGCGACACAGCCTTATAACAATGTGAGTCGAAACCATACAATGATACATATTGATATCTTTCAGACAAATACGAGGAAAAAAGTGATACTTAACTCGGCCCAAAACCAAAACCCTCCAATTTCTTCAGCAACACAACATGACCTATTCGATCAAACGCCTTGGCAAAGTCCGTGTAAACTGCGTCAACCTGACCACATAGATTTTTTCCATATGATTTTTATTTAGTACTAAGTCCAATGATGAAGTAATCGCTGAAACTAAGGCCTATTTTGACGAGAAAGAGAAATCCTACTATAAAAATGGTATCGAAAATTTGGAAAATCGCTATACTAGTTGCATTGCTCTCGAAGGCAATTAGCTTGAATAATAAAATCGAGTTTTGTCAAAAAAAAATTTGTATCATTTATCCTACCGACTTATTGATTATATATCATTGTTTTTATGTTAAATTTTCAGCAATTTCTACTCTAAAGCGGTGGATTTTAAGACTCCTGTTTACAGAAGAAAAAAAAACACTTTAAAGTATTTATAACCACAATTAGCATAATGTCGTAAAGATTTCGTCTACAGTCGGCTCCTGCAAGATGCAAGAGTAACGTCATAACTGCTCAGTTCACTATAGACTATGTCCACCATAGAATTTGCGCATTAAACAATAATTGATGCTTTTGTTACGTAAACAGTCTTTTAAACTTAAGTTGTATGTGAAGCCATTTACGTCAAAATTCGTTACTCAAATATTTGCCTGCTGTGGCATTTAGCAACTGATCAAACAGCTTTAATCGACAATAATTGAGTTGGTTATTCATTCCAAATATTTAACATGATAGGATTTGTATTAACTTCTAGTAATAAAACAAATTAAGACACCTGCAGAATAATTTACGCGGTAGTATGTGTGTACCCAGTACAGACTTAAGAATCATAATCACCATTATGTTTTATTTATACTTTACATATAAATACTCAATGTGTATTCTACTCCTCGAGTCGTACATTCATTTTCCAATAAAAGCGTTTCGTCTACAATAAAATTATTATTTAACACTATAAATTATCGATTTTATTTGACGTTCTCGTTTATATGCGTTTACCGATATAAACAAGTTTAGAAAAAATTAGTTAGTTTAACGATTTGTGTTGAAGATATTTTAATACTATATCAAATGAACGATAATTAAATTTATATCGTTCAATTTTGTAATATGGATATTAAAGATCTTAAATGTATCTAGGTATACTGTGTTGTATCTGGAATATATAATTTTAATATCTGAAGGTCCCTAGTGAAGTAAATGCTTCTTGTCTATGGCATTTTGAATCTTATTATTTATCTATAAACCCAAAAAAACCCAGTGTAGTATAGGGAGTAATATATCAGTTCGAGGGTCTGCTTCAAAACCGAGAATAATGTTTTAATAAAACATAAATATCAACCTCGCATATGTAATTCAGGAGCTATCACATGATAAATTTAACTTAAGAATGCAATTTTGTGATATGATGACAAGATAGGACCAAAGTAACCGGTTTATCGATTTTATTATAGTGTTTTCCGATGATGCACCATTTATGTTAAATGAAAACGTCAACAAACACAACTGTAGGTTTTGGGCCAATGAAAATCTACAATGAGATGTTTGGTTTTGGCTTGTTGGTACCCACAAGATCGATCCATTTTGTATCGATCGATCGATCCTGAGTGTTGTGGGCGATCAAATTGCGTCTTTTGAGTATGGTAAACACTCTGTATTGACCACGACTGATTTGTCTAAGGCTTTTGACTGCATTTCCCATGATACCCTTCTGTCTTTCTATGGAGAGAGGGGGTTTGATTAACTCTTTCCTATTGGAGAGACAGCAGCTGGTCGAGTTGAACGGTGAAATATCTTTTCTTAAAAGGGTGAGCTATGAGGTGCCTCAGGGCTCTGTGCGTGGCCCATTACTTTTCATTATATACATAAATGATATCTCCCATTATATGTCAGATATCTCATTTCCGTCCCTTTTTGCCGTTGATGCCAGTTTTGTGTCGAGTAGTTCAAGTTTTGACAATCTGAACACTATATCCCTTTCGGTCTTGAATGCAGCCAAGAAATGGTTTGGTGCGAATGGGTTAAGGCTTAACGAAGACAAGTGTAATGTTCTGAAGCTGTCTTCTAATTTCTCCCATATCAGTGGTGACATTGTCAAAGTGCTTGGAGTCTATTGGGATGACAATCTTAACTGGTACTCTCACATCGAATACCTAAGTCGCAAGTTGTCCAGTGCTCTATTTTTGCTTAGACAGCTTGCGTGTTACTTAAATTTTCATCTCCTTAGAACGGCTTACTTTGGGGTTTTCCATTCACACTTGACTGACGCCATCGTGCTTTGGGGTGGTTCTTCGCACGCTTTGAGAATTTTCAGATTGCAAAAGAGGGCGGTCAGAATACTGGTTAGCTTGGGCCACTTGACCATTGCAAGTCGCATGTTGTAAACCACGGTATAATGTCATTGCCGTGTGTTTTTATCTATCATACCTTATTGGAGATCCATTCAATTCGAGATTCACTGCGGCCCCACTCTAGTAATCATACCTACAGTACTCGGTCGGCTGATTTGTTGATCATTCCAAAATATAGACTAACAAAATCTAAAAATAACTCTCTTAATTACAAATTTTATAATAAGGTACCGAAGCAGATTCGGTCGATTAACTACAAATTATTTAAAACTAAAATAAAGACATATTTGTTAAAGCACTGTTTGTGCTCTGTCGATGAATTTCTTGAGAGTGATTGGTTGTAGAGTTCTTGATTCTTGTTGGCAATATTGCGTTGTTTTGTTGTGCAGGATTGTCCTAATTGTTGTATATTGTCGTATATATTTTTATGTGATTTGTATTTGTGTTGTATTTGCAAGTATTGTATTTATATTAACAAACTGTATTTTTCGAATATTGTAATAAACTATCTCTCTATCTCTTGAGGGGAGTTTGACATCACAATTTTATCTTGAGCTATTGAAATATCAAATATTACCTCTTATTCAAAATTTTATGGGTCCAAATCATCCAAGTACATTCCTTAAACGCGCGCGATTTTTTGACCAATAATTTTCCAAATATTTTTGGAATTGATAGCAGGCGGTCAAAAATCACAAAATTCAAACTCCGCTGTATCCTTATCCTAAAATAGAATGACAACAAACGAATTGAATTACTATGTTCAAGAAAATTTCTTAGATCCCAGTCATATCCTGTAATAAATGCATAAATAATAATTTTCTCTTAAATATTTTTATCAGAATCAGAACAAATCAATTTCATTCAGATGGCATTTAAATATGTTAAAATACTCAAAGATTACATGTACCGTTTCTATACTTTTTTCTAAATATTCTACATTAGCGGGTATATAAGGTTATATATTGGTAAATCATTGCTTTTTACCAAATAAGGCATTTATATGAAATAGATCATTGTCACGCGCCGCAGCGCCCTGTATAGGAATGATCAGGAAGAGGCATTCTTAATGTTGGAGATGTTATTTGGTCGACTGAGCGCAAGGAATTTGCCGTTTCTTCGTGATTAAAACTGGGCGGACTTCTTACATAGGCCAGCTGCCAGTGACGTAGCGTAAAAAAACCTACTGAAAATGCAATAATTTAATTTATTATTTTTGGGAGATAAAATATACGTACAAACTAGATCTCACTCAACGTTTTGTTTTAATTGGCTTAAACTTCCTTAGGATCTAAGAAAGTTTTAAACAATACATAGTGGTCCTCGAATAAAATTATTTGCTACTAAGGCAACTAGTGAGCATTTTTATCTACCGTTGATTCTAAAATATTCATTTATTTTTCATGAACCTTATTGTTTATTTTTTTTTATTTCGATTTAATCCATCTATAGACTAACAACGTTTCTCAACCTGTAGTACATATCATTATTTGCAGTGGGACACAAACACATACCCTAAAACGCAAAAACAGACTTGAAATCAGCACCGCATAAAATAAAAGAACCACAAGTCAAGAGTTTTGAATTCAAGACTCTTTGCGCTTTTGTGTCTTGAAATGGGTAATATTCACCACAGTTTGCTTCGACATACAGAGGTTAGATAGCTATCAAGAAGAAAACTGCTATTCTGAAGTTCAAATATTTCTAGCTAAACAAAATCATGAACTGAAAGACAAATTTAATGATTGAATTTGGTTGTACTTGATTTGAATCTAGGTTTCCAAAGCAAACATAGAACTCGCTTTATTATTATTGAGTTGTTAAAGAAGTTGTGGCTAAATCTGGAGTATACGGTGGTTAAGCAATTCGAAGCCCAAATCACGTTCGCTACCGAGTGGCTCTTATATGAGCCACAACGATTTTCCCAGTAGACTAGCGTCTCACATGTGAGCCATGAGCATACACCCATTTAATAAGCATTTTCTCGGTTGTGTCTGGGGTTATGAGAATCAACTTGAAGTAGGTATAGTCTGCAGTAATGGTTGGCTCATATGTGTGTCGCGTAGTCCGCAGGTTTCAGTTATAGTTAGTGTTCTACATGATTTTAAGTATAAAACTATAAGATAGTGCCTCAAATTATTGTTCCATCTTGTAGATATCTGTCTATGGAACGGCTGTTTCCTTTATAACAAACAAAAGTACCAAAAAATCACCTATCTACAGTTTCGGGAGAGGGTAATCCAACTGTGAAAAAAATTGATTCTGGAGAAGTTTTCCTAACTCCCTACCGGAAAAAAGAAAATCATTATCCAAAAAAGTGGCAAAAAGGCAATTTGTTCATCAAAAAAAAAACCGTACACGTCCGTGTACGTTGGGCCGTGCGGTCTATATTTATGGTTAATTTTGTTCCCAACGTCCCATATATGAGCCACAGCAGTAAACCTTGTGGAACTTAATAATAATTTCGTTTTGAATACGCTTTTAATGAAAAAAAGCATAGCATATAACGTGCACTGTTTTTTTTATGTGTGGTCTGTGTGGACGAAACACAAATCACCCCTCGGTATCGAACGTGTTAATATTACCTAATAAAAATTGTAATCCACGCCTCTGGAGTTTCTATTTGCTCGCTTTCCTGCCATGTGCAACTGTATATCGGATTTATTAGAAGAGCAGCAGCAGGTCAGGGCGGCCGCGGCTGCCTCTGTCTGTGCTGTCTTCTCCTTCTATCTCTCTCTTCCACTTTAGCGCAGGCAGGAGAGCTGCCGTAGAGTCCATGCAGGACTTCCGTCAGCGGATTTGGTTTATGGCTGTAGCCGGGCAACAGCAGCGGCAAAATACTGCCGGGGCACCAAGATTTTTACCGGGCAGGGGCACACAGGTGTTGGTGCTAGTCTCTTCCTCTTCGTATATAAGTTTTCTCATTTTTTTTTATTTTTCACTATGTAGTAATTATAGATATTAGATAGTAATTTTTTGCTTATTCGTAGTCTTTATTTTGCTCTTCAGCTGGCGAGTAGTGGTGATGTTATTTTATTTTTGCCGTGTTGTTTGCTATGTAATATTGTATGGTTGGGTATATAGTCTGTTCAATTATTATTTTATGCAGTAGATTTTCACGCTTGGATCAATTTATGTTTGAACGCCGTTATTGTACACGGACATATTGCAACTGTTAATTTATGCAGTACTAGCGTTGCCCCTCGAATCTTAGTTTGCGTATCTCCATAAATATGCTTAATTTAGTTAAAATTATTATCTAATAACTATGTGCGATTAGACATTTTCAATTTTACGTAGAGGGTATGGTACTTATTGAAAGCGCGCCTTCAGATGCGTTTTTTTTTAAATATTTGTTTGTTTTTCAAAAAGTTTCAAAGAGAAATAAACTGTTGCTCTGGAGGCACGAATAGCTCTCTATGTTTAAGTGTAAATGTAATAATTTTATGACCTATTTGTCATTTATCTAAATTTAATAATTGTTTTGTTTTAGGCATCAGCTATTTTTTTTAAGTATCGTTTTGTTCATTTTTCTTCTCTTTGGAGGCACTATTTATACGTACAGATTTTATATTTCAGATCTTCTAGGCCAAGTTCTTGTACGCAAAATAATTGATTTTTTTTTTAGTTTTATTATAAAAATTTTTTTGCCCCCTTTTCTACTATTTACGAACCCCTATGTAAACAAAATTGTTATGCTGCATGTTGTAGGTTATCTTATATCAAAGCTATATATAAGTAGCCAATTTTTCTGTTATATTTGGAAAAACATTTTTTTGTTCGTTTTTGACCCTTTTTCCAACTCCTGTGTGAACCAGTTCATTTATGTAACATTTTTTTGGTTACATTCTATCACAACTACGAAAAATTATTCCTTATTCCGATTATGTTTAGGAAGTATATATGTTTTTATTTTGACCCCTTTTACACTATTTACGAACGCATATGAAAACAAGTTATTTATAACACATTTTTTTGGTTATATTCTATCAAGGCTATTAATAACTAGTCAATATTTCTGCTATGTTTGAGAAATTCGTTTTTTCTAACCTTTTTACCCCATTTTCCACTTTTTTCGAATGTCAATGTGGTCTAATTGTTTAGGTTAAATATTCTAGGTTATGTTAAATTAAACGCACAAAAAATTATGCAGTATTTCGTATAAGTTTAAGAACTATGAATTTTTTAAATTTTTGAACCCTCTTTTAAACCACTTGCCTACGCTCAATGTTTCCCAAAATCTAATCAGCTCCTTGCCATGTCCTATAGTATATTTGTACCAAATTTGGTTAAAATTTGTTAAGTGGTTTTTGCGTTTTCGTGCATGGAGAGCTAAAAATTCGCTTTTAAAATAGAACCTTATATCTCAAGAAAGGGAAAGAATTTGCAAAAAGAAATTGTAGCAAGGTTCAAGAAAAATACAATTCAATCAAAGGAACATAAAATTGATTTCACTAATTTACTATATGAATCCGATCTCCGATATCTGTGTATTTTGGGGCCCTCATGTGAACTGAAATCGTAAATAACAGTAAAAGTAGATATAAATAATTTTAATTATATTTGTTTTCAGAAAATAAACTACTAATATAAATTCAAATGATTACAAACTCTATGATAATTATTCACGTAGCCGGTGCTGTTGCGACTTTTTTTGCTTCTATTTTATTTGACTGCTGTAACAAGATATCTTAATTGAATATTATATTTTACGAGTTTAACGCTTATTAAACATCATTTCATAAATTTAAGTGTCATAAATTTAATATATTTAATAACTGAGTTGTAAATTGCAGTATTTGTTTTACTTTTTTGATGTTTTTTTTTTGAGGAAATGTAAATAAAGGAGATATAAATATATTATAAGCCTTACACAGAAAATTTCTAAATCCTCAAGCTATCGGTGGTAGAGATTTCGTTAGATTACTCTGTGTTATTATCCTTTATTCTTGTAGAAGATGAAAATTCCAGTCAAATAAAATCAACTTCGAAATATTTTATTTAAACACATCAATAATTGTAGAAACATGTTTCGAAGATAGAAACTCACTTCATCAGTGTTAAGTATATTATATTATATATCAGTTGGCCAAAACTTTGTGTAATTTGACACTTTAATAATTTTTTTCAGTAAACAAATTAGAAATTAATTTTAGAACCTTTTCTACAATATATAAGGAAAAAGGTTCATGCTTAACGTAAATAGAATTTGGATTAATTTGATGCAAAATTTAGTACGCAGTTTCCATTTTATTTTTCTTGGAGTCAGCAATATCCCAGTAAACACACATAGGTTTATTTAACGTTTATCATTACAAAACACCTTTCCAGAAAAAGGTACATTAGATACGTACATTTGACTTTGATATGTCGCCCTTTTTCACGTTACAGAACACGAATAACGAAACGTTAGTTAAAGGCTTTAAACAAACGTGTATTGAACGTATTTATGTATATATATTCAACTCTGAAATCAAACGTTATTTATACGTTTCTAAAATACGTTAATAATACGATTACACAAACGTTAATTATTAGCTTTACAAAAACGTTTGTGTAATCGTATTAATTACGCATTTTAGAAACATTTAAATAACTTTTGATTTCACGTTGCTTTTATATATTTTTGTAACGTGAAATATACGTTGATAAAATGTATGGAATAAATCAGTAAAACTACCAGATTTCCATTGTTGAGTTGATACAAAAGTTTGATGAAAAAATAATGACCTTTTTGTTAAATAGTTAAACCAAAAAATATAAACATATGGGTGTTTTTTAATATTAAATATTGTGGTCAAATATAACTTACAAAATTCTACGATACAATAATGCACGTTTCGGCGAACTATGCCACTTTCTGTCGCCGAAACTTACGTTGTATCGAATAATTTTTGTAATTTCTTTTTGACAATATTTTATATAAAAATATTGAATAACACAAAAAAAAACAAACGGATCTTTGAATATTTACAACCAACAATGCAACTTTTTGGTTTATTTTACACGTTACCTTAACTGTAATTTTCGGATTATTATAAAATACTTAAAAAACGTCATTTTAACGTTTTTATTGTCACCTCTAAAATTTATGCGCTTCTAATGAACATTTTCTAACGTTATTTTGGCTATAAATACCGGTTTATTATAAATTACATAAAGAACTTTTTATAAACGTTTTTAATTTTGACAATGTTTGACATGCGTTTAAAAAAACAACTAAAACAAACGTTTTTATTTTATGGTTTATTTATAATACATATACAACGTTAATTAAACAAATTAATGCACGTAGTTTTATTTAGATAATAAAAACAGATGTTTAAACTTAAAATAAACCGTCACTTTTCTAACGTAAGACCAATTATCAACGACTGACACGTTGAATCAACGTTTAATTTACGTATATGTGTTTATTGGGATAGCCTTCAGCTACAGAGGCTGATTTCCAACCACCGGCACCGTAACGTTTTAGGGCTGTAATATTTGCGTGCGCCCCATCGACATACAAACTGGCAGAAAATTGCCGAAGGCAATGGCCTGTGTATCTTTCTAGGATTCTGCTATGTCTTTACCCATTTTCCCAAATTTATTTAATTATGAAATTTGTGTGGAGTAATTTGTTTTTTGGATCCTTTCATTTTTTTTTTATAATAGTCCTCCCTCTGAGGAATAATTTGAGCCTAACACCTTCTGGGTTACGAACTATAACCCTTATGGATATATTAAGATACATAGCTTGATATTTTTTTTGAAACGACCCCAATATCACAATTTTGTTGTAATATTTTCTTGAATTGTTTATTTTGTTTCAGGTAAATATAAAATACAAATCGTTCAACTAAACTTCTATCCAGATTATGTAAGTAGCATTACCATAAGCTTAATAACTGATTATTTCTCTAGCATTTTGGCACACTTATCTACAGGTTGTGACAAAAAAAATGCCCACCCTTTGGGGTCAGAATCTGTGAGCAAAAATAAGACGAAAATCACTTATGTCAAAATTGTCTCCTTCGAAAATTATGACAATTTTGAATATTAAAATGAAGCAATTTTATAATAAAACAAAATTTTTGGTGGTAGATTCTACCCCCAAAAGGGTGGAGAAGAAGCGTTTTAGGAATCAAATCGAAATAACTTTCATAGTTTATAGAAATAAATCTAAAAATGCCAAAATTGCTTCTACCATATTTCCGTAACAGAAATGTCTATCGACCCTGTAAAGGAGTGTAATAGGTTAATCTGTGCGAACTTTATCTGAATATTAGATCGCCCAAGTCTATCCATATAGACAATTCATTATTGAACTCCTCCCATTTGGTAATTGGTTTTGTTTTTTTTTTTCATCTTCTTTCTTTTAACCATTCAACGCATTATTAAATGTGGCATTTAAAAATAGTAATTATCTGCTAGGCGGCTCCTTGTATTTAAAAAAAAAGTATACACAGTATAATATTATAGTAAAAAAGGTTTACCATGAAAATGTAATAACTATATAATTTTTAATGTTGTGTTACTCACCGATGCAATATGGGTATTGAGAGGTGTGCGAGGTTGTTAATTGATACCAGTTTCCAAGAAAATCTAATTTAGCAATTATGAAATAAATTAATAAATATAAGAAAACTCGAGATATCGATTAAATTCATAATAACACTAATTTTTCCCTTTTCTAATCTGATTACATCATCTAAATCCAGAATGATAGAGACAACAGTCTGTAAACTCACGAGGGCAGTTCTAATCTAAGCTGACCTAATGAAAACACTGAAAAAATATCTAGCGATAGCCAGAAATAGCCTCTGAATCTGCAGTAATTTAAAAATCTTGAAAAACACATCAACATTCGAAAACTGTCAAGTTTAAAACATTTTGTCAACAGTACCTTTTTTATGTAAAATAAATCAAGCTTTAATCTTTTTGATACCATTTTTAGATAATAGATATACTACTCACAAAAATATGGTGATTAAACCATTGCAGCCCCTTCGTAAGTTACGCCTATGAATAATCTATGAAGGTTACGACATATTAGTAGCATTTCTCATTACAAACTACGCTCTTATGCCAAATTGCATTAAGTTCCCTTTGATAGTTTTGAAGAAATTTCCAAAAAACGATTTGTAGCTCTTTAGGAGAATTTTGTAGTAGTCTACGAAATGCCTCTATCCTACTATCGATGTTGTTTGGAATCCCAGCAGATTTTGGTTGACTTGACGAAATTCTGCAAACCCATAGGATCATGATGAAATGAACTTACTATCTTAACACTGTTACTGCCAACAAACTAATGAATCGATTGATAAGCTGTGTAACAAATATCAGAAGCAGTGGTCGTTTTGTAAAAACGTAAAAGTGACCCTGATATCAGAGTTGCAGAAGGCAAGAGTGAGAGTTGGCTGCATTCATATATCATCAGCACAGTCCTAATACTACTCCAATCAATGGAAATGTACGAACTGCACCTTTAGCCTTTAATTTTATATTTCCATTTTCTAATACATGAATAGACTGTTGAGTTCCCAACTTTCCATACTGAGGAAGATAGATAGATATTTTTTATTAAATTCGACTTAATTTGTCGTCCCCAGAAAAAGATGCTAGTAAAAATAAGGGTTATCAAAGAATGCAGGGTGGAAATAGATACAGTTGAAAAATTTGATGGAAAAAATTGACCAGGCCCTCACAAAGAAACAGATTAATCAAGGTAGTAATAAAAATATGCAATAGAATCTGATAGTTGGCTTTTAAAATGATTACCGCTCAATGTAAGAGTGTTATTATCATAACAGATTTATAGTAGCAATATCATTACCTTACGGTTAATATTTCTTTCTTAGGCATGAATGAAAAAAATGGCAAAATTCTCCACACCTTATTATATGCTGTATATACTGAAATAGGTATGTTAAGACATCTAATATGTGTGTTCAATCATTTGGTAGCTAAGGTCATGACACACATTGTAATTATTTAGGTATTTGGTTTGAAATTATAGAGAATACAACGGTTTTATTTGTTGGAATGCGCCTTTAAAGTACTACTTATGGGCAAATGTACATGAGGCATAGTGATTGCGTAATAATGACCACCTATATTATTTCGTTATTATTATTATTATTATGACATTATTTCATTAATATTTAATTAAAAAAGCATTGACGTAAAGTTATTTTCAAAAATAAAAGTAAAAATAACTACAGGATGGTAAAATATATAATTTTTCCAAGAATTCGTCCATGCTTGCTATCCTGATTTGACACATTTTGATGAAAAGTTGAATTTGCCTTGACTTTAATTTATTATAATTAATTTAAATTAACGAAAATAATCCTAAAAGTATTGAAATACAACTTTAAACTAGCATTCATATATATTTTTCCTTAATAATTCCTAGATCAACCGCAACATAAATATACCTACCTACTCATGTTTGTTGACTAAGAGAAAAAAAAGCATAAAACCCGCACAAAACAAACTGAGCACCTTGTCTATAATAATTAATAATACTTAAAGCAAACATAAACATACTTCAGCTTATTAAGCTAATAGCCAATAAAAGTTGTTAAGAGTGTGCTGTGTCGGTTGTGGCCATGTACCAACAGCACCAACTGGCAATAAATATCTATCGGATAGTTTAATAATTATTAAAAATGCTTCTTATTTTCATTATTTAATTATTCTCGCTATATTGACTTAGTTACAACATTAGCAGCGTAAAAGTGATTTCCTTGTGATGTGTTGTTCGTATTAACTTTTAACTGTCATATGAGACATTAAAATGGTCTTAATCCGGACCAGCATCCTTATCCTCACTTGAGAGGTTCAAAAACGCACGAAATCGTTCGACGCGCTGTTGTTTTTGCAGTGTGTGTCACTGATTGATTGATCTAAAAAAAGGAGCTTTGGTGCGGGCGAATAACCAGTTTCGCCAGATAGATAATTTAAATAACCGATGCCATAAGTCCATCTGAACATATTTACGACTATGATTGGCACCTAAGAGTTAAGAGTGAGTCAATTGATAAATAATGATAGCAATGTTCTAAATACTTTCCCTGCTTGTACAAACGGGCATGTTCTAGTTTGCACGCATAAAAAATGTGAACAAGCGGCCAGTCTGATTCTCTTTGATATAATATCAAAACGCAATAAGCCGCAAAACGAAAGAATGTCACGATACAAACCGCAAAATGTTCAGCTATTATAGAGTGTATCAACTTTATTCTAGCCCGTTAGAATTACAATCATCATCACAATTTCGCTTCCTTTTCTTTCGGCTAAATAAAATATCCTTAAGGACTTTTTGACATTATTTGACGTTCTAACTTTTTAACGAAATATGAACTTATTGATCTAATGCTTTCGCTATATTTTTATAAAAAGTATAAAATTAAATAAGGCCGCGAAATTTTCCTTGAAAAAGACCTTCAACCCTTTGAAGGGCAAGATATTTATGGAAAAAAGTCCTAGAGGTGCAAGAAATCCAGGAAATTCTCTACTACTCTTGCTTCTAAACTTTTCTCGGTATCCTCTGATTTGCCAGTATAAATTTGAAACCTTTGGCAATACCCATTCTAATTGGCCAATACCCGTACTCTGTAACCTTTTTTAATTGGCTCCTTCCTTTAAATTTGATCATATACTCGTCAATTGCAAGATTCTTGGTGAGAAGCATAAATTTTTCTAAATTATCCGATAACGAATTTAAGAGTGGAGAGGTTATCGTAGCCAGGTTCACCTGTTTTTGGCATCAGGACATTATCATGTCATTATGTCAATTTGTATATTTTAATGGACATAAATCTAATACATATGTTACGACTTCCGGGGTTCCGCAGGGCTCTAATTTGGGTCCTTTATTATTCATCCTTTTTATTAATGATCTGGTTTCGGCTATTGGGACAAGCAGTCTCTTATTTGCTGACGACCTTAACATTTTTCACTCAATAAATTCTTTGGCAGATTGTTATGCATTGCAAAATGATATTGCCAGGTTGAGTGACTGGTGTGAGAAAAATAAGGTTTCATTGAGCAGAGCAAAGTGTAAGTCTGTTTCATATTCGAGAAAAAGGAACAGTACTGGATTTTCTTATGAGATCAATGGTGTTCCGCTATCTTCGTTGGAGACCATCAAGGACCTTGGTATTGTGTTCGATTCACAGCTTACGTTTGTTAATCACGTTCGTGGGAAGGTTGAGCAGGCCGGTTGCATGTACGGATTTTTGGTTCGGAACTGTAAGGGATTCACGGACATAAATACACTTACGGCTCTTTATTGTGCATATGTACGATCGAAACTGAAGTATGGATCCATAATTTGGAGTCCATTTTACTCGGTTCATAAACAGGCAGTGGAAAGGGTCCAAAGGAGATTCCTAAAGTATCTGGTTTGGAGACAGGATGGTGTTTACCCCGTTCGGGGATATGATCATAGTCTGCTTTTATCGCGTTTTTCGATGCAGAGTCTGGAGCATCGTCGTCTTGTGTCGTCCTTGGCTTTCTTATATAACCTTCTCCATGGCAAGATAGATAGTCCTTATTTGATTTCGAAATTAAATTTCAATGTTCCTCGTCTCTGTGTTAGACAGAATTATTTATTTAAATGTGGGCGTGCTAGGACCAACGCTCTCTTAAGGTCACCTATTTATATGATGACCAGCAACTTTAATAAAATATGTCACTGTTGCGACATGTTTTTTGATAATTTTGTTAGAATAAAGTTGGTTTTTCGAACAATAATTTTAAGATATACCTACTCGTATTTCTTTTTTGTATTGTATTGTATATATATATATATATTTTCAATGTATTTGTCCTTTAAAGGGATTGTTTATCTGTTGGGCAATAAAGCATTTATTTATTTTATTTCATTTATTTAGATGTATATTTGAAAGGATCGAACTAAAGTGTTTTACAGACATCAACGAGGAAATATAGGAATCAAGAAAATCTGGAGCACTACTACAGTGATCCCTGTAGCTGGGAAGACGTTTTAGTCCCATCAACAAATGTATAGCCAAAAAATAATGCCATTTTTGCCATATACTCGTATGGTAGAAAATGTCAATTTTGACACATGACATAAATCATTTTAGCAATTTGAAGAATTGTATTTAAATTTAATAATAAAAAAATTATCCCATATGAATCGAACTTTTTGAAGAACGCTGTATATATATATGTTGCCGCCATGTCCCATTTCCGATATTTTTACAAGATGTCTCCGTAATTATTTCTTTTTTGGACAAACTTAAAATGGTAAAATCAAAATTTGAAAATTTTATCTCGCCTAAGAGATACGGGGGATAATCAAAAAAGTGTCAATTTCAAAAGTTTCATTATAATGAGTGTTGATTTCAGAATGAGTATACGGGGTCAGGTTGTGTATATTCTATTATAAAAGATATCATTTTAAATTCTCGATGAGCTTTTTGGTACTATGTTTATGATCTATCTATCTATCATCCCTTAAGGTTTGTCAAGTTAAAACTGATTTACATGGAAGAACGTTTGTATAAATTTCAATAAACAAATATGTGTGCCAAACAAATAGATTTTCTGACTGCCTATGGTACATGTTTCCTTATGTAACAAAATATGTTTACAAAAATGTCCTGCTACCGCTAGAATTCCACAATTATATAAATTATTGTGTAAAAACATTCTTAACACGTTCTGGACAATTAACCATCCAAGTCCATTAATAAAATTCAACACCAAACAAACGGAGCATTAGAATAAATTTATTAAATCCCGCTTTGTTTACAGTTTGTTGTAAGAAATTTAAATAAATCTCGAATTTTCATTAGCCAATTAGAATTTATTACTCGAATTCTAATAATATATTATCAATAATATACAATTTTGTTACGGTCTGTTGCTAATAATACGCAATGCGTAATGCCCTTATATGTAGATAAATAATTGTAGCAGATCTACTTTCTCATTGTTAATATAAATTCTTCTTCGTGTTTTTTTTCTGCTTTAGAAGCCGACAATGTTTAACAGGCTTTCGCCCGATTACAACTGGATGTGTTTGATAGATTTACGGTAGATTGAATTATTTATGAAGTTATTGTTGAATAACCTGCCTACTAGAACAGAACATGTTTGTCCGTAGATAAGCCGCGCTTTTGAATGAATAGAAGTCAATTTTGAGAAGAAAATTTGTTATATTAAAGGGTGTTAATTTTATCCAAACCAGGGTTGTCGTATTTTCAATATAATTTTGAATGGTTAAAACTGAAATCGATATAGTTAAATTTAAAAAAATTCTGATTCTGCAGTCATTTAGGCAGCAACTCTTTGACAGCAGCTACAGGTTTCTAAATGGGGTGTCCTTTTTCGAGTGATTTTACTTTAAAAAAAAAGAAATAATAATCAAGCCTTTCAAATAAAATCAAAATCCGTCCTACAGGTTTTTAGTATTATGTTTGATAAGACAAACTTTATTCTCTCTATTAGATAGATAGTTTATTAACCGTAGTAGTAATTACAATAAAAAAACAATTATAATTTACAACACATCAAAAAATAACAAACAAAATTCACAAAATATGAGCTAAAAAACTTTCTTAATTACAAGTTTTACATTCCTATTGTCTCCACCTCAACAGATCAGAAAACTATAAAAAATTACGGCGTGCGGGGGGCACTCCTAAGGTGGATTGAGATGTTTCTTACAAAAAGAATTTTCCAAGTTAGAGCGAATGGTGCATTATCCGCTAAATTGCCGGTCTTGAATGGTGTCCCGCAGGGGTCTGTACTGGTGCCATTGCTTTTTCTGGCATATATATCAGACTTAACAAGAACCATCACGTCAAACATGAGCTTCTTTGCTGATGACACCAAATTGTTTTGTAACCCACTGCGAGACGATAATGAATTCCAGATCGACATTGAGGGGGTAGTGTCCTGGTCGGCGGTTTGGTTGATGAACTTGAATTTGGAGCAGTGTCAGGTACTACACATCGGAGCTAATAATCCCAGGACTGCATATTTCATCAATGGAAATGCCGTTAAATCTGTAAATCAGCAGAAGGATCTTGGTGTCATAGTAACAGCGGATTTGAAGTGGGAGGCCCATATTTCCGCCACAGTGAAGAAAGATAATAGACTGTGGTATCTAATACAGAGAGCTTTCAAATCGAGATCAAACTCTCTAATATTGCAATTGTATAAATCGTATGTTAGACCACTATTGGAATATGCCAACAGCGTTTGGTCCCCCTACTTCATTAAGGACATAGAGGCATTGGAAAGGGTTCAGAGGAGATTCACTAAGCTACCTCATGCACTTAGCCATATACCATATGAGGAGCGATTGAGGCTTTTAAATTCAACATGTCTTTATGATCGACGACAACGAGGCGATCTAATTCAAACATACAAGATACTTAGTGGTTACTACTCGGTGAATCTCGATGTATTTCATCCTACTAGAAATCCTAATCTGCGTGGCAATAGTAAGAAACTTGACTTCCTCGGAAGGGCAAGTGATCGACATTCCCCACATCATTCAACAATCTTTAAATATGCGTATAATTTTGATGAGTTCTATAAACCCTTAAAGTTTGTCAGGTTAAAATTGACTCACCTTGTATAAAACCTTATATTTTTTTATGCAGCTTTTTTTGTTCAAATGTAGCTCCACAAATCGGCAATTTTCAAACATGGGTTTTCTATGTTTTTCAGCAGAATTCGCATAGAATCCTTATTGGTGTTCGTTTTGTCAAATTTGCCTTTCTGAATCTTTCTTGACAAAATTTGGTCTGCAAATTGTTCCTCATCCTGCCGCATCATTTAAAGTTTACTTGAGCTATAAATTTTCTCCGCAGGAAATTTTTTTTGATACTACTGAAGGTCGAGATAATTGTTGCCCCCACAAAATTTGATTCGTTCTTCATAAAAGATTTACATGAAAATTGTTCTAAGAGTGCCTATAGTAAACTGACCACTATAGTAGGCCCTGATCTATAACATACCTATATGATGCGACTTTTTAATGTAAATTAAAGCACTTTCTCTATGCCAAGTCCTCGCTGACCATTAACTGGTAACAAACGCCTGATTTGTGACTTTCAGATGTTTTACTGTTAAGTATGCGCACCGATTCTATTTGCCTCTACCTAGTTATCCAACATAAATATCTGCACATACACAAGCAACAAACACATGCCGGCACATTGTTTCAAAAAAATCAAGTAGTATACTTACAAATTCAATTGTCATTTATTGCGTTTTTGTTTCGCTAACATGGCTAACGAGACTTGTGTTATTCAATAAACGATAATTTAATGCCAGTTTTGCGTATATGAAGGACCAAAGGATTAGTTTTGGTTGTATAGTTGATTTTTTTTTGTGGTGCTCACAAAAATTTCAATGAGGTACGTCGACGACCATGATGTGATCTCTGAGAAATAGTTAATTAAAATTCGGGAATTTCGGCTTAAACGTTATTATTTCGGCGAAAATCCTTTGCACCGGACCAACATTAAGTAGGCGCTGTATGCGAATCGGTCTGCTGTTGCGTCTGTTGGGATATTCATGAAACGGAAGTCTTTGAAAAGTGATGATGACAAAAAGTTTATATGCCATCGCACATCAAGCATACCGACATGTTGTATTGAGAACTCAATGAGTTTGAGAAATCTGTTTTGTAACGCATATATGGGCATTGCGGGGTTGATTTTTTTTTTGTGTCGCCGTCTTACCCAAAATTCTTTCCTAGTAATTATAAAAAACACGTATTTAGTCACCACATTTTATTAAATATATATATTTGTCAAAAAATTAAAAATAATTTGTAGACAGGTAAGCAAAACATATAAAACATAAGAATAATAATTAATACATACAGGTACATCGTCAAATAAATAAATAAATCAATTAAGATTCTTAATGTAAATTAATTAAGTAAATATTCTACAAAATATATACAAAATACAAACTACGAACTACTCTCCAGTGCGTGAATCGCTCAAACATTAATGCGCATTAAAAAAGTCACCTACTGTATAAAAAGCTTCTTCTAACAAATACGTCTGTAGAGCTTTACGGAATCGAGGAAGGGATGATAGCAATTTGATTTCCAATGGCAGATGGTTGTGCATTTTTTTTGCATTGTATATAATCGAGCTTTTGATTAATTCGGAGGATGGGGCTGGCAGATAAAGATCATGTTCGGCGTTTCTAAGGAGATAGTTATGGAATGGTCTTTCAGAGACATCTGACAGGTGTATGAAGAGCCACACTATCCGGGTCGCACCAAGTGAAACTAGTATCATCAGCAAAGAGACATACTTTACCGCTGATGTCTATTATTAATTTTAGAATTCGTATAGCATAATCTACCGTGTGCTCTATGTTCCTTAATTGATTAATTTGGCAAAAAAAATTAACTCGTGTAAAACAATTCTTCTATCTCAATTTTTTTTATCGCGTTCACACTACATTCCCTGTGCGGGAAAGCAAAATATGTAGATAGTTACAATTCCAAGTTGAATAAAAGCCGGAATAAAAAGGCGAATGTGTCTTCAAGGATAATTGCCTCAAAATCGGGTCATGCAGCAAGATCAAAGAGCAGTTGCTGTCGATTAGTAACAAGAAATGGGTCAGTTCGAGTGCATGCAAAAGTACATCAATCATTGATAACATATTTATTCCCCCTGAATTGCATTTATAGACTACAAATCACCCTGTATGTACATATGAAATCAAAAATGCTGTGCTCAATGATGTATAAACTAAGATACATTTACAAGACATAATCTCGTACGCATATCTAACTTTACATACACATTAAAATTTAAATCACTAAAGAATTTGATTCGCAGGAATAAATAATATAATGGCAAAGACGTAGTTGACATTATTCAAAACGTATAACATGTATTTCCTCTTCCTTGATACCAGAGAAGCGTAACGAATATGTCAACCCAGATATTTCGACCAGTTTTTTATTTTCTTAAATTAATCATACGTAATCATGTATTAATGGTGTTTATTTTCAAGCAAACAAAAAAAAATATCGTTTCTGCAATCAAGTTTAGTCATACCGATTAGTTACACCAGGTTTATGCGGTGCGTGGTTTTCAGGTTTTTGTCGTAATTTTTATTTACGTAAAAAATATATTTGAAATTTAGCAACATTTCATTTGTAGGAGATTTAAACAAGGTACTATACCTAAAACATTACAGTTTTATTTCTTAAAACACAATTATTATTAGCAATAGATTGATATTGGCTACTGGAAATGCTCCAAACTCCGCGCATTTTAAGTTAGTTAAAGTTGCGTCTGTATCGGCTAGGACAGCAGCAGAAGTACGTCCAATACAGTGTCCCTACGAGAAGACGGGTTTAACAATACCAAGCATAATGTGATTTATGAATTGCTTGTTCATCGTTTGTGAACTGTACTTCACCGGGCATACTACCTGCTAACACTAGATGTCGCCAAAAACATCTTGTTGTCAATAATGTGATTTTCCTCGAGAGCTGTTTTGTGGAAAATTAAAAAACTAAGTTTTTTTTTCTGTATTTTCCAAAATAACCCTTACCGAAACTAGCTATATCAAAAAATATATATTTGTTAAAGTAATCCATTGCAGAGAGGAGTTTCAAGTATAGTAGGAAAATAAAATCACGTCTACTCCACAAGAAGTTAGATATATGTTCAAATCATATAACATGTTTCGAGATTCATCTCATCGTCAGTGACAAAAAATCACAGAAGTCCTCAGAATAAGTTTAATTCAAACATCTATACATCTAAAAGATATTCCAACAATAGAAATTAGTTCAGAATCATACTTGAAAAAGTGACTCACTAATTAGTGAAAAAAATTTTTGTTAAAAAACATTATATAACCAAAATAAAAATTAATTAAAATTTAGATCATGAATTTTGAATTGCATTGAAGCAGAATTTCTTTTTATATATCATATTATGAATTATTAGAAAAATTGAAGAACAAAAGCAAAACTAATTACTTGTGTACAACGTGAGGTTAAATATTGGATTTTTGAGGTTAGAAATAATCACTAAAAACAAAAGTGAGACTGATAAGTCAAAGCCAGATCGCACGAAATCCAAATATGAAGAGAAGAGATATACTCAAATGGAAACACTATGTGATCAATCGGTATTTAGGGAATTGGATAACAATGTAAACAAACAATATATAATTTCATTTGAAAATTCCTGACTTTTCGGCCTCTCTTTCCTTAAAGTTGAAAGATCCTCGTCCATCAAAATAAGCCACATTAGATTTGGATTTGACGTTTTCTTCAAAATTAATAAAAAAAATGGATCGCTAGACAACAATTTTCGTCAAAATACGAGCAGGTCATCAATGAAATTTGATTATGATTGACAGCTGCAATTTTACTACATTTTTACGAGTAATCAGAGGTGAAATAAAGATCTTTTGAATTTGTTCAAAAATTTTTCAGGTCTAGATAGTTTTCCTGACGCGACCGATTTTTTGAAAATGTTGCAGAAAATGAGAAATTCAAATTCACTAGAGTTTGCAGAACACCAACGATGAGTAGAGTGTTTTTAGTTGAAAGTTTCCAATATAAAGCAGATAATTAAGTAAGTTCAAAAACAGATCTTCCAAAAAAAACAATTTTCGAAGAAATTGCACCAAGGAAAATATTTCTATGTCTTGTCATAAGCTCCAAAACTAGTTCGCTATAGTGGTTATTACTGTAAAGTTGTAAGTTTAGAACTATAGAATTTAATCATCTCGACCCTGCTCAAAGTATGTTTGGCAATAATGTGACTTTACTATTTTCTTAAATTTGAACATTGGAAGAAATCTCACCAACTTCTTTTCATATAGGTACTCCATTATTAGGGAACCAGATTTCAATTTTTTGGGGCCTTGGTTTGGTGTAGGACCCTATCATACAAGACTTAATCAAGACCTAAAAAACTATCCTTAATCACCCTGCAGGTAGGTTCAAAATGAATGGGTCGGCACCGGACCCTTCCCTGCGACCACTGAGGGTCTATTGTGACTCATCCATATTTATATTTCAGCAAGCAGCTCAATCTCCTTATTGAAATCAATTATTTTCCTGGGTGAGCTTTTAAATAATTGCAAGGTCTAGTGGACACACTAAAAAGTCATTGCGAAACCTGTAAAAGTAAAACTAATGATATCAGCACCAGCATGGTCTGCAAACTCTGCAAGGTGATTGTCTGCCACTAGCCAGAATGAAATTATACAGTTGGGTTGTGAAAAAGAGAAGTGTAAGTGGACATGAAAATAGTGGAAGTAGCGATCGTTTGAAGTCTTTCGTTGTGCAAACTGCTCAAGATATGAAGAAAGAATTGGATAGACAAATAGCCAAAGCCGTTTACGCAACAAATTTTAGAACTATCTCGACCTTTTACCTCTTACTTTTTTTTTTATTTCTCTTGGGGTGTTGGTTCCATATTCAAAATTCAAACAACCAACCCAACACCCCAAGAAAAATAAAGAAAAAAAAATGATATACAAGGTTCAAGAAAATAAAGCAAATTTTTAAAAAATATTCCAAAATTAGTTTTCTCTCCTGTTTTTTTCATTATTTGGTAACCTATAACAAATATAATTTGCAAAAAAAGGTTGAGAAGGTTTAAAATAACCTGGTTACTACTACTACTAATTTTCTTGATTGGCCCAGACCAATAGTCTCAAAATTTTAAAGCCTTAGGGCAATAATGATTTTTCTGCCCTTAACTATATTTCTAGAATTATAAACTAGTCTGTAGAAATTGATCGTGGTTCAAAACCAACCAGTTGTCAAAAGTATTGTTTTAACGTCACCTTTTACAAATGAGTGAAATTTTCTAAATTAAGAAAAGCTTAATGAAATAAAAGAAATATTGCTCCCATATAAAAATTTTAACATAAATTAATTAAAATTATCCTACAACTTTTATAATTTAGTTTCTATAGTAGGTAATATACTAAAAATAATTACTTAGCATTGGCGTTGGACTGAATTTGGTATACTATATTATTTGAACATAATTCGTCAACTATAATTTCACAAAATACCCAATTATTAATTAAAATTCCTTCAACCATTGCCCGTTTGTGAGACAAGATCTCTTACATGTAAAGAGAAAAAAATATGTACGCTTAAAAATGTTAATCTTGTTATAATATTATTTATAATATCGCTTTCATAGCAAAGTTAATTTATTCATATTTCTCAACAAAGAAATTCTGTCTTGATTTAGGAGGAAGTATGCGAATTGGTCGTGTTTTTAGAGAGAGAAAAAATAATCCGAATACATTATATAGAGGGTGTTTCGGAATATGTGAATGAAAACCAGTAGGAGGATGCTGATGATGATGATTACTCATCATAAGGAGTAATTACAATTTTTTACAGGACTAAAGAAAATTAAATATCGTGCACTTGTCTTTTATTATAGGGCTCTAGTATTTTTTAATCAAGCTTCAATTAAATGGAAATTTAGCTATGCCGAACTTTTTAACTAAGCGTTGTGATTTTATTTGACGTAATGCCTACAGGTACTAACTTTGAAAAGTGTATAATTATATCACAGGACACAGATCAGTTAATAGTATATTACGTAATAAGTGTTGTAAAAAGCATTCTACGCACGAATGGAAAAGTTACGCAAGACGGCGCGTATAGCCGTGTTTTTTTAAATCTAATAAGTCACCACCCGCGTCAACAAGAATAGTCGCGCACGAGCGTCGAAAACAGTGTCCTTTATAAGTCGCTGCTTCTGGTAGTCCCAGATATATAACTATTTGTTTTGGAATCTTTCCTAACTTGTTAATACCAACAGACTGTTTGGTACATTTTCCGTTTATATTGTTTAGAAAAAAAGGTAAATTTGGAGCTGTATTTACTGCAGAGCGGAAGTTTATATTTCACTTTATAATATTACACTCACATACAAATTTGATTTAAGATTATGTCAGTTTTTGAATAAGTTTGTTTGTATTGACCGTTGCTAGGAAAACTGTACGATTTTTTTACCAAGCTGTGCGATTTTTTTTACCGTACGTAATAGGAATCTTACATTGATCGAAGACGGTGTGTTTTTAAGTATTTACAGTAGTGGTCGTAGGTAAAAATAATTATAATGTAAAATAAAATAATAATACGCTGAATTTCTTAATTAGAAACTTCTATCCATCGCCTCGTTTCAAAAACTACGTGCTTACTGATAAATAAGGTTTTATTACAGCACTGTGTCCTTTTATTATATTATCTATATATGTTAAAATCTGGTAGGCGGTGATAACAATGGACGCAAAAGATGTTTTCTAAAACAAAATGCAAATTATTCAGGAAATGTAAACAACAATGGGAGACTGAGATGAATCTATGTAGTGTTCATTATGTTCTACATACATAACGTAACACTGATTATTTATTATTTTGTTTCATGTTATTAATTAATTATAGTCAAGACCTAATTAGTTAGTACTTGACTATTGCACAGTCGTATGGGTTGAAGTTGAGGATACTCAACATGAACGCCAAAAGCGGTCTACTGCGATTTTATTTATAAACACGGTAAAATTCGAATGTTAACTTTTTTATTATTTTGGACTAGATAATATACAGGACATTTTTAGAAGATTTATAGGTATACTTGGATGAAAGTTAATTTGTTAACTTAAAATTACAATTACAAAAGCACAGGTCAGTCCTGAAGCTACGTCCTTGTCAATTATTATGTAATAATTGGTCACAATATCATCGTTGATTTTAAACAGTCACAAAAATGCGGGATGTTAATTAGCTGTAATGAAATAGAAATTATTTCATGGTATATCGGACAAAATTACTGGCTTTACCTCTACAGGGTCACCCAAATTCGATGATTATGCATGGTATTGCAAAAATCAGACGAAACAGAAAAGAAGTGGTCAGAATGTAAAACTAGCAATGAGCGATATTTTTTTTTATTATCAGTTGTTGAGTTTTCGAGATACTTTCAAATATATTTTTTTTAACAAAACTATCCATTGAACCATGATAAAAATTCTCGAAATATGAATTTTGTATCCGAAATTTCAATACTGACCCTGTTTTATGTATAGTGAATGTCTTAGAGTCGCATTTTAAACATTAAACTCCAATAATTTGTGCAGCGTTTGTAAAAGAAATTCCTATGGGCATCGTTGATTGAAACTTCTTTAAAGAAAAGCTAGTATCTTGCAAAATCTTTAAATGTCGGTCTATTCTCGTATAATTAATGTCGTTCTTAAGATTGGGTAGCAAAACCAAAATAGGAACTAATCAACGTTCTTAATTTTAGCCGCTTCAATAAAATACGCAACAAGAACGTTATTTTCTGATACATATTTTCGACACCTTTTCGGTTGCGTTATTTTATGTATGCAAAATATCTCTTGTTATGCCTCTCGGATGTCTGGAGGCGTACAACGTAAGACTCTCTCTGTAGAATCGCTCAAACTTTGACACCCTGTATCTCAGAAACACAGTTTCCACGGAAACGTCTTTGTACAAGACAGAAATTTGGCAGCGTTGTTGCTTGAAGGGAGCTTATATGGCCCTAACTAGATCAAAATTATTAAGTGCAGTTCCGTAAAATGAACGCCACTGACTGTAATTTAACTTCTATATTGTCCTAAAACTACAACTTTTTTTATCTCTTGTATTTTTTTCGTTAACCAAAATCATTAAATCCAGTAGCGTACATTATTTTCGTCAATAAGTCTAATTGTTGCCCTTCTAACGCCACTGGACTTAATGATTTTGATCTAGTTAGGTCCATATAAGCTCCCAATTTCTAGCAGCAACGCGCTTAATTAAAAAAAAAAAACATTATTTACAAAAAACTTGGATCATGAAAACAATGCATTTCCGGATTTATGTTTATGAGAACTGTTGTTCATAAAATGACATGAGAAATCATCCCCTTAAATATTGCCGAGCTTTTTGAAACACCCTGTGTGTATATCAGTTGAAAATCGTGTCCTTATAGGCAAATCTGTAGAAATTTTGAATTATTGGATTATAGGACCACACTTAAGAAAACTCTTATTCATTCACTAAATAAATTACACATAAAACAACCCCACAACCCCTCATCCACTCACCTCACTTTACTTACTCACATCACCTCAAACACCGAATGTGTAGCTTTGACTGAGACCTTTCTACTTAAGTAACTGTCTTCATACTCGCCACTCAACATTTTGTCCCATTTCATTTGAAAATCTTCAAACAGCCATATTGTTGTTGTGGGCTCTTACCAGATCGTTGTACTTTTATTTAATTGAATTTAAAATGAGAAAAAGTTGAAAACACAAAACAAAAATTATTGACAAAAACACCATATACTTCTAATGAACTCTTAATGGTTTAAAAGTGCTTGAAAAAATAGTAATAAAGACTACGAAACGTCGCATTTTTATATGGAATAAGGTTGTCCTATGACCCAATGATTCAAAATTCCTACAGACCATGTATAATATGATATTATAAACTATTTACCATTCTGACATATTTTAATAATTATTATTACCGAGACGAGACTAAAACATATTCCTGCATTAGTAAAATTGAAAGTAAAATGTATCGCTAATAACAATAATAGTGTTACAAAACTGCCATCTGATACATATAATTTTCTATAGAATATAAACTTCACAAACACATTTTTCTATTATGATTAAAACGAGTCTTTACTTTGTATCTGCATAATACAAATTACTATATTATAAGAATGAATTTATATTGTAACCATAGAATTCTTTAGAAAACTGAGATATTACATTAAGATTATTTGCCAAAGCAATTATAAATATGAGATATTATTGTGAAGTTGATGAAAAATAATAATAATTTGTCGGTTAAAAAATCTTATTTTCGGTTTCTTTATTAAAATAATAATAATAGAACGTCAGATGTTTTTATTTTCTATTATTTTTATTACCATTTGAAAGTTAAACTTACTTATCAGGTTTTATTTTGTTTCAAGTTTTTGCCATTTTATTTAAAAAAATACATGAAGATTTCGTGTTTGGCAAATTTTACCATATGCTACTTACTGTTTTGCTAGAGTTGCAACCGATGTTATTCACAGTGTATAATTAATAACATCGATTAAGGTTGGAAGTTGCAAGACTCTCCAATAGCGACATCTAAAAAGTAATCCTTTTGTTTAAATGTTATTGGCTCAGAACTCAATTAAGTTTAGGATATTTTAGCTTAGCACATTTTTTTTTTTGTAGGATTATGTTGCTTGTTTGCCCTTTCTCCACCTTTTTTATCAGGAGCGAACTTAGTATAGTTTGTCTTGCCCGAAGGCCACGCAAATTCTTAGAATTAAAAAAAATTGTTTAATAATTGCATTGCAATGGTATTCAATTTTTCTTGTAATTCAATTAAAGTAGTTCATTGGATACAGAGATTTTATATTTTTGGAAAGAAAGGGGGTTAATCTATGCCCCTCGTTTAATATATTTTTGATTTTTGGCCTAGGATTTAAGCAGATGAGTTATTAGTGCGTCGAAGTTCGATATTACCTCAAAGACCAAAAATTTCACGCAAAACTAAGCAGCCAGTGTGTAGGCAGTCATAAAGTACGTATTTTAAAATTATTTTTATTTGTACAGGGTGGCTCATCTCATCAGGGTGAACCAAACTTACGTTTTTTTAAATAGAAAGCCCTATTTATTATTCCACAATTTCATTGCTTCAGACTTGACATAAATCATACTAAAATTTTAGGAAATTATACAGAGTGGTTCAAAAGTTACCACTAGTATTATATGCAAAACATGGCGAATTCTAAGGCTTCTGTACTGGAACAGAAATAATTTAATCTCTGCTTCTTACAGGCATAGCTTTTTGATAGTTACCAACTTTGAGAGAAAGATAATTGCTAGTATATAGTGCAAAACCTGTATACAGGGTGAGTCCAAACTCAAATTTGCGTTTTACTCGAATTTTTCAATTGAGACACCCTCTATATAATATCAAAAACTGAAGGGAAAATTGATAAGCTTTTATTCTTATATAGCCTTTTTTATACCTACAACTATAAGTTTTTAAGATATTTTCATTTAAAGAAAAAATATTAGAAAATTTGGACTTTACGTGATCATTTTGCATACCTAATTTTATTTTTGATATTTGTTATTGAAAACATTACACAAAATCATCAAAATAATATTTTCCAAATTCAACCTATTTTTTAATAGTTATTTATTTATCATAATCGTAATCAAAATCGGTATAATAATTGCAATATTTATCAACTAAGTCAACAAGGATTTGATCGAATGACACTGACATTTAAGCATTAGCTATTTATTACAAAAGTGTAGTCTATAAGTACCTATAACAATTAGTTTATTAATAATTACTTAATTAAATTTTGGTTGAAATGAATTTTCCCAAAAATGAGTTATAGACATGATTTGGATATAGGGAGAATGTATGCAAAATGTTTTACTTGCGCAAAGAATTTACCAAGGAAGATATCCTGCTCGAAGGCAGATAACAATTGAAAGGTTACTTAATGAATCGTTTTGGAAACACGGGATCAGTAAAATACCCGAAACAAACTAGGACCAAAACTGTTTTAAATGATGAAAATTAATTGAATGTAATGTTAAAAGTGGTAGAAAATCCACATATCAGCACGCGTGAAATTGCTCGGGAACAATCGGTAAGCCAAAGCTCAGGCAAAAGAATTATACATAAAAACAAAATGACGATGACTATCTCCGGCGAATTATGTTCTGCCAATGGGCGAAACAACAAATTCACTTTGTGTGTTTTGCGAGAAATTTTTGGTCTTTGAGGTAATATCGAACTTCGACGCACTAATAACTCACCCTGTATATGAGCAGGTTCGGAAAAAAGCTCACACGAGAAGCATAGTATATATTTTTTACTTTATTGTGAAAAAAATTGAGATATAGACTGATATACGCTTGTGATAGGGGTGCATAGGTTAAAGCCAGGACTCGCGAACTTTTAAAACAGACTGATTTCGATTTGGATAAATACACTCTGCTTACACTGAATATAGATTTTGATTAAGTAGAAAAAAATTGCTTATTATTTAGTTAAGATTTTTGCTACTGCTGCTATTCGCATATTTAGAAGTTATTTGCAAGATCTATACACACTTCTGTGTACTCGGCAACAACAGTATGACCATGCTAGATATATCTTACAAACATCACCTATCTATATATTCAAAGTTTTTGTTTATCTCATGTATTTTTAATAATAAATTACTCAAATCTCTGTTTCGCATATCTTTAGAGATTGTACATTCTAGTGGAGTCATTCTGGTTCTTCATCCCTTCAAAGGTATTTTAGCCTTTTACACAATGCAATCGCAAAATAACATGTCTACAATAGCATAGGAATATTGTTTGCATCTGGGTGCTTCTTTTAACCGAAAAGTTGTAAATATTTCGCAATATTTCGCTAGGAAATAAATAAATAAAGAACCCAATCTTATATGGACTTTTTAGATTGCCATAAACATAAATAAAATATAACTACCACAGATAATTCTTAGTTTGCAAACTCGTTAAATTAAGATATACTTAACACTTCAGTTGGAAGGAAACAGTTCTCATGTAACTGCTTTAGAAAAACTGTCATTTTGTTTTAATTGGATTGGTTACTGGCTAATTTAAATCACCTAATGTACTTGTAATAATACCTCATGTCAGCACTCACATACCAAAATAAATTTAAAAAAAAAACATCTCTAACTAGGTATTTCCTCTTTGCGTAAATCTAAGTCCAAATGTGGCCAAACGATATAACCATACAATTCTCACCCAATTTGATTGCTAATTATCCACCTTTAGTCTTGAAAATGTTGTTTAAAGAAGTGCTCTAACGATATACGTACGTATATGCCGTGACAGTCGTTTACTGCAGAGCAACTTTATGGCGATACGTGTATGGAGCATCACATGCAAGATGCAGTACCTATACTGGGTGATACAACTATTATTTATATTGTTTATTTGAACAGCCTTTAATAGAACTAAGAACGTAGTCCTTAGTGTAAATAAGATATAGAAGGCTACCTTGAATATATTTAATTGGAGAGATTTCAATATGATATGCCAGTAATGACGAATACACGTAAAATTGGTCTCGCAATCTAATCTGTTCGGTTTTATAGTTGTGAAGCTGCGGTCTTAAATAGCTGTAGAACTTGCTCTTAGCGTACTCACTAATTTTACGATATTTTTCACGTTTGACGATGACACCTCAACCTTTGCCACTAACCATAGTTGTCAAAGTTCGTGAAAGTCGTCCAAAACTGATAACGCAAGATGTAGGCACGGTGAAAAACGCGCGCGTGCCAATTTAATAAACGCCCATAAAATTGTAATCTTAGACTGGATAGATTTCAAGATAAGCCTAATCCAACAAAAGTGTGTTCGCGATCGAGGCAATTGAAAACAAATGGTCGTCTGTTTTTCCGAGAAAATGGTCATCAACTGTAATTGAGAGGAAATTAGAACAATCAATTCTGCTTGATACACATCAATTTGTTTGCCGGAAGTGTTGGGGCCATGTCGTCAACCAATGGACTATTTCAACACTCAAAAAGGCGAATTGATTAATCAGTCCTAGCTTATTTGGCGCCCAGTTATTTATCTTTGTTCCCAAACGTTAAACATAAATTGCGCGGGAACGCTGATAAGTTTTCTCACATTGAGAAAAATTTATTTTGAAAAATCCTTAAGAAAATTGTTAAGATTGCTCTATATGAGAGAAGTTGTCTTCGTCATACTTTTGGTACTCCATGCTATCCATGCAGGATCAACTATAAGTAACCTCGGAGGTTGGGACAACAATATACTGACGCATGTGTAAATCTCGACTTCCGTTTAGCTGAATTTGTTAGCATACCTCGGAGACAATTAAAACTAGTTAAATAATAGTGCTTTTATCGGGTCCGCCATCTAACGTTTTTTTTTTCAACTAGTGCTTATTTCGTGAAGGGTAACACTTAGCTCATGTCTGATTTAACAGATAATTAGTTTTATCCTTCCGCTGACCGAATATGGTTGTGTATACGCTTGAACAACGCTGGGAAATATTGCGACGTTACTTTGAAAATCATGGTAATGTTGCAGAATGTGTGCGAAAATTGCGTTCGGATTTTGGAAAAAGAGAAGCACCGTCAGCTCCGTATGTTCTTTATCTCGTGAAAAAAGTGAAAGAAACTGGCATCCTCATCGATAAACCAAAGCGTGAAAAGCCAAAAACAGTACGTACACCCGAGAATATTGCTGCGGTCTCAACAATTGAACATTTCGGAGACATCATTGAGACGAATTTTGCATAAAGACCTTGGTATGACGCCATACAAAGTCCAATTGGTTCAGTAGTTGAAGCCAACTGACCATACAATGCATTTTCGCTTCGCTCAGTGGGCCTGCGATCGACTTACAGAAGATGCCGATTTTGCCAAAAAAATCATCTTTTCAGATGAAGCTCATTTTGATCTTGGCGGGTATGTAAACAAGCAAAATTGTCGCATTTGGGGCACAGAAAACCCGCACGCATACATTGAAAAGCCGATGCACCAAAAACGAGTCCCTGTTTGGTGCGGATTTTGGTCCGGAGGCATAATTGGGCCATTTTTCTTCGAAAATGAGCAAGGAGTGGCCGTTACAGTCAATGGCGATCGTTATCGGGCCATGTTGAACGAATTTTTGTTTACAAAAATTGAAGAGGAGGATATTGGCAACATTTGGTTTCAACAGGACGGCGCTACGTGCCACACAGCCGAAGCTACACTCGATGTTTTGCGCTCTGTTTTTGAAGATCGCATTATCAGCCGCAGAGCTGATGTCGTTTGGCCACCTCGGAGCTGCGATTTGATACCGTTGGACTATTATTTGTGGGGTGCCGTCAAAGATAAGTGTTACGCCGACAAGCCAATGACAATTGACGCTTTAAAGGACAATATTCGTAAAGCCATTGGTGAAATACAGCTGCACACAAGCGATAATGTGCTTAAAAATTGGACCGATTGTGTAGGCTACTGCATGGCCAGCCGAGGCAGCCATTTGAATGAAATTATTTGTCATTATTAACCGGAAGGATTGTACTTTCAAATAAAAAAAGAAATTTGAGAAAATATTCAGCAGTTTTTCTTTTATAGCATTTTCAAAATAAAAAAAAAGTTATCTGGCAGACCCAATATATAGTTGTAATAAAAAGCTTTTACAGAAGATGATATAAGTATAATGGAATCACCCAGTACAGAAAAGCTGATATTGAAGAGAGCAGAGCAGAGCAGAAAAAATACAGAACACAGTTGATGATGGGCTGTGTGTGACAGCTTGGAGAGTATATTATCCGTTTCCATTGTTATTTACGGTGTGAAGATTTTCAGTTTATTAAATTAAGTCGTTTGTGTGTGTAGGTTTAGTTTTTTTTCTTTTATATGAATCAGTTTAAATGTTCAAGATATCATTGGTGTCTTTTATGTCGCTCTTATAAAGTATCTTTACTTACATTTTATTTTATACAGTATATTTGCAGGCGATGCTTAAAAATAATTTTTTAAAGTCTTTTATTTTAAGTCTTCACTGGATATCGCATTGCATGACCTATCTTTAATTAATAATCTCTTTGTTTAACCGTTGAATATGAAAAGAAGAATCTTTCAGTGGTGAATTTGGCATATTATTTGATTTGGACTGCTCTGAGGCTTCTCAAAGTAGACAAGTATTTATTAACTATCATACCTGCAAAAAATCAGACTAACTTTTCACGCGACCCTCGCAATATTGTACCTTTTATTATAGATTTTTCCCTTGGAAACGAGGTTCTTCTTCTTCAAATAATATCTTATTTCGGGTCATCTGTACAACGTTTCGGCATTAACGCCTTCCTCAGGTACAATTTCTAACCGGTAATAATTGTATTGATACTCCATATATTTTAGTATTCGTATTTAACTTAAAAAAAAAATAATCGTAACTTAAAAATCAAGACTAATTGTTGTGTAAATACACGCACATAATTATTGTTTCAATTTTAACCGCTATTAAAATTTCACACTCACTTTGCTGCAACTATCTTGATCATGTTATTTGTTGTTTTGAGACGTTATTATTATTTAATGTGAGGTTTCTTGCAAGCTTTAGGTAGATGTAATAACGACATAATTACAATTAAAGTAGTTAATAAAATTATGTTCGTATGAGGGCTTTTCAGAAACCATCACTATTTTTCATTTAAAGTTTACAGACACTTAGTTTGTTAAGAAATTTGCTGTTTGGAATTTGGAACTATCTAAATGATTTAAATTTGATATTGTGCAACTTCTGGAAGTATTAAGGTTCTGCATAAAAAATAAGAAACATGTGATTAACTTGAATGACTCTAGCTGAAGTTGTTTTTCGTACATTTAAAAATGATATAATAATTTTGAAATTCATATTTTGTTCTTCACAAAAATTCGTTTTTCCTTATATTCGCCGTATTAAATATTTACATGAAACTGGTTAATTTTTCGAATTTGGAAAGTGTATCAAAGTGACACAAAAATGTGTTTACCAGAAATAGAGAAATACAAAGTACTGATGAAAATAAACTTTTTGGAATGTTGATTATTATACTGATAACAAATTTGACAAAGCTCTTTGAAATTATGTTTTGATTTAAGCTCTTCACTCAATGATTAATAATTATTAGTTAATAAAATATTTACTATTTGAAAATTATGGCATAGGTAATATGTTTTTTGGAAAGAGACAAAGATTATCTATAATTTGAATGACATCGTTCTTTAATCAATTGACTTTCATGCAAATAATAGTTTTAATTTCGGAATGGCTGAACTATAATTTGAAGACACTTTGGATATTCGTATTTAGTACGATCTTGCTGACATACTAAATTCAAGACAGTTAAAACTAATACTAAGTTCAAACAGCATGAATGATTTTCCTTATATAGATTTTCCAAATTATTTGTTCAACATTTTCAATTTCATAAAAAATAAACTGTTGCTCTCGAGGTAAGAATAGCTCTGCATATTTAAGTGTAAGCACTGTAGATATAACATATTATAGGATATATTTGATGGATAAAGTAATATTTTTGTGACTTTGTTATATAAATTCTTTGTCGTGTAATTTTAACACCAATTCAGCTACTTAGAAACCTAAGTATATCATTTTTACAGTCTTATGTTTTTGATCTTTTTATGAACGCCTCTGTAAACAAGTTTTTTATTTTGCATTTTGTAGGTTAACTTATAAGTCTATATAAATAGTCAATTTTTCCTGCATGTTTTTTTTTTTTAATTTTTGAGTGCGTTTGTGAATGTATGTGTGACATTTTTAGGTTATATTCAATCACAAATAAATTATTCCATATTTCGAATAATTATTTTGACCCTTGTTCCACTATTTACGAACGCCTATGTAAGCAAGTTAGTCAATATTTCTGCTATATTTTCCAATGCCAATGGTTTTTTTTGGTTAATGTTTTAGATTATACTCTATTAAAGCAATGAAAAATTATTCAATATTTCTGATAAGTTTAAGAAGTATAAATTTCTTAAACCCTTTGCGATGCTTCCTAAAAGTTCATCACATATCCTGTAGTATATTTGTACCAAATTTGGTTAAAATATGTGGATTTTGAGTTATCGTGGATACAGACAGACATTTAATTTTAAATTAGAGAAAAGTTGTACAGTTTAAACAAGTTTTAAATGGTGTTTTCAAAAGTTAACTAACGAGAGTTTTTTTTAGTTATTATTTATTTCTGGCATTATTTTTACAGATATACAAAAACTAAAATCACTCTCCCATGTTAATTTTTGGAGGAGAAAAAGATAGCGTTTACCAATTTTCACTACGACGTTTCGTTTTTGTAAATCCATCATCAACTTGTTTTTTTTTTAAATACGGCCCTGGATTTTTTATTGTTAAATGAAAGCCATATTCAATTCAATTTTTTAGTGTTTTTAGCAGTAATTTACAATTATTCAAGAAAAATTATTAATTATTTTTCAAAAATTCTCGAAAACGGCTAAAGTTAATTTAATTTTGAAAACACGATTTAAAACACGGTTTAAATTGTAGAACTTTTCTCTGATTGCTGATGATGCTATCCCATTCTTATCTTGGACACAGTGTATATATAAACTTTTTTATGATCATCCTACTCTATGCTGCTGTGTGAAGAACAGGATCCAGTATCTAGATTAACACCATAGGGATGATAATTTTATGATGAAGATTAATTTTGGATAGACCACTTTCACAGTTATGTAAGCTTAGAGAAACATAATCTTCTGGATCTTGCGTCAAATTTACACACAGTTTAACCAGGTTTACGCCAAGTTTTTCTGAAGAGGCTGACAGAAAGAGCATCGAAACATAAAACAAAAAATCTTAGTTAATAAATTAACCCGTACCTTTGTTAGGTTTAATAGAAATAGTACTTATGATAACAGTTGCGGTATTCTATAATAAGAAGTAGATCTAAGAGATTATGTAAATCTCATTTGAGTTCTGTTTGCATTTAAATAAATTCTATTCACGTATAGAATGTTGTAGTTTTCGCATCTTAAAAGTGTTTGCAAAAACACATTCTTAGTTAGCCATGTGTAGTACAGGTCATTCATGATAATACCCGTTGTGTGTTGTTGCTTTTGTGTAACACGCGGAAATGGTCCATTCTCTCATTTCTCCGTTTGACCATCCGCGTATATAAATTGTATAAGTAACTATATACATGCATGTCAAATGCACCCACTATAATGTGCTCCCCAATATACATAATATAAGATAGTTATATAGTAAAACACTGCCACTGGGCAAAAAGAAGTCGTGACTTCTGCAGACCTACATATAGGCAAATTGCTTCTCTTTGGACCCATACTTACTAAACACGTATTATAATAATACGGATGGCTTGGTATGGTAGTTAGGATTCTTAGAGCACGTAGGCTACAAGAGGAACACGAAATAATAAAAAAATAATGTAGGTAAATTAATTTTGTGTAGATAATAGAGCTCCTAGTTATCATAGCTTGCTAGAAAAAAATTTATTGCAATAATTATAGTCTGATAAATCCAATTGTCATGGTCATGCACATGGCCGGGGATTTACAGGGGGCATATGATATAACTCCACAATACATCGGCCTGCAAGAAGACACAGCCCCATTGACCCTCACACACTGACTTCTGTTGCTAAGTTACGACTTAAACCATCCCAGTGGAACCTATTGAACCTACTTAAGTAACCATATTTTCTAAATAATCGTACGTCTCGTTTTCAATAAACCTTCGATTGTGAATCACCGTGTATATCTACATCCTGCTGTTCAATTACATTTTTTTGATGGATTTAATATTAGAAACTCTATAATATCTATAACCACGAAAAAGATGAATTCCTATAACTTCATTTTATTATCATAACGAATTGAAATGACTCAAATAATAAATAAATTTCTATTTTATTATTTCTGTATCTAATAGTCACAGTAAATTTGTATCGGATCCTTTTTGATCTGCTCTATTTCTTACCACATATTATTGTGTCCGTTCTTCTGAGGTATTTTTCGCCACAGGCTAATAAGAAAGTCCACCACTAAAACAGTTTTATTATTATAAAACAATAAATTGTTTTGATTTCGCGGGAACATAGGCGGGTAATTGTAAAATATTTTAGTAGAATAAAGTGTCTGGTACATTTTTGAGAAGCAGCGTAATCCTTTAAACATGTGCCTTCGGATTCATTATTTTAAACCGGGAATAATCTCTAATAAAAGTATTGGATTTTAGTCTTTTAAAAGCTAACTAAACTATTCATTTTATGTAGATCTTTCTGAACCACCTGGATGGAGTGTGGCCGACGTTCCATCGTAAACTAGCTGCCTCGTCTACTTCTCGTAATTATTGTAGAAATGAATTATCATCGCTCTTTTTGGAGATGAGCCTCAAATTTACAAGGAAATTTGCGCACCTTCTCAATTGAGTCGTTCCAATATATTTGATATCAACGCTCAACATTTCCTCTGCGACAGAACTGTGTATTGCCTCAACTAGGTTTGCATCTTACTGGTCTTTGGATGTGCTAAATGAACCAAGATAATCCTAACATGTTTGCATGTGCCTGAAGCTCAAGATCATAAAAACCTTGACGTTAGGAACATGATGAGTAAAACTGCAGAAACTTGTACAAAAATTGTTGCAGATAAAATGGGAATGTAAGAATCTGTATTAAATTTTGTGTGGAATATAAAATTATTAAACTGCTGGCTGTGGTAGTCAATTACAAATTATTATTTAGACATACGACACTTAACGTAACTAATAAAAACCAAAACGATTCAAGCTTACATTTCTGTGTAGGTACACCTTCATCTTTTCTTTCTCATTCCAATGGTCGAATTCCATGTAATAAACATACGTTAAATAAGTAGTAGGCCGTGGTAGCACCGCTACCTTGATGGATATTCTTCTCTTATCGCACGCTAGATGTTTCATTAATTATTTTGACGATTCTGTTGGACTTCTTTCTTTTTTCTCTTGGCTAATGTACCCATAGGAACTTAAAATAGTTTAATGAATGTAACGATAATATTTTATCAACAACAACCGTTCTGTTTTAATGGTAAATGTGTCTTTTGACAGATTGAAGCCTCATATTTTACAGTAAAATATATTAAATTACGCAATAAAAAAGTGCATTTTAATACAATATTTTGAATTACAATGAAACAATTTCGTCGTCTCCACTTTTCGGAGAAACATGTCCCTTTGAATAAAGGTTTTTAGAAATTAATAGTGGAGACGACGAAATTCTTTCATTGTAATTAGATTCTTTCTTTAATTTATCAATATTTTGAAGATTTTATAAATTATATAAATTTTAACTAAATATTATTATTATTTATAAGAGTTGAAGAAAAATAATTAATAATTGCAGATAAGTGAGCTTAGCTTCAATTATTAATTTAAGACTACTTTTGTTTTAAATTTTGACTTTGGTGATAGTTTTCTAAATATTAATTTGATTTAAATTTTTGTAAATTTAAAAATTTTGAGTTTGTAATAAAGGGTGGCTGATTGTGTGGGGGGGGGATGATGTTTTTTCATCGCTTTTTGTTTGTGTGTGGTAGTAAATTAGGTGTGAATGTCAATGAACAAGAGGAAGAAGATGACGAATAATGGGATATCCTTTAATCTACTAAGTGTTTGTTGGATTTAAAGTTTGCTTTAAATTTTCATGAAATCTTTCTCATATTTGTGGAGATTGAATGTTTTATGAAAAAGATGCAAAATCCAGTGAATTGAAGAAACAACTGAAGGGTGCTTGTTCATTAATGCATTCTATATTTGGGTTGTGTAAGGCTTCGTTAATTTCAAATATTTTCAAAAAGTCTAAAAAGACTCCTTCCTCGCAAATGGGAAAGCCTTGGTATCTATGTCAGCTGTGGACGGAGGTAGATAAATAGGGTGCGTCTGTGTTTTTATTCAATGTATCTACGTATATCTAATACAGCCACATTGTGCAAAACATTGCAAGTATACAGGGCGACCCAAAAAAAGATGCATGCGGAAGCTTATGGGTTCGAATCCCACTTCTGGCAATATTTTTTTTTTCAATTTTTGAATAAACTAGTTAGTTTGGGACGTTAGTTTATTGGAAATAATGAAAATAATAATATTATAATTTATAATAATAATTATTACTAATAGACGAGGGTCGATAATTTTTGAGACCAAAAAAGATTATAGTAGGATACCATCAGAAAGTAGAGATTTCAACGAACAAAAAACACACCAACGTTTTTAAAAAAGCAGATATTTTGACGTGAGAATTTTCGATTGAAAATTAGGGTTCTTTTTTGATATTAAGTCAAAATAAGGTGAAAAATTAATTTTTTAAATCAAAAAAATTACTGTATGTTTGAGACATACAAAGGTAAGTTTTCCCCAAATTTCGTAAAAAAATAAATTAATTTGCAAAAGATAAAAATAAAAAACCAAAAACTCGGTTATTCGAATTTAACATAAATTTTGAGGTTATGTGAAAAAAGTGTCGATACAAAAGTTGTAGATCTTTTTATTACCTACAACTTTGCTATTTAACTTTTTTTCATAGGACTTGCAGTTTTACCGGAAATCGAGATTAACCGTTTTTTACCCTTAAAAACTCAAAATTCTGTTATTACGATCTTAGATTTTGGAATTAGTTTTATTAAATTGGTGTTTTAGCTCATTACTTATCGTGAATGGCAGACACAATGTATCTTAATTCCAGGGAATGGACAGAAGTAATATAGAATAGAAACTAACATCAGTTACATTACAAGTGAACGTTTAGGCGACATGTAAACGCCTTGTTTCGTGGACATCCAAAGACACTATAGTGTTGTTATCTTGCACATTATGTCTCTGTACCGTCACGTCGCCAAGAATTGCGACCACAAAGCGGTTCTATTTTATACGAGAAAATACAGGCTAAATCTCTGATAATAACGTCGGAAAAAGTCCAAGAGAGAAGAACAAACGGCACCAGATAACGTTTTATTGTTTCTTCACACCTGACTTGTGAAATGGGGCTCTAACTTTGTGTTGTTGATATTGTGTATATCTTTTTCCTCTTTTGTTGTAAGTATATTTACTTATATGTGTATATTTTTGTTTTGTCGGTCGTGAAATGTGAATTTTGCATACTAATGGTTGTATTATCTGCCCGCTCACGTGTTTCGGTTCGGTATTAAGCGCAATTTTGTGGGACGCAACGAATTTATCCTGAAAATAAATCTGGCACATATGTGATGCTTGAATTGTTTATGTTGAAGTTATGTATGATTTTTTTTGCGTCGGTGTTGATATACAGGGTATGATATCCGGTGGGCCAGAAGGCAAGCAAAAAATCTGCTGCGAAATTTATTTTCTAAAAGTAACATCATGGAGATGTGCACCATGACAATCTCGACGTCAAAATAGTAAAAACTGTATGGCATATATGGCGCATGACACAGCGGGCATTTCTGCTCTTCTTCTTCGGGACAAACATGGTTGGTTTCTTGCAGTCAACTCCTCTTGAGAAAAAGTCTGATGCTATTAGATGTAGACTGTAGACGTCTGGTCTCAAAAATATATCACCATACTTCAACGTAGACTGTATCAGACCAAAATATATCAATTTAAGGATATCATTCGATACAGTATTTTTGATGTTGTTTATTAGGAATATGTAGCTGAATAATTTCTTTACTACAGCGTCTATATGCGTGCTCCAGGTCAATTTATTGTCTGTATATATTCCCAAGAATTTGGTGCTACTGACCTGTTCAATAGACTTATCTTTGGCTCTTATTAAATAACTTCGGTCCATGTTCCTATTTGCCATTGAAACTGGGAGAAAGACAGTTTTTGCTGCCTTGAGTGCTACTCCATTGTGTTCGCACCATCTGTGCATCGCGCCAGCTAGGGCATTAGCAGACCGTACCAACCCACTCTCATCCCCGGCTGACACAAGGACACTTGTGAACGGGCTGGCCAAAAACCCCCAAAACGTCCGGCAGGGTATTAATAAATATATTAAATAAAGTTGGCGATAAACATGAGCCCTGTGGTATTCCATTGCTCACAATTCCCACCCCTGAACGAACGCCCGCAATCTCTACTTGCTGGGTACGATGCACGAGATAACCTCCTATCAATTTAGAAGTTGTTCCACGCACTACAACATCTTCGAATTTTGAAAGCAAAAGCTTCTGACCAATTGTATCAAAAGCCTTGCTCAGATCAAAGAAAAGACCAGCCACCATTTGCCTGTTATTAAAGGCATGAAACAAGTGACTAAAAGCCTGACTCAGAGCTGTCTCTGTTGACCGATTGATTCTAAATCCTATTTGGCTGTGAGCAAGCAGTTTATGTTTTTCCAAATAATCATTAAGTCTATTGTTAAATAAAGATTCAAAGATTGTACTAAACTGGTTTTGTAATGCCAAAGGTCTGTAATTATTTATATCCCTAGGATCTCCTTTATTTTTATATACGGGAATAATTTTGGATTTTTTAAAACGTTCCGGAAAAACACCCTCCTCAAAGCTTCTGTTAACTATCAGGGACAACGGCCCTGCAATGATATCAATAACGGCCAGAACTACATTACCCGGAATACTATCCAAACCGCTAGATTTTTTCCTGCAAGTTTTCCTGGCAACTCTGGAGATCTCATCTGTGGTAGTGGGGTGAAGGAAAAATGATCTAATTGTGGATTTCACGAGATTCGGTGTGTCCAGGCTGCATGAAGTATTCTTTCTAGAAAAACTGACAAAGAAGTCATTGAAAGTATTTGGGATGTCGATCGGTATCTTTACTATGCTCTGGTCAACGCCGATAACCTCGCTTTTCATAAACTCATAAATTCACCATTTTGAACAAATTAATTGATCAATCTGATAAATTCATTAGGGTTGCTACAGCTGAATTTTGGATAACTAAATATCAAGAATGTCAACAAGATTGAAGCTGGTGCAAATTTGTATAGTTGTTAGATACAAACTATCCCGTGTGATAAATTATTGATGTATTTAAAAAATGTGGACTATCACTCAGAATAGAAATCCTGCACACAATTCTCATAAGAGTATTAACACAAACGGTGTATAAGAAATAACTAAGAAAAAACAAAACACGGAATGTGAAGAAATAAAAGACGTGAAACAAAGTTTCAGTATTATCGAGTCCATCAAAAGAATCCATTGATACACTAATTGACATCCCGACCCGTAAAAGAAATGCTATGCCTATTTTATTGTTACCATCCATGGAAGGTAAAGTACATTGTAAATCTAGAGAAGAACCAATAAACACAGTTACGCCTTCTAATTGCGCCTTTTTTCCCCTGTGTTTGTTGTTCTTTCTTGTCTATCGGTTCGTAGCGTCACATTCTGCTACAGTTTTGAATTGTAGCTTTGAATATACAGGTTGAGTCAATATTGTTGACTCTCGGCTATTACAGTGAGAACGCAAGATTCAAAGGTTCAATAAAACATGGTTATTTGGGATGTAATGTATGGGTCAATCTCTTCTTCTTACGACGCCGTCTTCCTACGAAGGTTGGCGATCCAAATGGCTATTGTCGCACGAGAAACCGCAGCTCTGAAAATTTCAATAAACGTCTGTCCGAGCCATCTGCGCAAGTCTCTCAACCATGAATTCTGTCTACGGCCGACCGACCGTTTTCCTTCGATCTTCCTCTCTATTATCAGGCAGAGAAGCTCATATCGGTCGCCCCTCATGATATGTCCCAGGTATTGCAGCTTTCTCTCCTTGATTGTCGTGAGGAGTTCTTTATGTTTACCTATTTGCTGTAGAACCTCTATATCTGTCCAGGATACTCGCAGCATTCGCCTGGAGGTGTACATTTCAAACGCATCGATTCTCTTTTCTGTGGTCGCATCCATGGTCCAACTCTCGCATCCGTACAAAAGAACAGGAAAGATGTAACAGCGAAGTATTCTAGTCCGGAGTTCCAGGCTGAGGTTTCGGTTTGCCAGAAGTGTCCTCATGCTGTTCAGAGTTTTCCGCGCTTGTGCAATTCGTGATCTGATTTCGAGTTTTGGATTGCATTGCTGGTTGCCGAGCGTGCCCAGCCGCCTCAGAGTAGAGGTTAAACAGCAAGGGAGACAATACACATCCTTGTCGCACGCCTCTTCTTATTGCTATCTCCTCTGATGTGGACCCATTGATGTTGATTGTTGCTGTTTGAAGCCAGTAAAGTCCGGTTATGATCTTTAGATCTTGTGCGTCGATCCCGGTAGATTTTAGGATGTTGATCATTTTTTGATGTGACACACAGTCAAAAGCTTTTTTATAGTCAATAAAGCATGCGAATACATCGGCGTTCATGTCCCTACATCTCTGAGTCAGTACATTCAAAGAGGAAAGAGCACCTCGGGTTCCCATTCCGTTTCTAAAGCCAAATTGCGAACGATCAACCAGATTCTCACACTTTTTGTATATATCTCGACAGTCTGTGACCCCAAATAAAACCACAGCCAACACTCCAAAGTTTTCAAATTGCATGAGGGTAGCGTGATCAGAAGAGGGCTCGTGGAACCACTTGTCCTCCTGTATTCTATTAGAGTTTAAAATGTCTGCAAAAATAAACCATTTTGCTCACCTGAAATGTCGTATTTGATTTAACCAAAATCATAAAAACATTCTTCTATAGGTTGAAAATGAGTGGGTCTGCACCGGACCCTCCAATGACCAGTGTATAGTCCAACCAGCCAGCGCAGATGAGATCTACTCATACCCAACAACTCCCTCGTGCTTCATTTCGATGGGTTAATGAACTTCTTGGAAAGTACTAAACCTCGACAATTTTGCCAAAAGTTCTGAACTTTTGTCGTCATCCAGATAATAGTATTTGATATGCCAGTTGTGGGTTTTGATAAGATAAGTTCTACTTCAGCCCCTTCTCTTGTCAGTTCATTCCCCTTTAGACCAGAATGGCCAGGGATCCAGACCAGAGTCAGATTATTGTTTCTCCCGATATTAGAGAGTCTATTTTGACAATTCCACTCTGTTCTTGATGTGGATCTTGATTAGCTTAGGCCGGCTTGGCTATCAGAGACTATTGATATTGATCTTCGCACGCAATGCTCCTGCTCAAGCTCCTGAGCACACAGATCAATGAACTGGAATACAGTAGCGTGCGAAATTCATCTAAGTGACAGATGGCTTATAAATAATGATAAGCGAATGTGAACATACAATGATTTGGAGTATCTTCAGTGGCAGCTGCTGAGAGAGTGCTCTAGGAAACTGTGGCATTTGCGAAACGTTCTGATGGTCTTCTAAGATGAAGGTTTATTAATAAAAAAAATCGTCCTAAGATCGTCATTAAGAAAGTTAATCAAATTTTGGCCTGCACTGTAATTCAAAGCTTTTGTGGACGTTGTGTTGAATGCAAACTGCCTCTTATAAGTGTTGTTTACGATATTGTTATAGATGTTACATACCGATACATAACAAAAAAGCAAGTTATAACGCGTCGAGACTTTAATTGTCCGCTTTTATTATAAAATTGTTGCAATGTCTATTAGATTTGACGTTCTTTGATCGGAGTTGTTTTAGTTTTTATCCTAGCAGTCGTATACGTGTACTAGAGAATATATGGGCTACTTCAAATACATATTGGAGTCAATGACATTGATGAGTAGGAAATGTAGACTTATTTTACTGTTTCACATACCGGGTGTCCCACCGGGAAGGGATTCGATCGACTATGGAGAAACTAAACTGTCGAACAATCTGAAAATCTGGTGTGGTACTTAGGTCGACGGGACCAATTCGGTAAAAATGTTTCCAAGAATCTAGCACTTCCGGTTATACCGGAAATGGGTGTTAACTTCCTTATTTCAAATACGACCCTATATAAATTATATTTTTTTGGATTCTCCTTGTAATTCTAAACATATTTCATACATAATATGTTATGCCTATCGCCAGCCGTTTTCGAAATATTTGAAATTTTATGTCAAAAATGACGTTTTCAGACTAGAGAATATTTTTTTTATTATATGGAAGCTTTAATAATTTAATTTGTTGGAATATCCTAGGAGATATAGATCTACTTTAGCCGCCTACTTATATTTTTTTAGTAAATATTAATACAGGGTATTTGAAAAAAAGGGTAAAAAATCAAAGGGAAAAAAGTGTCATAATTCAAAATTTTTAATTGGCAACCCCCCATTTTATATTTTTTTTATTTTTTTGCATCAAAAATAAGGGCAAGTTTATCAAAGGATGTCTGTCCCAAAAACTGATAGTTTTCAAAATATTGGCAATTTTACATTTTTCTATTACATTAGTGATATGAATTTCAAATTTAATGGATTTTAGTTGGCCATGATGGCTTTAGATAGCAAATAAATATGACACTTGACAAAAATAATCAACAACTATGACAAATTGTAGAATTTTGCTAATGAATATAACAAAATCGATATTATTATTACAAATTAAGAAAGTTCCTATAAACATAGTTCCGCAAACGCATTGTAATCGAGATTAGCCCCTGATGATGGTTTTTTATTAATATTAACGTTTTTAGATCCATCAATGAAGTTTTACACGTGTATATACCTATATGATTGTTAATTCTTATAATATTATATATTATAATTATATCAAAATACAAGAAAACCTTTTTTAGGCAAATTACAATTACTTTTATTAATGTATACCACCTATTTTTAAATTGAAAATGACTTTAAATTTAAAAATAAAAAATCCAGAGCCGTATTTCATAAAACCAAGTTGATGATGGTATTTAAAAAACCAAACGTCGTAGTGAAAAAATTTGTAAACGCTATGTTATTCTCCCCAACAAGAAAGAATGAGTTGCTATTAACAATTGGGAATTTAGAGAATATTATTTAACTACTATAACTACATTTAAATACATATATACAGTGTGGCACAAGAAAAATGGTATCAAAAAATAACACAGTCTTGTCATACACAATAATTTATTTTTGTAATGACCGGTGTCGGCCTTTTAGCCACCATCAGGCCTAAAGTGTGATGTTTGATTGCAAAATTCTTTAGTTATTTATAACATTTATAATTGATAATACTTCACAAGCATAAATACAAATCTGCTTAGTCTATAATCAAAATCTGTATAGACAGCAAAATGCATCATGTAAATTAGGCTTCTACATAATCCTACTAGCACTGTATAACGCTAGAATTATTACTAGGTATTTATGCTAGTTATAACGGTGTGTCCATACATATTTTTTTTATTTTAGTTGGTAGTATTTTTTTTTGGAAAATCATATTAAAACTAGTTTCCTATATCGGTAGTGCATAATGAATAAATGAATTTTAAGAGAATTTGTACTAAGCCGATTCAAACGTCTAATTTTACATCCGTAATTATGTTATGCGTGCAATTATGGGATACAGCATAGAGATCATATATACAGAGTGGATCGAAATAATAAAATCTCTTTACGACGGTTTTGATCACTAGTATATATGTTTGTCTAACAATTTTTTTAATAATTAGATCTGCTGCTGTTTCCGAAACTGAACTTCCTACATTTAGTAAAGATTTCAGAAAATTGTTTTTTTTTGTAGTTTACCTAAATGTTTAGCGGTCGGTAACCAATTAATCGAAAAACAAATTAGTGAAGCATATTATTATTGACAATTAACTAACTGTTTCTTTTAAATGAGTATTTTAGATAATTAAATTTTGGCTGAACAAAAATTTTTTAAATTTTATTATTTGTTGTAACAAAAAAATTATCACAATTCGGGTTTTCTTCAGTGCGCATCCAGTAGAGCGTAAAGCTAAGGTTTTTCTATTTACGAATATAATTTAAATGTTTTTACTGACGTAGGATAGGAAGTTAGAGTTAAAGTCCATAACATTGACACTAAATTTCACTACAAAATCTCCAAAATGGCCAACACAGTCCAATCCACCATATTAATTATCTTCTAATTAATCCATTCCCCATATTTGGACCCTAGTAAGAGTCATCATCAGTTGAGATATATCATATTATACAGACATATCAAGCAACAATGATTTTGTAACTTGCTGTAAAATTTTTATATTACACTTAGATTACACATTAAGCAAATTGAGGTTTTACATGGAAATACCTCAATAATTTTATGTCTTTCTTTTTATAAATCATCGGGTAATACAAATTTTTTAATATCAAAACATGACCTTATTAAACAATATATTTATATTACAAAGAGAGGAAAAGGTCAAGTACTGTCAAGTGTCACTTATTATACTGAAATAAGTTACAGACAAGGTTTGAATGATATGTGTCCATGTTGTAGAAGATGTTTATTTTGACATTTGAACGTAAAACATGAGGTCTGTTCAAATGTCAAAATTTCTTTAATATGTAGTCTAATATAAAGATTTTCTTTCCAATAAGGTAAGACTTAAACATGGAATAGTCTCCTGTACCTACGAAGTTATACGTACAAGCACTGTTGCTTTTCTTTTAGTTATAGAATATGATATAAGTATCTCAAGTTTATGATGACCCTTACTAGAGCCAAAATATGTTTTCAATGAATGGATTTATTCGAAGATAACTTATTAAAATAATTTGGTGGATGGAACAGAGATTTATTTCTTAATCTATAGGACATCCAGAGTATTATGGAATATTTTATCAGTATTAAACATAGTGCTGCTTCAAAACAAAAGCTAAAAACCACTTTTGTTTTCATCCAACATCTTATCTGTGACGCATTTTACTATTAATGGGGATCCAATGGAGGTTATTACTTTTACAAATTACCTATGTAAGATAAAAACTGATGTTTTTGTGTAAAATCCAGACTTTTCATTGGTAGCTATCAAAAAAAAAATTTTTAATTTTGTTGTAAAAGTAGGCGATTTTAATCGATTTTCTCAAGAAAAAAAAATTAAAAATTTTTGATCCTTCACAGTTATATTTAGAGTTATTTTATAAAAAGATTTTAAAAGTAAGTAGTTTGTGACACATCTTGGGTTTAAAAATTTAGGGCAGTGCAATTTTTGAATCTTATCTGTGAACTAAAATAAAAATGTTTTACCACAATTGTCAAATCACGTTTTGCAATAAATTGTTGTCAATGGTTGATATCTGCTCGATAATGTTGGTTTTAAGCTCATGAACGGTTGTGGGATTATTGCTGTACACTTTCAATTTTAAAAAACCAAGAAAAAAAATCTTGCTGGCCAATTTACTCCTTCTCTACGAGAAATAATGCGATTTTCGTAATTTTCTTTCAAAAGATCCATTGTTTCTCTTGCTGTGTGACAAATGGTACAATCCTGTTGAAACCACATATTCTCTACGTCTAAATCACCAATTTTCCGGCACAACAAGCTTCGGATTATCTCCCTGTAGCGAGTTCCATTGAGTGTAATCGCATTACCATTTTCGTTTTCTAAAGAATATGGTCCGATAATTCCTCTGGACCACAAACCACACCAAACCGTAACTTTTTGTGAATGTAATGGTTGCTCTAAGATAACTCTTGGATTCTCTTCACCCGTAATGCGGCAATTCTGCTTGTTGACGTAGCCATTGAGCTGGAAATGGACTTCGACGGTGAAGATTATTTTGTTAAAAAAATTATAAATTTCTTCTTGTTTTTCGATGGCCCAAGAAACGAATTGCCGACGTAATGCGTGGTCAGCTGGTTTGAATTCTTGGGTCAGCTAGATCTTATAAGCCTTTAAATGGAGATCACAATGCAAAATGTTGAATAATGTTGATCGTTTGATGTTTAATTCCTGCGAACGATGACGAATGGATGTTTTTGGATCTTCTTCAACACTCAGCTCACAGCTCCTATATTTTCAGGTGAACGACCGTAGTGGTTGATAAATTCTGTTTCCGCTAACATGAACGGGATCCAGTTTCTTTAAATTTCTCAACCATCAGTTTGATGGCACGATTTGTTCTCTACCGAATTTTGTTTTAAATTTCCTAATTACAACTTGTAAACTTTTGCCATTTTCAAAATTTTTTTAACAATAAAAACACGTTGTTCCTTCATGTAACGTTCCATATTAACTAACCGGAATGTGTTTAGAATCTGAAACAAATTACAAGTAGAAAAAAATGGCAGCACCATTAAAATGATACCTGAATTTTGGACACCCTTATCTAAATTTGAATTATTTTTACAACACTAGGACTGTAAGTATTGTCACACAAAATTAAACTTTTAATAATATGAAAATCAGTTTAATGGAAAAAGAATAAGTAAGTATTAAAAACTATTAATAATTATAATAATTAAAAATTGATTCGCTTGGCTTGTTTATCTACTCGAGGTTCGCCCACTTACATCACGCTCACGAAAGAGGATCTTCTTGATTCTCCCTCGTAAACGAGTGCCGGTACTGTCCTGGAACTAGAAGATTCTGAAAAATAAGAATGTGGTTCGAATTATTCTTTTGTGCAACTGTAAGGCTGGTTTGAATTAGTTATTAATTTTTCTATGATCAATAATTATTATTATTTTAATCTATTAAGTTTGTGCGCCCAAGTAAAATTAAATATTCCACTTTATTGTGTAGGTGTATACCTATATCCATATTTAATTAGATATAAAACCTAATAGTTACAATGCAAATAAACATCTGCATTTAATCTATCCTTATAAGCTTGAATGGTGTTTTAATGAAGATGCAATATCATAATTTTATTATACCTACCTATATAATAAATGCATGAGACGTTATTAAATTGGTTTAAAATCATTTGCAGAAGTAGTCTCAACTTGATATTGAATTTTGCATACAAAATTAATGATATATTTACAGTAAATATACAGACAATTTGTTCATTAAAGTTGCTGATGTTGGGATGACGACAAACTGCACCATAAGGTGATTGATTCCATTGATTTATTTATTACGTTTTAAATTCTAAATAAACGCAATATTTTGTTTGCTTCCTCAACTCTATTTAAGACAGTAGTTCTAAAATTGGACAGGAGCATAATTTATCATATGATCAACCTTTTTGACAGGGCTCCAAAGACAGTTGTAAGTTTTTTTAGATGAAATCTTATTTTTAAGCACATTTTCCCCTTTAGTAAGGCAAATTGCTTCTCTGGCGAAAAAATTCATGGTAACCCTCCAGCGAAGAACTGGATCGATAGCTTAATATATGATATTTGACCCAGAACAACGTTAGCACGCTAATCTGATTACAAACACGTTGATTGCTTTATGTTTGAGGTCAAAAGGAATACGCTAGTTGTTTCTCAATAATTTGATATTTAATCCTGATCTAATATAACTATCAAAGGAAAGTTTACCTTATTCTCAAGTTGAGGCCATCGCGTTTGATTCATAAACGCCCTGTTATTATTACTTTAATATTTTATCAAGTGCACGGTTGAGAGAAATCGCTTCCTTATTAAATTTATTATTAATGAAAAAAATTATCCTACCTATAACCTGTAACTATTAGACGATAACAGAGTTCTGATACATGGTGTACAAATATAACTCTGTATGCTAGAGTTAGTTCATTTCACAATGGAGTTATTGAATAAACATAAACATAACATAAATGTTTATTAAAATTTTTACAATGTATGCGTCCCCGTCTACAAAGACCACAAAGAAACCTATATTCACTCAAAAATATATTGCAAATATGCCAAAATAAAGGTTGTCTAGCTCTAAATATGTCTAATTTCGCAAGAGTAATCCACAGATAGATTACAAATTTCGTATTTGATAATGTTTCATATCAAGCTAACCGCTAACCGTCTTCAAAATTCTTCGCTCCAAGCTGAGTACGAAGTTTGTGCAAAAAAATATTCGTAAATATCTTTTTTGATTCCCTTCAAAGAAATCCCAACGATGCGGTCTTGATCTTCTCAATCGTGGCAAAACCCCGTCCTTTTATCGGACATTTTAGTTTTTGGAATAGGAAAAGATACAGAGGGCCAAGTCCGGTGAATACCGTGGCTGAGGCATGATGACCGTGCGGTCCTTTTGACCAAGAAGTTCGTTGACGTAATGCAAGAATGATATTTTGCGGAAATACGACCTTCTCGCAAGAACTCATGATGTACGACGCCATTCTAATTGAAGAACACAATAAGCAAAAGCTTCACCTTTGAGCGGACACAGATAATTTAGTACAGATTCTTGCATGTGTTCCAACGTCACAAAAAAGAAAAATCGTCTTTTTTTTTAACGCACCTCAAAATTTTGGGTGTTGCTGTCTTGCGGCCAGGCAGCGAACTTCCATAGGCAACTAAACAATCAGCTGCCAGCTTCTTCAGAGCAACGCCAACACTGTTAAACTGAAACAGTTTTAGTTTCAATTTACGTGATTGTAGTTCAACTGAACTGCGTTAACATAAAGTTGCCTTGAAGACAGGATGATCAACGAAACGTGAGCTAGTGTAAATTTGCCTCAGAATGTATCCAGAAGTAAACATATTCGTTGTTAGTAAGTCATTTTTGCCAATCACATGCAATGTTTAATTTTAAAATACTATTTTTCGCACACCCTGATGTATAAAACAGCTCTGTGGATAATATTATCAAGTAACTATCAAGGTTTTATTACTAAGAGCAAATCTACTTCCTTCTCGTTTCTACTTACCATTTTATATTAAAATGTTATTACTGAATGTCACCAGGGGAGTAATTAAAGAGATTTCTACAGCATAGGTCTTGTCTGTAATAAGGTGAAGAAATTAGCACTGCAAAATGTTGCTATAGATAAATTAATTAAAATCGTTTAAATTAGGTATCGTTTATGACTCAATTCTATAATATTATACATTATTAATAATGTTGGAGGTGTACTTTTGCATTTATTTATGCTTTGGAATAACTGTAAAATTAATAAACTCTTTAATACATTTTATTCAAGTGTCTTAGGATCACTAAAGTTTTAATTTTATTATGAAATATTTCTAGAAATAGATGCAGATTTAGTTAATTTAAAAGCCTGATTTAACACGTGTATATTCCTTATTAACCAAAAACAAAATTTTGACAAAGAGCACTGAAATTGACTAAATCCTCGGAAGTTAATATTATCATGGGCGATCTAAATGCAAAAGTAGCTAAAGGGCGGAGAGAGGATACCGTGGGAGAATATGGCTTGGGTACACCAAATGAGAGGGGAGATAGCCAATACGCAATCAGATAGACTTCATCATTATTAACAAAAGATTCAGGAACACCATTCAAAATAGTAAGACCTACCCTGGTGCAGATGTTTTCACAGACCACTCACTGTTGGCCGATACATTAAAAATGAAACTGAAGAAGCACAAAAAACATCAGGCCCTACAGTATATAGACACGAGAAAGCTTTTAGAGCCAGCAGTGAGAACAGAAGTGCAAGCGGAATTGAACTCAAGATTGGGTAGTATTAACCTAACAATAAATGTAGATAATATTGAAACCACGTGGAGACAGATTAAAAGTTAGTCAAGCTCAGCTGAAAAGCATCAGAACCAAAACTAAAGCTTGGATCATCGATCCTGAAATTAATGGACCACCGTAGATCATATAAAAATTCTAGTAACGCCATCTATGTGTCAGTCTATGGACTTTTGAATGGTCTAGTACAATTTAAACTTTCTGCGAAGTAGCAAATATCCAATGGACATTTAAAAACGGGTTGTAAGTGATAAAAGCTCTTCATAGAAAGCTGATGATGACGATGCCAGCCCTGGACATACCAGCACGTTAACAACCGCTGAAAACGTTGAGCCAGTGGAGAAAATTTGCTAGGATCATAGCTGGTGACAAAATACAAGTATATGGTTATGACGTCGAAACCAAATCCCCATCATTCTAATGCAAGCACCTAGAAAGGCGAAGTGAGTTCTTGCCAGAGGGTCGTAAAGCCAATAAAGAATATTATCTTGAAGTTATCCTCTGTTTGCGTCAAATAATATGAAGCAAACGCCCGTATTTATGGCAAACCTACAATCATCATTGGATCACGATATACAACTGCTACACATCCTTGCTTGATGTGATTTTATGGCCAAAAATCACACCGCAATCATACCTCAGTAATTGTACTCACGGACTTTGGCGTTCTGCGAATTATTCCTAAAACTGAAAAAGTCGCGTTTTGCCACGATTGAGGGGATAAAGACACCATCGCTGAAAGGATGAACTCCGCTGTGTAGCTTAGCACACATCGATATTGATATTGAGGAATAAATAAAAAACCTCGTCCAGTTCCACCCCTCCTCCAACTAAGAGTGTAATGTCAGTATTATTTGTAGTTGATGTTCATGTGGTTACTTTTTAAAAAAATGAATGTGGATAGAAATTTTCAAAATTATGGGTGAACAATATAAAATTAGAATACTGTTAGTTGTTTTACAAAATCTACTTTTGATAAAATATAATTTTGCCTTAGCGTTTTTTTTTCTTGGAATTTAAAACCTTGAACGAATGTAAATGCTCATTGAATGTACCCAAAAAAGCATGGCCGTTCAAAAACACAAAAATAAATTAGTTTTTCCTTTTTAAGCGTTATGAAAAAATAATTCGACACTGGTATTTTGTTGTAATTTATTTTCGCACACTAAAGTTCACTCTTGTATTGCAATTTTAATTTATATTAGCCAAGGTCACAGTATGTAATTATTACATAAATATAATCTTAAAAAAAATATGTAACTGTGAATATGCTACAATTTGCATATTGAAATATGTTATTATACCAACGCCTTCGATCTTCTGATTTTGATTCTATAATATAGGTGGACATTTCTCTCAAACACGACCTACGAACTTTGTTTATTTGTTCCCAAATTGAAAATATTTTTTTCTAAAATCTTTGATGCTTTTGAAGTAGGAAGAATTAATATCCGGTCATAATTGTTAACATTGTTTTACTAGGCTAATGGATGTCGATATATCTTACAGTCATTGTGTGCATGATCCATGTAAACTTCCTGACGCTTACAAGGAAAGATAAAAAAGCTATTTATAGTCTTCTCATTTTTTACAGATCCAAAATTCTGATCTCCCATGTCTATGGTAGATACGGGCCTGTCCTGGCTCCGCTACTTTCCACCGCTACCTCTCCATCTACCGTTAACTATGCGTGAAAAAGACTCATCACCTCGCAAAATGTTGGTCGCATCCGGTGGGCATAGCAGTCCGAAACAAGCAGCTGTTTATCCATTGTCAGTGAGAGTTCCTCCTGGCGATGAAATGCCATTTGATTTGTCCAGAAATACTAGATCGCCAGGACCGCACATGTCACCGGCGGGACGACCGCCTCCAGGACCACAGGATGGGGATGACCAACCGTTGGATTTGAGGGTGGAGCATAAGAAGTTGAGTTTGGTTATCATGCGACGACAGGTAAATTTGACATTTATTTCGAACCAATAAAGACACATCTGTAGGTACCAATTAGTTTTACGATTAAAACAAAACTCTGTTTGTTCTAGATTGAAGACGAAAACCGAAACCTGATCTCGCCAACACCAAGCATTTCAAGTGATAAAGATGAGGTCATCGTTGAAGACAAATCCTCTCCCCCACCTTCAAACAACAACAACAACAACGTACCTAAACAATACTCGCCACAAGTGCCCGCATATCCTGGAATGCTGTTCCCACCACAGCCTCTCCATCCAATGATGCTTGAAGCTATGTATCGCGCTCAAGGTGGCGATAAAGTACCACGCCTCCCACTACCATATCCCACATCGCCAAACTACCCTCAACGGTACCCTTTCCTCAGTCCAAACATGCTCAGTCCACCGGTGAACAATGCGCCTAGCACACCGCCAACGCCAAAAGTGTTTGACACATCAGCAGGTGGTAAAATTAAAGACCGTTACGCGTGCAAGTTCTGCGGTAAAGTTTTCCCGCGATCAGCGAATCTTACGCGGCATCTACGAACCCACACAGGCGAACAACCATACAAATGCCGGTACTGTGAACGCAGCTTTAGTATTTCGAGTAATTTACAACGACACGTGCGTAATATTCATAACAAAGAAAAGCCGTTTAAATGTCCACTATGCGAGCGATGTTTCGGACAACAAACCAATTTAGATCGACATTTGAAGAAGCATGAGGCGGACGGTCCTACGATATTGGATGATCGAAATATTCAGCGGAGAAGCAATTTATCACGAACGATCAGTGAAGAGTCGTATTTTGAAGAAATCCGATCGTTTATGGGTAAAGTAACAGATGGTAGATTATTGCAACATTTGCACAGTAGCGGTACAAAAAATCTTCCAAACTTCCATTTACCGATACCATCGAAGTTGTTCGACTCAAGCAAGACTCAAGAACATAGTAGTGCAAGATCACCTGTTATTGAAGATGGGAAACGGGACTCGTCTTATTTTTCGGATAAGGATAATTATTCGTCGAGGTCATCGACTACATCGGAGACAACATCGCATAAGGAAGAGGACGTGAGTGAAAAGTGCCACCCAGATGACTGTACTAAGGAGGATATGGAGGATAATAATAATAATAGTAATAGTAACAATAACAGCAATACATGATTAAAGGTAAAATGTGATTTGTTTTAAGTTAATATTTCAGTAAACATAAAACGAAACGAAAAATTATACACTAAACTTTTTGATACAGCAATTGAAGAGAAATTGAAAGTTGTCAGATTTATTGCGTCCAATCTTGCTGGCGAATTCAATTGCGTTACTGAATAGACCTGTATTTAGATATTCTGGACAGAAACATAGGTCCACAATCTCAGCAGTCGAATGCTTAACTATTTCTAACTGTTACAACTGGGTCGCTCTATCTCTTGAACTAAAAACTTCAAAGTTGTCAGATTTATTGCACAAAAAATTTTCTAGGCGCATTTTTTTGAGATTCAATCATCTTCACTGTTTTCTAAAATCACTACCTACATTTAACAAAATGTAAAGTCTAAATAATGAGCATTTTAAAAGTTTTGTAACGTTTCGACGCTTTTTTACTGAAATATTAACAATTTATGTTTGAAAATTGTGATAACAACGAATCTTGTGTCTTCCAAAAATTTTCTACAATATTTTTAAAACTAAGTAAAAAGTAAACTTAAAGTAAACAAAAGTGCAGCTGAGCAGGATTATCATGTCCAAAATTAGTAAAATTTCTAAAGCGTCACTTATCGGGAATTACTCTAACTCTCTGGTAAGCCGTCTCAATATGATATGATATTTTTGAATGCTAATCGATTAGTAGATAATTTCGTGCAAAGTACGAGTTCAAAGTTTTTAAAAAATAAGTTTTTCAATACAGCAGAACTTCAAGTAACACCAAAATTTTCTAGAGTTTCTCTGAGCCTCTAAATCAACTGTCAACACTAACGATTCCAAATATTAAAGCAGTTAGTTTTAAAGTTCTAACAATACTTTAATTGCTGTCCTAAGATCGGTCCTTAGTTATCATCCTAGTATCTTTAGTGTAATTTTTAAATTACGTCTATCTGGGCAAAATTATAACAAATTCGAAGAAACTGATTCTGTAATCACACACTTGACCGAAAATCATGGTGGCAATGAAAGTGTCTTACGGCACCTTGTAGCGTATTTTGTATCAAGATTTACCTCTCAGTCCCTTAAAAATTCATTAAACACAAGAACTGAAGCCGCATCTCCACGCATTGTGGCAAACTATTTGAACATGGGCTGCAAATAGGGGAACAAAATGTTGAAACAAGTTAGAGAAACTCTAGTTTTATGGTTTACTTAGAGCATTGGACCAAGTCTGGCCAAAGTCGTAACGGTTGCTACCAGAGAACTAAAAATTGTATTTTTGACAAAAAGAAAAAATTGGTTTTGAAATGTATCGAGAACTATATCACGCGCTGTACAAATATTTATCCAAACAAATAATAATGAACGGTAAATATCAAGTTTACTATTAAATTGAACAAGCTTTGGAAATGTTTAAAAGTAAATAAATAAATATAAAAAAGGTGTTGCACAATAATAATGCTAGCTACAAGCATTCATTCATTGAATAAAATTCTATTAACCTTTACATGGCGATACCATAAAATATCCGCTCCTATTTCAATCAATTGATCTTAGATGTATAGTTTAATGACTTAATTTTAATTTAAATCTCCCTTTAATTAAGATAATCGGTCGAGCAAATTAAGCGAACAACACATACAAAAAAGCTAAATGTTTATTTTAATCCATTAGTAGCAGCAGAGATAATTCGAAATAGATTGTATATAAAATCAAAGTTCGGATTGACAAATTCATTATTTGTTGATTGTGATTTATTGGATTTCTGTTTAACGTAGTAAGTAGTTGGGAGTTTTGACACCCTTATTTATTTTCAGATGATTAACGTTTACGTAAATATTATCATTTACCTATTTTTTTCAAAACTCAATTTTAATTCAAGGTTTATTTCTTTTCCAAGAGCTACCGAAATATACGCTCAAATATAGGGCGCTCGTTCGTGTACATGAACCCAATCTTCTCCTCATTGATTGGAAAACTATATCAAAAATACCAGGGCTGTTTCTAGTCGAATATCACCTGGAAATAATGCGATTCATTAGGTCCTCCACATTTTCTACAGGAGTACCTAGTGTAAACTAAGGACTTCAGGTGGCTTCACATGAAAAAATCCAGTGGGTTTGAATCCAGGGATCGTACAGGCCATAAGTGAGGTCCACCTCGGCCAATCCAACGATTTCTGTATGTTTCTCACGAGCAACCCCCCGGCTAAAATTCGCTGGTGCATAAACCACATGGCATTTCTTAATGGTATCTACGTTTTCCACAAAATCCAGGAAGCGTGTGTTCCAGTAAGTCGCGATATACCTAGTCGAATTATTCGCAAATATTCTTGGTATGTTGAAATGTATTCAAACTTATGTCAGGCATTGTATATTCTTACTAATTGCATGGCTTAATTAAATATTTCCTTCCTTCGATAATGGTATTTAAGAAAAATTGCATAATTTTATTATAATAATATTATGTTTATAACCATAGTTTTTATTGCACATGTTGTTAAACGAGATTCTGCTCTTCAAAATATGGGATATTTATTATTACTTGTAATTTTTATGGGCAGCTCTATAAGAACGATTTGGCCTTTGCCTTTTTAGCTGGCGCCGTGTACACAGTGCCGGCTCGTTATACTATTGAAAATGCATCTGCATATTTGTGAATTACATTTGTTTGATTTTGTATTTTCAAAAACGACGACAGCTATGCGTATCTTATCTTATTACTCTTATTCACAACTAACTTATTTGTGAAACTATACATTTTAATCGTTTTTTCTACTTTCCTAGTTATTTTTATGTACGTTAGTATTTTTATACTTTATTTCCTTATATCTTCAATTTATATTACCTACCAGTTTCTTAAAATATAATTTTCTTTATATTCCTTATACTCTCAACTTGTTGTTTCCTCAGGGTTACTTTTTTCTTCTTCTGTTTTAAATTTACTTAATGGCTTACTTTCATGTTGATTTTTCCTTCGTGTTTCTCCAAATATACAATATTTCTAAAACTCCTTATTGTTGTTTCTTTCCCTGAACCCTCAACATTTTCTTATTATTATTCTTCTTTTCCTGCTTTGTCTTTATTATAATTTGGTGTCTTTTCCTTTCTGTTCCTGTTCTTATTAAGTTTTTTATCCACAATCTAATATTTAGCGTGATATTACCATTATTTCCACTTGCTTTAACTATATTTTGATCTTTCAGATTATTTTAATTTGTATTTTATTTCCTTATGTTTTCAATTTATATTACCAGTTTCTTGAAATATAATTTCCTCAAACTCTTGACTTGTTTATTAACTTCTAACCCTTTGCTTGGATTTCGCATTCTCTATTTAAAATCTATTAATATTATTATTCTTTTCTCACGATTACTTTATGCTTTCTTCTGTTATAAATGTATTTAATTCTTACTCTTCCTTATCTTAACATTTTATGCATTTCTATTTAATTTTTTCTTTGAACTGTTGTTGAGCTATTTTCTAAAACTCCTTAGTACGTAGTTAATATACTACTAAACCTTTACCGTACTTTTAATTTCTTTTTTCTTCTTCTTTTTTAGTTATGATTCTTCATATTTTTTGTATTTTCCTTGCTGTTCAATTCTTATTACGTTTTTTTTATTGTTGTCTGATTCTAATGTCTAACGTGATATTTCCATTATTTCTACTTCCTTTTACTATTTGGATCTTACCTTGGGTTTCGCATTCTCTATTTAAAATCTATTATTATTATTTTCTGACGATTACTTTATGCTTTCTTCTGTTTTAAATTTATTTAAGGTCTTACTCTTTCTTATCTTAACATTTTATGCATTTCTTTTTGATTTGATGATCCTCTAGAATATTTTAATTCAAGGCTTACTTTCTCTTTATTCTATTTCCTTATTTCTTTAATTTATATTACCATTATTTTCCTTATGAATTTTCCTTCCTTTTTACTACTAACTCTTTGCTTGGATTTCACATTGTCTATTTAAAATCTGATTTATTTATTTTCTCACGACTACTTTTATCTTTCTTCTGTTTTAAATTTATTTAATGTCTTACTCTTTCTTATGTTAACATTTTATGCATTTCTTTTTGATTTGATGATCCTTCAGAATATTTTAATACAAGGCTTACTTTCTCTGTATTTTATTTCCTTATTTCTTTAATTTATATTACCATTATTATAATTTTCCTTATTAATTTTCCTTCCTTTTTACTACTAACTCTTTGCTTGGATTTCACATTGTCTATTTAAAATCTGATTTATTTATTTTCTCACGGTTACTTTTATCTTTCTTCTGATTTAAATTTACTTAATGGCTTACTCTTTCTTATCATAACATTTTATGTATTTCTTGTTGATTTTTTCCTCAAACTGTTGTTGAAGTATTTTCTAAGACTCCTTAGTAGTCAATTTACTACTAATCCTTTATCTCACTGTCGATTTCTTTACTTCTCTTTTTTAGTTATGTTTCTTCCTATTTTTTTCTATTTCCCTTTGGTTCCTTTAATGTCCCATTCTGAACGCTCAACAATATGAGCTTCTTCGAACTTTGCTGAGCTATTTGGTAAAACTCCTTAGTAGTAGACTGTTTAGTAGTCAATTTACTAATAAACCTTTACTTCACTGTCGATTTTTTTATTTCTCTTTTTTAGTTATGTTTCTTCCTACTTTTTGTATTCTCCTTTGATTCCTTTAATTTCTCATTCTGAACCCTCATATTGTTTATTATCTTGGAAATTTCTTAAATACTTTTTGTGATCTATCCTAAATGTTCTTATTATCTTTTCTTTTCCTGCTTCATCCTTATTACGATTTGGTGATTTTATTTTTCTTTCTGTTATGTGCTTCTTACGTTTTTTTTTATTTTTATCCGCAATCTAATGTCTAACGTGATATTTTACTATTTTTGGATCCTTCACACTTTTAATTCAAGGCTTTCTTTTAATTTCTCATTCTGAACCCTCATAATGGTTATTATCTTGGTAGTTCCTTCAAATCTACGTTCATATCACTTTTTATTACCTATCTTACATCTTCTTATTATTTTTTTCTTTTCTTGCTTCTTCTTTATTATGATTTGGTGTCTTTTCCTTTCTGTTCTATTTTTATTACGTTTTTTTATTATTGTCTAATGTCTAACGTGATATTTAAATTAATATTTCTACTTGCTCTTACTATTTTATTATCCTTTAGAACATTTTAATTCACGGCTTACTTCCTCTATATTTTATTTCCTCATATCTTCAATTTATATTACCAGTTTCTTGAAAAAACATAATTTTCTTTCTATTCCTTATGCTCTCAACTTGCTTATTTACTACTAACCCTTTGATTGGATTGCGTATTGTCTATTTAAATATGTTTCCTTTATTTTCTCATGATTACTTTTTTCTTTCTTCTGTTTTAAATTTACTTAATGGCTAACTCTTTCTTATCTTACTATTTTATGCATGTGATGTTGATTTTGTCTTCTAACTATATTACGAATTTCTCCAAATATACCAAATTTTAGCTATTTTCTAAAACTTCTTATTAGTTAATTTACTAGTTAACCTTTATATCTCACTTTCGATTTCTTTATTACTCTCTTTTAGTTTTAATTTTCTTTTGGTTTTTCTAATTTCTGATTCTCAACCCTCATATTGTTTATACCTTTTGCATCTCTTCAAATATAATATATCACATCTCTTTTTGTTACCTATCTTACATGTTCTTATTATTTTTTCTTTTCCTGTTTTGTCTTCATTATGATTCGGTGTCTTTACCTTTCTGTTCTGTTCTTATTACGTTTTTTTTTCTTATTTTCCGCAAACTAATGTCTAACGTGATATTTCTGTCATAATTTCTACTATTCTACTTGCTTTTACTATTTTAATTCAAGGCTTAATTTCTGTGTATTTTATTTCACAATATCTTCAATTTATATTACCAATTTCTTGGAATATAAATTTTCTTTATTATGTCTTATACTGTCGATTTGCTTATTTACTACCAACCCTTGGCATTATCTATTTAAAATCTGTTTCCCTTATTTTCCCACGATTACTGTTGTCTTTCTTCTGTTTTAAATTTACTGCTGCTTTTTATCTTATCATTTTATGCATTTCTTGGTGATTTTTTCTTCGAACTATATTGAGAATTTCTCTAGGTATACTACATTTTAGATATCTTTTAAAACTCCCTATTAGTTAATTTACTATTAAACCTCTAACTCACTTTTGATTTCTGTATTTATTTTTTTTTTTTACTTAAGCATATGTTTTCCTATTTCTATTTTACATTGGTTTCCTATTTTAAACCCTCATATTGTTTACTATCTTGGCAATACCTTAATTAGTTCTTTTCTATTTTTTCTATGGGTTTAATTTCTTCAAATATATTGTAACATCCATTTTTGGTACCTGTTTTACATGTTCTTATTTATTTTTTGCATTTCTTGCTTTGCCTTTATTTTGATTTGGTGTATTTTTCTTTGTCTTCTGTTTTAAGTACGTTTTTTTATTGTTGATTATTAAATAGTATATTTTCTAATGTATTTATGTCCTATTTTGCATATTTTACCAACCAGCTACATGATCCATAATACTTTGTGTTTCAATGTACCTAATAGTAATAACTGGGCATTTATTCTTACTAGCAATTTCCAATCCACCTGTATAATTAAAAAGTATTTTATATCCATTAGCTTGTCAATGTAAAACAGTTTTTGAACGCCCATAATATTTAATTAAAAAAATCCGTTCTACTTTTCTTAGTCTTCCTATGAAAGAAAAAAAAAAACGAGTTATCGTGTGATAAGTGTGAGTAGCTACCAAACAGAAAATAGCGTAGAGAAAGAAATTTGTAATAAATATCGAAATAAGGAAAAGAATAATTGATACGCATCATCATCTTCGGACTGGCATGTGAACGGATATTAAATTCGATTCTCGCCGTCACATATTCCATTGACTTGTATTATGCCAAATCAGATCTTATTTGTGCATTTAGTTTCTTTCAAATAAAGGCTAAGAGAAACTACTGTTGACTTCAAGGTTCATTTGGTAAATTTGTTGGAAATATAGAAACGTAATTAAAGGTGGGTTTATTAAAATGAAATATAAAATATTGAAGTCGCTTATATTTGGGTTGGAGTTACTGTTTTTTCCGAAAAATATTGATAATGAAACACGTCAATCCTGTATATCAAAAAAACCTTGAAACTGCAACATAATATGTTGGGGACATGTGTATAATACCAACATAACAAAAACCAAAAATCAAAGATACGTACTTTTTTTTAACACACTTCGTAGTCTCCATTTTTTATATTTTAGTTAAAAAATATATTAAAAGAGATAATTCATTATTAATTTTTAAACACCTACACAGTCCATTTTGGACTGGAGTGTAATTTATTTTCGAAATAAAGAACACTCGATCTCCACAAAATCAATATCTCGAATTATTAATTGCCACCAAATCTTATTATTTTGTTGTATAAAACTTTATTTAATTTTTAAGATGTTTCTGATTGTTGCCTTTGACATACTTATTTTGGAGTTGTAATACATAGTTTCTTTCAACTTATATTTTATTCCATAGGATCAGGACACAGTGTAACTTATCGGAGTTAAGATTTAATATCAGGAGATAATAAAATTATAAAGAAAAGTCTTATACATCCCATAATATATTGTTAATAATATTTTTCAACAAACCTATTTGTTCTTTAATAACATTAAAATTTATTTCACATTTATAAGTTTTAGACAGTTTTTCAAATGAACTTTAGAAACTCTAGTGTCTTGTTAGTCTTAATGATAAAAAACATAATGTATATGTGTTAAAAACAACTTTGAAAAGAACTACAACAAACCTTTTATTCTTTAGATTTTGACCGTCAATTTCCTAAGGGTTTCTGTTTGAACTAATCCAATCCGTTTGAAAAATCGACATAAGAACACCAACAAATTGTGTACTCTATAAAGCAGTAATTACGCAAACACTAGATTACCAAAAACAAAAAAAAGCTGTAGGTATAATTACTTTTTCCACTTCTTAATTTCATGTATCATTAGGTAAGAACCGTACATTATACTATGTAGGTATATCTAACATATTTTTAAAAAATCAACAATTTAGCTTTCTTTTTCGTGGCTTAAAGATCAACAACAAACCATTGATCCACAAAATGAATTGAAAACTATTATCAAAACAATCTTTTGTTTGGCGTTAATTAGTGAACAAAAAACCGTAATACAATAGGACTAGATATAGCATAATTGAAGAAAAAATGCTATTATTGTCCGTATTTATAAAAGGCAATTCTATGATGCGGTGATATTGCAATTAATAGGTTTTCAAATTAAAAAAAAAGTACTACACATTATCTGTTTGGTTGAATAGGTATTATCGGTACTATGAGCTTTAAATGATCGAATAATAATTAGTGAATTTTCTATAATACTATAATAATTACCGTGTATATGAATCAGAAACGAATTAAGTGCATTTATTGGTAGATTGAGAATGTTTTCACTTGATTATGGCTATACACTTTAGAATTTTATTTATTGTGTTGTAATATTATTAGCTCTCATAGAGGGAAGTTATGCAATTTAACATTCTTTAGAACAGTGCTTTACACAGGACATGAAGCGAAATTAGTATCGATTTTTATTTCAATCTCTTCGCATGTTTTTCTACATTGTTTTATTTATATGGTAACAGTTTTCATTATTTGAGGGGTCATAAAGTCAAGCGGAAAATTTCATTCAATAAAAAAAAGGTCCATTTAGTTTTAATGACTTTTTGATTTTTTATAAATCATGATGGATTTTGAACTCTAATGTTTAATAATGTGTGTGTTTTTCATTTTGTATGCACGCTAATTTTATAAATTCCAACCAAATTCTATACCCAAAATATGTGTTTTTTTTTTTAATTCTTTAATTTTATATAAATATTTAGATTTTGCATAAAATAATTGAATTTTTAATGTAGTTTACCAAATGCAGTCCCTATAATAATTTTCTCAACATATCGGAAAATAACAACAAAAACTTTTGGGATCACTTGTTCATAACTCATAATCTAAAAATTTGTTTTGGCTTATTTTGAATATTTTGGTAATTTATTTTTTTTTAGTTTGTTATCGATTATTATACTTTTATAAATTCATTAGATTATATTAGTTTTAATTTTTTTCGGCAAATCCAAATTTTTATTTCTAGCATTGTTTGATCATTGTTAGTTTTACATTCAAATGGGCGCAACATTTTATTTTTTAAGTATTCCTACAGAATTTTCTGAAGGGATAAATAAAATGCTGGCAGTTAGATTATCTTGAAAATTGCATTCCAAAACATGTTTCTTATTTATGTATTGTAGTTCGAAATAAAATGAAATTCTAAATCGGAAATAATTCCCGAAACAAAAATAATAATAATAACAATAATAAATCTTGATAATAAACAAATAGTACATAAAAATTAAGTAGTATTGAATTAAGAAGTTGCGAATGAAATTCCCTTTCTCTCTCTCGCATGAATTTTATCAAAACATAACAATTGATCAGGTTAAAGCAGTTTTTGTATTCTTTTCTGAATTTGATTGGAAGAAATGCTTTGAGGTAGTCAGGAAGTTTATTTAAATGCCAGTAAACGTTATATGTAAAGCCTCGACGAAAAAGTGTAGTGTGAGGAGCTGGCTGGCTGACGGAGAGTCCTTGTGTCTCAAATTCAAAGCATGCACGTGTACGAAAACGTATTTTATTATATAAATATTGAGGGCATTGGTTAATAATAAATTTGTGGCAAAAGGTAACAAAATGAAATCTTCGTCTAGTCTCCATCTTCAGCCAGGTAGCCTCAGCAAGCTTATATGATTAAGCATAAATTTTTGTACCTTTCGATACGGTTGGAATCAATTGAATTTTAAGTTTTTCGGATATTATGTATCGATGTGGATACGAAATTGTTAAGCCAGCATATGCTTATTGGAGACACTTCGTAACATGATCTTTAAAACGAAGATTATTGTCTATAAGCAGACCCAAATTTTTGGCTTTGGTTATTAAAAAGTCATAAGTCAAACAAAATGATAGCGCGTATTTTTTAAATTTTGACCCTCTTTTTATAACCTCCAAACCGTGCCAAATTTGGGTCAAATCCTTTAAACTATTTTATAATAATCGTGACAGATAGATTGACATACAGACTTACCCAACACTTATAAATAAAAACTTTCACCCCCTTTAGTAATAATCAAGGATTGTACTTTTCTTCTCTGAAACGTAAGGATTGTTTGTTATTGCCACCGAGGAGAAGCGTTTAAGCGCCAAAACATGTAGAAATGAAGTTCCCAATGACACAAACTGACTATTTAATTTTCTCCTTGTTAAACTGAAGAACTGCTGATATAATCGCTCATATATTAGACATGAGTTTCAAAGCTAAGTCTACAGTTTAAAGAGTTCAAGTTGGCTCACAGGAAATCATTTTCCTATGCATTTCCTTAATATTCCACAATATATTAATAAACATCAATTCTACTGCTAACTAATTTCAATCATTCTAAATGTCAATTCAATACAAAAATTTACATTATAATAGCAATTCTTTCTCCTATTTGAGATTCATTACATTGCATTCAATTATGTTAACGATATTACACCTATTTTAAAGTAATAGGTAATCTGTGTAAAGTGCCTAACATTGCGCAGATTTGCTTGTAAAGTTATCGCGTACTTTCCTTAATCAGACCGTCACAAAAAGACAGTTAACTATATTATTCCTTTTTTTTTCTTCTTTCGTATTTTAATCGTAGAGATCTGTTTTTGTTATTATTCTTTGTGCTAATACTATTTCGAATTTAATTTAAAAGGCTTTATATACGTGCCGGTCAAAGAAAGTGATTTTATCGAGCATGAAATAATTGGAAAGTGATTTTTATTGAACAACGACGAAAATAAAATGAAAAAAAATTATTGTACTACGCCTTGTCTATGTGCGCTAATAAGCGATTTAGTTTAATATATTCGTAAAAGAAGCAATTTGTAGAGCGATGTCACATTCCTAGCGTTAACTGTAAAAGGATAATAATTAAACCTTGATTAAACGTAAGAGTTAATTAACAGCGCGCGGTCTTTAAGCACTATTTGTTAGACCAGATATGGTTTGTATACTCTACTTTTTTTATTATTTATCCATTTAGTTCGATGTTCATAATATAAGTACAGTACTTCCTGATGAAAATGTTCCTGTTAGACGAGGGTTCCATAAAGAATGTTAGTGGTTTTTTATTTAATAATATTGGAGTGGCATCGTTTTCTGCAAAACAACTTTTACCGATTTTATATTGATTTAAAAGCTGTTCGCATAAAACCTTTTTCTCTCAACGATTAGTCCGAAGTCGAACCAGTCATGAGGTTAGTCTTTCCAACTACTTATTTTAATGAAACTTCGAAAATAAACTAAAAGACGACCAACTAAAAACCCGGAAAACCAATTCTTAATTTATATGAAGGTATTTCGATAATGTTGAAAAGTGACCCCTCTGTAACTAAACCATCTCATTCTTCGAACAAGAAAACACAGCCCATCTGTTTCTAAAAGTTGAACAAAGAAAAGAAACAAAAATTATATATTTTTGTTATTCATGTACTTGCTGATGTGTTTATTGCTTTTCGACTAAAAAGGCCCTTTTCTAGGTAGGTACCACTTCTTTTATCACATTGGAAAAGGCACCAGAGATAATAAGTTTATTCTTTACATATGTTGTATAATATTCGTAAACTTAAAACTTTTAGAAACATTTGGTAACAATCCATTTAAAATAATATTCAGAAAATATTATTAACATATCATAAACTACCCAAAGATATATACAGGGTAGGACAAAAGTACATTATATTGCCAGTGTGTCTTTGTTTTATTACACACTGCTCGGTTCTTTTTCTGCAATATTAACTTGTATATTTGGTTCTTCAAATTATTTATTTAATAGCAAATTATTACTTACTTTACTAGGGTTTAGTGTCCATATTTGTACAAAAATTAAATTAACTTTTTCATTTAAGCACCATTTCATAGTTTCTTTTCTTCGGGGGCTAATTTCTTGGAGATTACATTTATTGCCTTCAAAATATATTTCCTTGTTTGGCTTCAATAATTATCTTCATTATCGAGTGTACATTTCTCTTTTATTTAATGTATTATCCTTCTAATTTTACTCTTCTATTCTTATTTCTGCTTCGGCTTATTATTTTCTTGATCTTTTATTACTTCTACTATTATAATACCCTATACTTCCCAATTTTTGTTTGTATAGTTATTCTTACCTTTTTTCTTGCATATTTCTTTAAGTTATAAGTTAAGGAATGCAAATGGTTGTAGCACTTTTTTTCTGTTTGCTTATTGATTAGCAAAAAATGGGATTTACCTTCATTATTGATTACTTTTTTGTTAACTTCTTTTCTTCTTCAATCTTCCCTTCACTCTATTCTCCATTCCTCGCTTTCCTTCTGTTTTTCGCTTCCCTTTTATCTCCTATTCTCATTTCTTCCCGACTCGTCCCTTCTTTTCTCTTTACATGATTTCTCTTGCCTTCTTTTCTTTTCTCTTATTTTCTCTTCACTTCCCTTCTCTGTTCTTATGTTTTTCTCTCTCCTATTCTCTTCCCTTTATTTTTCTTATTGTCTTCTCTTGATCGCTTAGTAGCTTTCCTTATATTTCCAATATTCTTTACTAGCTTGGATAACAGAAGGCATTTCTTGGATCAACGATATAGTGACAAAAATCATTAGGAACACCATTTTCAAGATTTTCTATAAATATTATGTTTTAGTAAACTTTGTATTTTGAAAAGTCAAATGTTATTCTATCAGAAATTACCATAAAAGAACTGAGAATCACTAAAAACCAAACATATAATTATTATTATTATCGCAATGCATAATGTTCCATAGCAATTCAATTATTTCGAAGAAGAGAACAATAGTAATACTGTTCGATCTCTAACTATAATTTAATTAATTCACATGTATGTATGTGCATGTTACATTGTAACTTACGTTGCTTATAAATATTGAAAACGCCATGAGACAACTGTTACATAACATATCGAGGAACAGGTGCTTTTATATGTTTAAATCATCAACCAGAAACCAATACATACTAGATATTGAAAAAACTACCTAGTGTAAAGATATTCTATTTTTTAGTACAAATTGTTTTTATTTTATGTTAATGAAAATACTCTTACTCTGCTCTATTTGTTAATTTGCAGACCAACTGTCAAATTTTGTAGAACACCATCTCAGTTATAAAACGTGAAATTAAATTTATGTTAAATAATTTCGCTCAAATCTGTATTTTGTATGACATCAAATAAAAAAGAAAAACATAAGTTGGATATACAGTTAAATCTTCTGTTGGCATCTATATTTTATATATTTTTGTCTTATCTCTAATCTTAAATTCGTATTTTTTTGTTTTCTGTTTTGTCCGCCTCTAATCTAGAAGCCTGCCTGATGGAATCCAACTAAGAGGTCATCGTAGGCTCGGTCATTACATCGCTGTTGCCATATAGTTAGATATATCTTCAAAAGTATTTAAATACTAATATGTTGTAAATTTTATTCTTAAAAATTATCAGTAGGTAGTATTACTATAAACTTTAAACAAGCTAACTTTTCAATGTGACGTTCTGATTGGCTAAAAGTCACCAAATTTTAAGTTAAATAAATAATTGTAGCTAGCAGCAAAATAATGATATGAAATTTAAACTAGAATAGTGACTGACGAATAGATACGAAAGTCAATCAGTTAGAATTGAAATCCTACAGAATCCCGTCATTCAATTTGGTTCTTTAAATAATTGTATTTTTAATATTTATAATAAATAGTGATAATTATCAAAGCCTATTTAGTGTGGTTTTATAATATAATTTTAAACAATAACAGTTTTTGACAGCAGTGCTTAGAAGCATGACTTTCAAAACTGAAATAACAAGCGAAACGTCGCCTCTATTATAAAACATCAGTAGAAAATTTGGTTTTTGTTTATTTAATAGAACGATAGTAAAGAGCATTTTATTTTAAAAGATCTCATAATATTTATAAATAAAATTTTATGACCCTCTGGATTAATTTGTTACTGACTCTCAAAACTTAGCTTAAAATTTGTGGTTAGAATAATGATCTGACATAACTATATGTAAACCTTTTCTCATTAATAGTTGAAATGATTTTCTAGATCTATATGTTTGGCTTATGATTAACTATTTAATTTTAATATATACGTTCTTAGAGAAATTAGCTTTTTTTTAATTTTCAGTAGGTTTTGGAAGTAGCTTATCCACATTTAATATAAAATCACTATTAGATTTGTTGAAGATCTTGCTTTAAAAATTCTTGAATATACAACAAATGCGCACTGGGTTTGTTGTAACTTAATGAGAAACAAAAAGTGAGAAACGAGGCTATAAGAAAGAAATCTAAGCGCACCGATGCCCTTAAAGAACAAAAAGAACACAGAACGCTATAAAAAATCATCTAGAATCATTACACAGGCCAACACACATTTTGGTGCCTGCGATTTTTTAACTGTTCCTGAGTAATTTTTGGATGCAGAATGTAAAAAGGTTCTCAGATTTTGTCTATCAGATCTAGTTTTTGAGATTTTTTAAAAAATTGTGTATATAATTTACGTTATAACTGTTATAATATATAATATTACTATTGACAGTTAAAAAAAACAAAGACACATGGATTTAAGTATTTATTGCAAAAACTTAATTTACATAATTACATTAGTCACTAATCACATAAAAATTTTCTTTTATACGATTTTCTAGAATGGAGTTTACTAGGGCAGTCTCGCTGAAGGCTCCAGCAGTAGTCCGCCATCATGTGGCTATCCCATCGTCCTTGATAACGATCTTCCATAGTTTTAATATCCTGGTGGAATCTTTCCCCCTGTTCTTCACTACAATCACCTAAGTTTTCTGGAAAACGATCTAGGTGGCTGTGGAGGTAGTGAACTTTTATACTCATGTTACAGCCGAGAATATTAAAATTTGAAAGCATAGTTTCCACTAATTCTACGTAATTGTCTGCTTTATGATTGCCAAGAAAATTTTGTACTACTTGAACAAATGAACTCCAAGCGTTAGATTCAGTCTCGTTCATTGATGTGGTGAATTGTGGATCTTTAACAAGTTGCCTTATTTGAGGACCATCAAATATACCAGCTTTTAGTTTTTCCGTGCTAATGCCAGGAAATTTACGTGACAAATACCCAAAACAATTTCCATCTCGATTTAAGGCCTTCACAAATTGCTTCATTAGGCCTAGCTTGATATGCAAGGGCGGAAGTAAGATTTTTTCTCTTGAAACCAAAGGTTCGTTGATCACGTTTTGTATTCCTTGAATCATAACATCTCTTGAAGGCCAATTTTTGTTAACCCAGTGCTCATTTTTAGCTCTGCTGTCCCAAAGGCACAAAAAACAAGGATATTTTGTATAACCACTCTGCTGTCCAAGGAGGAAGTTAATCATTTTTAAATCAACACAAATTGACCACTGATGTTCTTCGTATTTAATTTTTCTCAAAACTAATGCTATTGTTTCATATTCTTCCTTCATGGTAGTAGAATGACCAATAGGAATTGAGCCATATTTGTTACCGTTATGTAAAAGAACACATTTTAAACTACGTTTTGAACTGTCAATAAAAAGGCGCCAATCATCTGGAGTGTATTCAGGCAAACCCATTTTTTCTAAGAGCCCTTTTATATTGTTACAGAATACCAAGTCATTTTCCTGAGTGAAAAAAGGCAGCAGATCCTTATCTCTTTTACGATAAAATGTAATATTAGTACCTCGACAAAGTAGATTTTTTTCTTTTAATCTGGATGCAAGTAATTCAGCGGATTCCTTTGAGAGATTCAGGTCTCTTATAAGATCGTTTAGTTCTTCTTGATTGAAACACTGCGGAGTTGCTAAATCTGCTTCAAAATCGCTGTCGTTTTCTGATTGAATTCTTTTAACTTCGTCAGACGTTGATGTTTCTGTATCATCTTCTGTCAGTTTGGGTAGACTGCTGAATGATGGAACGGGTATTTCTTCCGAATGCACTACAGGCCTTCTTGCAGAATCTAGATCAGGATATGTCCATTTGTGTCTATTGTTTCTATTTATGCCTTTAATATTAACGAGACAAAAATAGCAGTCGTCATGATGGTTCCGCGGTTCTCTCCAAACCATTGGTACACCAAACTTTAGGCACTTCCTCTTTCCAGTTGTCCACTGTCGCAAATGTTCAACACATGTTTTACATATGAAATGTGGGGCCCAAGATTTATCTTGATCTCCTAAATGAACGCCAAAATAGGCAAGATAAGCTCTTTTCACAAAGTCAGAAATCCTTTTTCTGCTCTCTTTCAAAGTGTATTCACCACACACATAACAAAAAACATCGGGATGATTTGCACAGGTACGTCTGCTTGTGGATGCCATTGTTTCAGTTTAGTGTCTTGATACTACAAAACGACCAAAATTTACACAAAATGATAGCACAACTTTACTTGGGAAAACTCAGTAATATACTAAATCAAGTACAGCCAAGCAGGTATAGAAGGATCGGGTCATAGGCAATTACAGGTATAAAAGTAAGTAAGAGCATTGTATTGAGTAGTTCCTAGTATAGGAACATTGGGTCAGGGACAATTCCAGGTATCCATTTGGCTAATTAGATTCTGGGAAATTCCTATTTTGACGATTAAGTACATATTTATCTCTTTATTTGTTTCTTTTATCAGAAAAAAATATATCATTTAACCTGTAACGTGTATCTCAAAAACTAGAGCTGATAGAAAAAATCTGGTGGCATTTTTGGAATCAGCACATTAAAAACATCTAAAATCAGATGTTAGATTTCTGGCACCAAATTTTTTTTTTCATTTTGTTGGCCTGTGTTATTAAATTATTTAGACTAAAATTGATTACATCATTGATTGCAAATGTGCAATTGCATTGTCACACAGGATAGTTGATAGGGCATTTCGAATACATTTTCCTGGTGCTTTTTTCAGGAGGTGCCTCCATGTCTATGTTTTAGAAGAGGTCGTTATTAACAAAAACAAAACTCTGATTTCACAAAGAAAAATAAGTATGCATTAGGATAGATGAGGCAACATCGCCTTCTACATAGATTAGCATAATGTATCACAGAGTGCCGATCTAGTGCACTATCTCTCTGGCAGCAAGGAAGTGGGTGGCAACCATAACAGAATGATTAGCCTGCGGTCACTTTTGTACCGAGTCCGTAAATAATATCGCAGCTATAGGAAGATTCGCCACAGATAGATCTTTAGCCGGCTACTCGTGCTATTAAAGATTATGATTATAAGGATTATTTTCTGTATACACTGTGTCACAAATTAAATATTATAACATCTACATAAGTTAACAATGAGTTGGTTGCCTACACGTAGGGTAACTGCCTATTATAATGGATTTGTGAGTGAAGAATTGCTTACTGGCATGCGATAATTGGGTAAATGCTACAAGTAGAGGTTTATAATATGTTGAAGACGACAAAGATGATATGTTAACGATTTTCTAACCCAAAAGCAATATGCAAAAGAGGAGTGCAAATAACATTGTTTTATATCTTATACATAGCTTACAGGAAAAATTTAATAGAAAATAGATTACACATAAAATACAGCGCAACGTTAACTAGTGTAAATTTGACGCAGGCTTTATCGGGAAGAGTTTTTTCTATAAGTTCTGTTGCCTGTGGAACTTTTCTGTCTCTATAGAAAGTTGCTTTTATTTTATTTTTTAGTTGTGCATATTTTTAGTACCGATATAAACAATAAGTCGACTTTTCCATGCATATATGGACCAATTCTCGTAAAAGTTATTTCACTAGCTGATTGGGACAGTCAAAATTGCGTTTTTGACCTTTATATTTCGATACCTCTGAAGGTGTAATTGACAGATAAGCTTTTACCACTGGTTGAAAACTATGTAAATTACCTGTTGAATACAGAAGGTAATTGTACTTTATAAATTCAAAAAGTTCATAATATATCCAATATGTAAATATAACGGCACTTGCAATGCGATTTAACGTAGTAACAAAACTGTCTAATCAATTCTATTTGACCATAGCTTTATGAACTTACCGACAGCCACATAACATTAACAAGACGTTTCTCACCTGCTTTATAGTCGTAATTGCCTCAAAAGAATGGCATAAAATGTCCCGCTAATGACAATATAACAGCCACTTATTTAGTTTTGTTTACATGTATTATGAATGATAGGTGTATAATATAGACTGGCAAACAACAATCAAGTGTTTTCTTTTCCTATTTATTCAGGTATTACATACCATGTAACACGTTATTACATTGTACTATTATTACTACAGGTTCTCTATTTTGTGTGTTCTGTATCGTTAAGAGTAATTTGTATTTAAAAAGCCATCTAATTTCGCTAATTAATATAAGAATTTTTTTTATACAGAATTGTATGTCAAGTATTTCTTTGTTCTTGTTGTAGTTTCAATTTTTCAGATATTTAATGAAGCTAACAACCAGAAATTAAAAAAAATCTGGTTTATTTTTTGTGACATACGAAATTATACCGGTTGTATTTATCAGAACATTTCTCACGCTTGTTTTGGTTACACTTTCGCTAATGATCATCTTATCAATATTGAAACAGTATACTTTAGGATTATAGGCGCCGGCAGAGATATTTCCAGGGGAGGGGCCAAACTATTTTAATATATTCAACATATTTCATTTACAATGTGTCCACAGATAGAGGTTGGAAGAGGAAAAACTTTTTTATTTGTAGATTTAGAAGAAAAAGTCATTCTTTATAAAAACGTCTGCTTGTGTCGAAACTACAATTTCAAATACCAAATTTACGATTACTATACAGGGTATATCAAAAATAACATTTTTAATGATTTTGATTTTTTTGTTTTTTTTTTTAATTTTATGAAAATATTTTCAAAATCGTGATTTATTACACCAATTGTACAAAAAACACTAATAAACTTTTTTCTCAAAGGGGTTGATTTCACAGCTACTATTAAAATAATAAAATTAAAAAAAAAAAAAAAAGGAAATGAAAATCATTAAAAATATTATTTTTGATATACCCTGTATAGTAATCGTAAATTTGGTATTTGAAATTGCAGTTTCGACACAAGCAGACGTTTTTGTAAAGAATGACTTTTTCTTCTAAATCTACAAATAAAAAAGTTTTTCTTCTTGCAAACTTTATTCAAGGTGACAACGAATAGAGTTTGGAAGAGCAAAAACTTTTGTATTTGCAGATTTAGAAGAAAAAGTCATTCTTTATAAAAAAAGCTGCTTGTGTCAAAACTACAATTTCGAGTACGAAATTTACGATTACTATACAGGGTATATCAAAAATAACATTTTTAATGATTTTGATTTTTTGTTTTTTTTTAATTTTGTGAAAATATTTTCAAAACCATGATTTATTACACCGATTGTGCAAAAACAACTAATAAACCTTTTTCTCAAAGTGGTTAATTTCATAGCTACTTTTAAAATAATAAAATTAAAAAAACAAGAAAAATTAAATTTTTGATATACTCTGTATAGTAATCGTAAATTTGGTATTTGAATTTGTAGTTTTGACACAAGCAGACGATTTTATAAAGAATGACTTTTTCTTCTACATCTACAAATAAAAAAGTTTTTCTTCTTCCAAACTCTATCCAATGTTTCAATGTTTTATTTTTATTAAAAATTTAAGCGTCACATTGAATTAGCCCCAACTTGGGGCCAGTTTTTCTGAAAGGTCAGTTTTTAAAAAGACCTATGTATCTTTGTTACGGGCGTAGCCAAAGTTAACGTAACTGTATGATTAAATAGTGAATCGTATTAAATTATTATATTACTTAAATATTAATTGATTAAAAATTTCCGTTGATCCCCCCGTTCGGACGCCTATGGTTGCAATTTAATTCAGTGTATTGGCTAACAAATGCTTCACACATGACATTTCACTCCAAGGCATTTTCGCGATACCTTTGAAAAACTTCTGCTAAGCCGTTATCTTATAACTCCTTTCGGAAGCAATTTCGCCGTAGAAGTTTTACGTGGAATTACAGTGAAATCCACTCTAGAAGTTGTGGCTTTCGTTTGGTCCATTAGTTTCTGAACACCCTGTATATACTTTTAAACCTTGGATGGGAATACGGGTTTATCTATTTTTTAGTTCATGTCCTAAATTTATTTTTTTTGATTTGTGTTTAGCAAACATTTTTTTTACAATATGCCGGACTTTTCAGAATGTTTAAATCCCCAACATATTGCTTCCATAAAGATTCTTTGTAATGCCACTGAAGATGGAATCTGCGCATTCCGAGACATGGTTGGCATATATAAACATGTATTCCAACCTAAGGTTTAAACGTATCTATATAAATATTTCGTAGAGTAGACGTTTTTTCATTTGAGATAAGAAATCATTAATATACAACCTAGAATTGAATCCTGTGAGACCCCACCAACCACAGTCCACATATCAGAAACCTCTGATCCCCATCAAAATTAGTTTACTATTCAGGGCAATATACAATTCATCTGGAAAATATATGTGCATTTCCCAAAGGGTAGTTGGCGTAAACAACAATAATATAATTAAAATTGAAAAACAAAATTTTTAGTAATTAATGCGTGTATTATATTACAAATACATAGCATACTATATTACGTAGTTATTTCACAACACCAGCCTTGTCATTATGACTTGTTAAACAACTACTCCAAACACATCAAAAGCAAAAAAAAAAAAGAAATTAAAGAAGAAACATTTTAGATAGTGAATCCAAAATATTACATGCCTACATATTACACTTCGATATAATCGTACAAAACAAGTATTTCATTGTAGCAGAATGTTTGGAGACCCAACCCAGTTTCTATAACACAAATTAGGTAACCAAGTTTACAGTGCTTATTCTTACACGGTGATCAAGTATTTCCAAGTCCGTATTTCAAAATTCTTAACAGAAAGATACGAAATATTTCCCACATTTTCTTTGTTGAATTTATTGCTCAGCAAAATAGTCTTCTGTAAATGTCTAAAAATCTTATCGTATAAGTCGGTTAGGTTTTAGTTCATTCATGATCTACAAGACAAATATCTCCAAATTTTTAGGATGACAACATATTATAAACTGCTAAATGATTATTTTATATTACTACATTCATAATAAATATAGAGAACTACATAATACATAAGAACTAGGCGTTGTCTTGCCAAATAATACATTCTTTTATACACATACAATATTTCACAGTTTGCACATTCGAAAAATAGCTAAGAATATGTTTGTTAAATCAAATAACAATAATAGAAGGCGGTATAAATTATTACGTAACAATTAATTGTAAAAAATAAATAGCGACATGAAATTTAGGTGTTCATTTAAGCCATTTATTTTGGCTGTCAAATTCAGAGACCTCGAGGGAGAGTGGATTCTGAGATTTAATGTTCATATAGATGAAATTTCGCAATAGATAAACGCATAAGTGGGTAATATTGCGCCTTCATTTCTAATTATTAAAAAGGAGATATTTAGTTATAATATAAACTGTATTAAATCTTTTTTATTAATAAATAATCAAATAATTAAAAGGTTTACGCAAATACAAAATAGAACAAAACAACAAATAAAATAACACATTGTTTTAATTATAATTAGGTATACGATGACTGACTACGATTTATTTTATTAATGAAATTGAAAAAGGGGCCCCTCCGGGGCCCGATCCCTTGGCAGCCACCTGCTCCGCTTTATTTTAAATTTTTAAATAGTAAAAAATATGTTAAAATAGCTTTTAGCATTACAATATTTTCCTTTAAGTATCGTTCTTATAGAATTGCAAAATTGGGATTTAGAAAATCATTGTACATTTGGATAAAGCAGGTTATGGGCCAAGTTAATCTATAAACCCGTATGGTCTATATTATCGCTAAAATTGTTAGGACTATGTACAGTTTATTTAATTAAATTATTGAACAAATACGTAGCTAATTACAAAAGAAGAATACGTACTTTCTAAACGGTATGACCAACTTACTCCACAAATTTCAATAAATTCGACAAAAATTCTTATAAAATGTAAAAAACACTGGTATACCAAAGAAGCCGTTTTTTTCTGTTAAATAGTAAGTGTACGTGGGTCTTAAAATGTTTTTCTTTTGTTATTTGAATTATAATTCACAATATTACTGTGCAATAATCAGTTGAATGAGCAAATAGACGGCATTCCAAGAATGTATTGAATGAAATGGCAATCGAATAAAATTCCTGCAACACCAGAAGAAAACGTAGTAACGAAAAACAAAAACAGTGATCAGGAAAAATGCAGCATCGCGTAGGTTCCTGAATGAATATACCCAAGCCAAACTAAATCTGATACCGTAAAGCTATTTAATTCTTTTTCATAGTCGGCTATCTCTATAGACATCTCAATTCGCATTAGTCTTTATGCCGATAATTCTTTGCCACAATAATATGTGTTTGGTTATCTGACATTTTCTTTCATTGGTCGAATAATATAAGTTGCCTCACCTTATTTTACCAAGAAAAACTTGTAGTTTAATAGTATGACATAAACTGAAGATAACAATAAGTCGTAATGTAATTGATATAATTTAAAAAATCTGTTTTGCTTTCTTGTATCGCAAATCATAGTGAGGTTTTTGAAAAATCGCTTTTTTATTATGTAGATATTCGGAATACCATAGAGTATCCTCAGCATTATATTTTTCATTAAAAAGCTGGAATTTTAGGATATTCGAAAATATATTACTTAATAGAAAAATTCAAACAAATATACACTTTTAAAATGTGTATAAATTACTTATTTATATTTATAGATTGATGCAAAGGTTGTAGAAAGATTACTGAATGTTGTGAAGCTGCACTTTTAAGCACGTATTGTATGTAATATATAAATTATAAATATTATTGACATTTGTTTCTTGTATCATTTAAATAAATCTGTTTAACACAAACCTTTATTAACCTCAAATCTCGATACTTTATAGATATTAGACAAACTAAATCTTTGATTTTATTAACTGTATTAGTATATTATTGTAAAAAAAAAACTGCACCGCCCAATGACCTATCTTCCCTAGATTTTAAGAACACATCACACTAATTCAATCTTAGTTTTGTTAATATTAACAATTCTGACTTTGTACCTACCTAATTCAAAGAAATGTTTTAAGAATTTAATTTTACATTGTTCCTATAAAACATTTTTAGACGAGCTGTAAATAATCAAATTTGTATTAATTATTATTAAAAGTAAATTAATTATTAAAATATTGTGCAATTTTGCATTTTCATAAGTTACCTTTCACTATTATGCTGATGATATTAATGTAATTTTATTTGAAGTAAGTTTATTTGTAAAAATATATTTGTAGTTATTAGATATTATTATTTAGTTATAATAATATTTGAATTATTGTTATTAATTTTAAATTATTATTTTTCATCTATTCTCATTGTTTTCCATATAGGTATATTTGTTTTGTACAAAGACTTTTAGATCTATTGTTGTTTATATTTTTTTTATTTTTTATAAGCCATAATTTGAATTTCTTGGTAACGGTTGCTTTAATTTCGCTTAATACTATTAAATAATGCAGAAAATCTTGGCCACTCAAACGCTAATTTTATTTTATTTTTGGCGCGGCCGTTATAATTTTCTGCAAAAAAATATTTAAAAATTTATTTTGCTATAAAAATCTTAATATGGTCACCGTTATCATTAAATTAAAAAAATAGAAGAAAAGCATAGTTTAAATAGAAAATTAGTCAAACAAAGTTACCAATAATTATTTTTTTTTTTTTGTAGATAATGTCTTCAAATTTGTCTGGTTAATTGTATTAATCATAATTGTTTTAGATATAAATAATAAAATTAGTCTAAATAATTCTTTTGTAAATATAATTTTCCAATTATAAAAAATACACATGTTTTATATGTGACTTTTGCACAAAATAAATATTTTGTATTAATAAATTTATATTTTGTTTTTCTTAATTGTATATTTGTATGATATTGACTTATAGATGTATTTTATGTAAATTTAGCTGTAAATTAGTGTATTTTTCTCAACAATATGTATTTAAGAGATTATTTTATTAATAAAAAATTTGCAATGACCATTAAGTTACATTTTTTTATTTAATTTAATATAAGCAAAAATTAAACCACTCATGAATTGTCTTTGTGGAAAATATCTTTGCTAAGGCCATAAAAGATTGTGTGCTCAAGCTTAATAAAAATATTGACTTTTTAACTGAAAATAACAGGGAATTTACAGTGTGTATAAAAAACATATTTTGACCAGTTGCGTAAAAAATGAGGGAACCAAAGTTGACACTAGTTTCGATAGCACGACACTGTTTAATTTCTTTTACTTTCCCGCACACGGAAAGTATTGTGAACGCGCTAAAAAAAATTGAGATAAAGACGGATATTACTATTTTGAAGTTCCTTGAGAGTATTCTTGAAAGATAGCGTCTAATCGCTTTAACCGATTGAGCTAAATTTTGGTTTATCAGTTTGGGGGAGTCCTAGGATGAACCCATTAGTTTTTTGGTTAAAATCGCTTTAGCCCTGTGCATGGCCACCGGAAGGGGGGGGCAAGACGGGGCGCTTGCCCCCCTCCCCCCCTGGAACACGTAAATACAAGAAAATATCACATACATAAGTTAAGTGGTAAATGATTTAAATCGTATCCAAGTTATTACATTTTTTCGTGACAGTTCATATAGAACAAAATATGTCCCTAAAACCCCATTATTTTGTGACACGATGGTCCTCAAAGTACAAATCCATCAGAATATTTTCCGAAAATTACGAATAAATAAGAGGGGCTTTGGGACATTTGGCTTATTCAATAGAATTCAGCACAAAGACACGATCAAAAGCTAATCAATTATTAGCTGCAGTTTCGACTTGTAAATTCATACTCTGTCTCCACATCATTTCACATTATAGTGCTAAATTGGAACCGGTGTGCAACATACTACAAGGAAAAATAATAAATCTTCTTCTTCTATAACATAATAAATCTTCTTTCGGCGAAAAACCATATTAAACCACTTTTGTCTGCACTAAAAAATCACAGATCTGACGCTGAAAAATATTTTAAGGAAATTTTCCAAAAACCTGTTGGTTGGTGATAAATTTGACATACCACTAAGAATTCCTAGACTGGGATCAAATCAAGTTTATAGAGCTAATTACGAAACGAAGTCTTGCGAGGAATATTGTCGTGTTTCTTTGTTTATTACATATCTAGATTCAATTATCCGCTCAATTTTCGGAAGAAACAGACATTGCATTTTCTTTGTGCCTGTTTCATCCAGATTTAACTGTAACAGAAGAGTATAGGAAATTAATAGAAAAAATTCAGAACATAGCCAAAGTATACGATTTAGAAAATTTAGAGACTGAGAGTGAAACATGGGATGAAATGTGGATAGAGAAAAATAAAAATGAAAATATTCAGTTAGAGTTCGCCGATTTATTGGAAAAACATTGTGAGTTTTTCCCTAATAACAAAAAAAAGCAATTGCTATTTTTTTGGCTTTATCTCCAACAATGGCCACAATTATTGAAAGATCGTTTAGTACCTTAAGACGGGTGAATACTTGGTTAAGGTCTACCATGAGTGAAGAAACTATCTGGATTATGTGTTCTCAGCGTACACAGAGAACATGTAAATAAGAACAAAGACGTGTTTATTAAAAAAGTGATAGATCGATTTTCGCAAAAACGAAGGAATATTCTACTGCTATTTTCTGATTAGACTTATGTTATAACCGATCAGGATCAGTTTATCTTAAGTTTTTTTTTAATTATATAATATTTTAAGTACTTAATATATAAATTAAACTTCAAAAGAAGTTGGATTGACTGTATAAGTATAGGTATTTTGCCACATAATACTTTTGTTTTGCTTACTTAGTATTTTTTGCCTTGCCTAATTTAATTACTTCCGGCGCCCATGGCCCTGTGAAGGGTGGACACAACCGCCAAATTTTCAAACAGCAGTATAGGGGTCGAGTGATATATCATTTTAAAGCATTTTTTAGCTGTTTTACAGGGAAGTTTGCCCCATAATCCTCGTTTAAAATTGTTTTAATTATTATTAAAATTATGTTTCGTTACACAGATCATATATATTTGGAATTATATTATATCTTGATTGGAAAGTTTTGGGGCGACGCAAGCGATTTTTTAATACTGTTGTTCGTTGTTTATCGAGAGCGTTGTCAGTCGAAAACAGAAACGTAGCTCTCCAGGTCTCGTGGAAGCTGCTTATCTCAATGCAATAGTTTATCCAATTCTTTAAACATTAGTTTAAGTAACTTTTACTTATATGAACAAAAAATGAACATGTCGAATCCTACAATTTGATATGCCTTACTTATATTGGAACCACTTATTTTAAAAGAGTGTTATGTATTGTTTTTAATACAAAATGTTCTAACACTTACATATATTACCATTTTTATGAAAAAAAAGTAAATGTATAAATTCCACAACGTATAGCTAATGCGCACCAAATTTATTGAAAGATTGATTAACCGTAAAATTACATATTAAACGGTAAATTTATTTTCGTCATTTTATTTACGTAGACTTTTTCGCAGAACCTAACAACTGATCAAGTTAAAAGAAAAACTATCGATATCCTGTCGAATTATATTTTAAATATGATTTGATTTTTTTATTGATAATTCAGTTAATTAAAATTACCTTGAGATTGACAAAATTTATTGGAAATTAAAACAACAATAAAGTACTTAAGTACAACATAGAGAAAGAAATTATTAAACATGTGTCGCTCGGTGACAAATTTTCAACTAAAAGCGGCATATTATGCAGGTCCGAGAATCAATTAAACATTATGTTGTAATTATCTTGTTGAAGTAGTTAACTTACAGAGTGATTCAACAATATTTGGTACATGACATAAGGTTCAAATTCAAATACACAAATTTGTTTTGTCAAAAATTTTCTAAGCCGTTTTTTACCACATTCGCTGCACAGAACCCGCTAACCGCGTTGCTTATCAGTTAGGCTCTAGACGAATTTTTAATTGACCACCCTGTATGTGATGATGATGAAATTAATTATCTATTAATGACTATAACGTTTTCATATAGATATGTATATTTTTAATTTTGCATGGAAAAACCACAGATTGGTAGTAATAGGAAGAATTTTTCAAAATTATAATATTTGTCAAGTCAGCCATGGGAATTTGACAAACCATATATTTAAACAATAACATAATAAATAAATACATTTTTAACTTAAATTAAATAACACGATATTTGCTCCTTCATCTCCTCGATTAAGAGAGTTTTCGGAGTACCCCAGGGCTCAATTCTTGGTCCACTTTTATTTATTATATATGTCAACGACTTATCATCTTTTTTGAGGGATACTCAAGTAATTCAGTATGCAGACGACACCACAATTTACCAGGCTTCCGAGGATTTTAATAACATAATCCAAACCAAATTAAAAAGTGCTGACAATTGGTTTGCCTCTAACGGACTGTCTCTTAACTTCTCGAAAACGGAGAGGATTGATTTTACGCTAAGGAAAAATTTTACTAGCGAAAACAATACTTATAAGTTTCTTGGAGTAATTGTAGACCCAAAATTGATATGGAAAGATCAGATCGATTGTCTTCCCAAAAAATTGTCCAGTGTGGTTTATCTCTTGCGAAAACTATCGACTACATGTTCACAAGAAGTCTTGCGTTGCGCGTATATGGGATACTTTCAGGGCCTAATTAGTTATAGCGTTCTGTTTTGGGGCAAGGCACCGCAATGGCAAATTATCTTTAAAATTCAAAAGGCGGCTGTACGTGTAATGGTTAAAGCTGGATATAGAGAGCCATGCAAACCCTTCTTTCAAAAATTAAATATTTTAACAGTTCCTGCTCTGTATATTTGACAATGCATCTTTTATATTAGGGAAAATCTCAATACTTTAATAAGTCATGAGGATCTACACTGTTATGAAACGCGGCATAAGAAAAATCTGTGTCTGCCCCGGCACAGATTGTTTGTAGAATTTAATTTCAACGTTTTGTCTACACTCTCTACTCATCTTCAGAACAAACGATAATAAAATACAATCGTATAATTTTTATCGAGAGTGTTTACTGCATCTCAATTATTATACAACGCCAACTGCATTATTCAATATGGTTCATTATTAATTCGATTGATCAGCATTAATTTGTGTTGATCTGATGTTATTGTCATCAATTATTGATGGATATATAGATCACCTACTAATGATGGTGGCGATAAAAATATTAATAATAACGATGATGCAAACTATTTGGAATTTTTATTTTAGAATAATTACAAACAAGTACTATAGTGTATATAGGAACAGGATTCGACATAATTGTATTTTACAGAACATTTTTACTAGAGAAAATGTTATGACAAAAATATAATTCCAAGAGATTGATTTGTCAACTACAAAAGAATGTAAACAATGTAAATAATTGTTTAAGGGTGTTTTTCTAAGTTAAGGAAATCTATTTTGTCAATGTCATTTCGGTAACTGTCCTTTTGAATAATTTCAAAGTTTGCTGTTGCATCGTTTCAAAATTTGTACTCCATGAAAGCTCTTCAGCGACAAAATTTTAAATGTAAGCCGGTAGTTAACAGCACAGTCAGTCATTAATAGGAAAATAAAAACTAGTAATGATTCCCGTAAAAATAGGACAAGCAGCAATAACAAAAGTGTAGAAACAAACTAGATGAGGGAAAGTTCGAGATAAGTTTTTTAATTAACAAGAAAACTAAAAGAATGGAAACCAAGACAGATACTGATCATTTTTTACCTAAAAGAAAGAAGAGAGGCTATAAAAAAAGCATACAAAACATAGATCTAAAGTGACACAAGAAAAACTTGATGAAAAAAAGAATGAAAAATAGAGAAAGGTATAAAACTAAAAACGAGAAGGGTTTAGTAAAATCGCTGAGCAGAATTCTACTCAAAAAGCTCCACTCAAAGCTAAATATCGGCTTTTCAATTGTTCATTTGTTTGACTCATCTTTTCTTTGTCGATGTCCATGAATAGTTTTGGCAACTATTTTGCAGCTGAGTGTGAATAATTTTATGGACAACTCCAACACTTGCGGAAAATTTTTCAGCTATACGTCTTCAGTCTCGGATCATCAAGTCAATGCGAGATTGCTTAGTCAGGAACTTTATAACGGTGCGGGGATTTTCACCATATCTGTACTTGTCGCCCTATTAAGTTGCTTGATCGACAATACTTCAGAAATTAATACCATAAGAATGTAAACTATGTAATATTTTTTAAATCTACATTTCATACGGGTAAGCTCGTTTTTTAGCCCCTGGAATGAAATTCTCTGGATTGCTGTCGAAGCCAAGTTTGCAAACAAAAGATGGTAAGCTAATGGAGCAAGATCGAGGATAAAAGAAGGGAGTGGAAGATACTTTCTGCCTAGTTGTCAAAAATCCATGACGTTTTGTACAGGTGGCAGGCAGGATTCACTGCCAGAAAATAGCATAAAATAGGGCATTGCAAATTCCAAAAAAGCGTAAGTAGCTTTCAATTGTGTATATTACAGCTTATTGTGAATCATTTTATATACGACAATTTTTCAGCTATATGGTCGACAGTTATGCGTCTGCTTTCTAAGATGACCACGGCAAGGGGAGATTCAGACGAAATTGTTCTTTTCTTGCATCATCCTTGTAAAATTTCTTATTGAATTAATTTTAAACTTTCGAAAAAGCTTATTGATTACTGAAGCAATCTGATACAAAGGTAATATCATAAATTTAACGATTGGGCATTTTTCTTTTTAATCCAATTCAAAAAAGCCAAAAAAAATAAAAAGCCTACGTCTTCTCTCCGGGTAAATTCGTGATCGTATTTTCCGTTCTGTTTATTTAGTAATGCAAATGTTTGTCCATAAGGAAAACATGACCATTAGGTTAACGCCTACTAGACGGGCACACTATACATGGACAAGGCATGTGTTTGCCGCGAATGCTTGATAATCAGATCAAATTTATCTTTATTACGCTATAAACGCAAACCAAAAAGTTGTATACACATACATAGAATTAAAATGGCTATATATCTACAACATCAAAAAATAAACAAAAACAAAACAGAAAATTTAAAAAAAAAAATGAAGAAAAAAAAATGAAATTGTAATGCCGTATTTGGGATCATTTCTTTTGATATGAAATGTTTTATGACTTTTTTATTGCGTGTGTAAATGGAAATAATGATGTAGTGAAAGTTCCTGTTTAAATAGTTAAATTATGCTACTTGTTTCTTGCATTCTAGATTTTTATGAATAGAATCGATTAGATGAAAGAAATGTGTCATCATCAGCAAGATATAATGTTGGAGAAGGCAAGATGCCTGGTGAAGCAAAGGTCACAACGAGGAGTAAAGACTATATACTCAATTGAATGAGACTTGTCAACTCCACAAATGAACCCATATATTGGCAACTCAATTCAGTCTACCACTGAAGATTCATTTATTTGTGGATTTGACGAGTTTTATTCAATTGATTAATATACAGGGTGAACTATCACTCAGTACAAAAATTTTAACTGGAGGTAGAGAAAAATAAAATTTAAAAGAATCGCCTTTCAAAAAAATTCCAACATTTTTATTAAAGAAGAAAATATTTTTTTTGTAAATCACGACGCCTATGACCGCCTGCCCAATTGAAGTTTAAATTAGACATTAGTTTAAAGGTTATGATGCAGCACCATGTTGCCATGTGTATCGATTTACCGTGTATTTAAATTAAAAAATTTATTTACAAAATGTAGATAAGTAATTATTATGTGACTACAATCATACGAAATATTAAATAATTATGTTAGCACCTACCTTTCGGATATGTCTAGCATGCCATAGAATGATTTTTGAACTTCCTGGGGACCGCTTGGTTTTCCACGTTCAGTCTTCTTCGCGACGACCAAGACAAGGTTGATCCCCTCCGTCAGGAAAACCCCAAAGGGTAACAAAAACACACAAATGCAAATAACACTAGCACTTCAAAGCACTACAACAGCAAATGTGCAAAGAGGCCACTGTTAACTTCACTTTATTTACACGCTTAATCACTCAACTTCGGATACGTGCAAAAACACCAGGAGTATTGCGGATTTGTTGATCAGCTGCCCCTCAATTTGTAGTCGTAACTGCTGTTCATTACCAATCTCCGTTTCATGTAGATGTAAAATTATTATTATTTTACATAACTCGTTCATGTTTTACAACAGGAACTTCTCGGGCATCACTCATCACAGTAATATTATGTTAATTCCACGTTTGAATAAGGCATTTTCAATAATTAAATTGAATTTTTTAAACATTCAATACATGCAAAGTCAAAAACGCGATGACAAATGACATACCAACAACTTAAGGATATTATCAAAATATCGATATATTGGAATAAAAAATATCCATAGTCACATCGATAATTTACACTTCATTATAACGATATATTGATATATTATTACCTAAGAATTTCGAATATAAAGAGTATATCGCCGATAATTTCATTTAGCAGATATATCGATATATTCCATTCGATATACCACTGGGCTTTGCCAACGATAGTGCCAATGTATCGGATCACACATCTGTATTTATTAACATTAGTGTAGTTTCTAGTTATTGTTGTATTTATATTAAAAATATTACTATTTTATCGGATGAAAATGTACGGTATCGATTGTTGAAATTTCAATAACAAACTCGATCGATAGTGACAAATCTTGCATAATAATTATTCGTGAATGCAAGCTTGCCAGATTTGGCAAAAAAAAGCCATAGTCAATAGACGCTAAATATTCTTAGTTAGCTCATTAATATCTACGTTATTTCATAATATATTCATATTTATAATATTTCCGACAAAATTTTTGTTTAGTGTTCGTAGGCAACCCGTTTTTCATATGGTGTACTTTATTCTGCCTAAGATGTAAAGTATGTAATGTGCAGTTTCTAACGTCTATTTTTCCACGATTTTTAATGTAATGTTCAAATAAACATAGTTACGTGAGAAATTTCACGTTCCTTTAAAAAAAAATTTCAAGTGAAGGCGAGTGGTAGGTGAGATGCCACATCAGCCAATCTGATCTGAGAAATTTGTGAGGAATTTCTTGCGAACATGGTATACACATGCATAGCACATGCGGAGGTCAAGGATTAAAAGTAGCATAATATGGCTCGATACACAATACACATTGAGTTTAAATAAGTTATTTTTTTACTCAAAATAAAAAGCTTAATATGTGTGTTATAAACTTGGCAACACGTTAGGTTGTTGGTTGACAGATGACGTCGAAGTTGTCTGCACTCTGCACAGTAGATCATGCAGGTGTCCCGGGCAGTTATTAACCGATATTTTATTATTTTTGTGTTTACATTTTCGTCCCGTTTGGAAATAAGGATTTAAATAAATTAAAATTAAACAGGCATTTTACATTTTAGTCCCAAATAAGTAAGTACTAGTTTTACTGATCTGGTTTTTAGTGCACTACCGGCAATGTTTAGTTAGTGTTTGTGTGTTCAAAATGCAAAAATATCGTTTAAAAGTTTGCAAAAACGAAGAAATTATCTACAATTTGGAGTATTCCAGATTGATTATTATTGATCAAATATTATAAGACAGCGCCGCTACAACTGGCTATCATAGTTTAATATTTCGTTACATTTAAAATAAATCGGCATCAGCGAATATTAAAAAAGTGTGCATTTAGTGTATCTATTTCTCGGAAATCTGTTGTGTTTTTAGTGTATTCAATAAGTATGCAAAAATATCGTTTTAGGAGTTTGTTGTTTGCAAAAACGAAGAAGTAGTGTACAACTCTGCAGTAGTAAAGATGGATTTATTTATCAGGTATTATAATAATTATTTCAAAAATGTTCATTTTCACCTCTCTACTATTGGCAACGCCGCGTACTGCGGTTTGTAGGTTGGAAGCCATCGTGAAAAATAATTGTCATAGGCGCCGATTTACCAGGGAAAAACGTGGATTTGCCCCATTTTGTAAACATCGAATAAAAATTCCGAAACAAATTTTGTATGGTTTTTCATGCTTTCCTGAGCATGTGGTTAAAATTTTTGTACTGAGTGATAGTTCACCCTGTATTTATATTTCTCACCAAAATGGACTTTTGCTATAAAAAATAGACTCTATAATCTTCTTTTAGGTTTATACGAGTATACTTTTCCAAACGTTCCAGGATTTTGAAGGAAATTGAAGTATCCGAGCAGAGAGATGAGATGCATAAATTTCATCGTATATTAATTTGGCAGGTTTTTCTCACGTCGAAAAATTTTAAATTTACTGTCTTAAAAGTAAAATAGCTAAACCTAGTTTGCAAATTTCATTTCAACCTTTACTTTTAATACATCACCGCAAATGAATTAATAATTAAATTAATAATATAACCGATATAATTTTTTATGATCTATAATATATATGAATAAATTTATTCTTTGTTATTGGTGTTTTAATAAAAATATGGATAGCTAAAAAGAAAAAAAAATTATACTATGGTGTGTATAGGTATACAGGCGTGACCTTAACATTTAACAAATTGTTAAAGTAATTGGACGTATTACATGTTTGATATAGTTTTTATCACAATCGTAATATCTTTTCATATAATATTATACAAGGTGATATGTCATAGAGAGAAATTAGTTACGGAAACTGTAATAATTAAAATTGGCAATTAAACAAAATTAATTGCATTTGAAAGATACTTACCTACTGACTTTTATAATATCTAATCCCATTTTTCAATTGTTGAAATTATAGGCTTCTAGAAAAGGTGCCTTCTATATACAGGGTGTTTCAAAAAGCGCAGCAATATTTATCATTTTTTGAAAAAAAAGGTTTCATAAACATACGTCCGTAAATGCATTGTTAAATTTTATTTGTAAATAAAGGTTTTTCTTTATTAAGTCAATTATCTCCTTACCGATTTCCTTGAAATTTGGTAGCGATGTTGCTGAAACTAGTGCGCTTATTATATTATAATAATTTTTAATCTGTCAAATTTGTTGAAGTGCCTTAACATGAATCACTATACAAAGGCTGAGAACCTAAAACAAAAGAAAAAATATAGAAACGAAAATATAAAAAAAACTACATAACCCAATTATATACCATACCCACACTTAAAAATAATAATAATAATTCTTCTTCAAACATTTTTAGATATCTTACAGTACATTACTTTACAAAAATATACAATTGTACAATATAAATTCTAAGTATGCAGCAATGAGAGGCAGTGCTTATTAAACAGTTCTTGAAAAAGACTTTTTCGAAAGCTGATCACAGAACGAACCTTGAATTCCTCTTTCAGATTATTGTAGAGTGCGGCAACGTTATAAGAAAAGAATCTCTGGAATATGATAATAATAATAATAATAATAATAGCATTTATTTCCTACAGGTCACACCCATTTACAGGAAAATCTAAAGCACAGAACACAAAATAACACTTTATATATAAATAACAGAAACAAGATTGATATAAAGTAAATAATAAACACAATATAGGTAATAACAAATAATAAAATAATAATTATAAATAATAAAACAATAATAATAAATAATAAAACTTACTTACAATTGCAGACTAAAAAGATGTTACCATGTTATAGAGCAATTCATCCCCTGAGAACCCTCGATGATCACCCATTAAGAAGGCTATTGGTGATTTCAGACAGAGACGAAAAGTTAATGTCCAGGTGACCACAATGCCGCTTAAAGGAATCACACATGAAGTATATCGGACTTTGCGACAATACATTAGTCCTGGAAGGACCGATGGTAAACGGGGCGACATGCCTGGCCTCTAGGCGGGGCACACGAAATCTTATCCCCTGTAAAAGATCTGGACAGTCCACTGCACCGTGTAAAATCTTATACAAGATCATAATTCCACATAAAATTCTTCGCAACTCGAGGGAGGGAATCTCGAAACGCAGAAGCATGGCGGCGTGGTCACTTCCTCTCGGTGGATAAACATTATCCGCTCTGAAAACCAGATACTTGAGAAAGCGTCTCTGGACTGATTCCAGAGATCGAATATGGACTTCATATATGGGGATCCATACAACTGAACCAAATTCCAACTTTGTCCTAACGAATGCATAATATAGCACCTTCATTGTGAAAATATCATTAAACTGACCACAATTTCGAATAATGCAACCCAGTACACGATTAGCACCAGAAACAACGCTCAAAATTTGCAGCACGAAGGTAAACTCTCGATCGAAAGTGACGCCCAGGTCCCTAACCTCATTTAATCTTTCTAAGGAAACACCGTTTAAGCAATAATTGAAGTTCAACGCGCTCTTAAGTCTAGAGAAACTGACTACCTTACACTTTGAGACATTGAGCATTAAACGGTTACTGATACACCAATCGCAGAGGATCTTTAAATTGGTCTGTAAGAATTCACAATCTTCATATGAGGCAACACGCAGAAAAACCTTCAAGTCATCCGCATAAGCGAGGCTGTCACAAGTGAAGGTCTCAAGAAGGTCGTTAATAAACACATTAAACAGCAAGGGCCCAAGGTTGGAACACTGCGGCACGCCGATATGGGCGTTCTATGGAAGGAATATCGATAAGGTCTTTCCTCCCTAATATTAACCCTATGAATGTCAGTGCGAAAAGTCAATTTTCTAAACAAATTATATTAATTACATTATGTAGTCTTTAGCAATATTTTATTAAATTCAATTTCAACATGTGTCCCAATTTCTCATTTAACCAAAATTTTTAGCCAAAGAAAATGAAGAATGTGTTTTTGTCCGATTTTTTTGAAAAATAATGTAACAAGAATACAGTTGCAATAGAATTTTTACACTCTGTATATTTTTACGATACTTACCATTTAATTTCTTTATCAATTTATTTACTAAGAGCTTACTTTGAATAAGTATGCAAAGGAAATAGTTATAATGTATAAATATCAATAATTATTCCATACTGTAGTAGTGGGCAGGTAGTTGATTTTTCAATGCTGTTTCCATATTTTTGCGTTTTTTATTGTTACCACATTTTATTACATTTTAATTAACTTTACATGTAGTATGTATAAAGAAAAATTTTTAGTCATATAATAAAGAAAGTAAATTTTTATTACATTAAAATTGTAATTTTTTCTAATAATCTTTATTATACCGAGGTTGCTATAATTAATTCACGTCTAGAGCACCTACTTATTAGGTCATTCCAAAAGGCACATAGATGGCGTTACTAGAATTTTTTTCATATGATTTTTATTTAGTACGTGTATAAATTTGACAGCAATCTGACTATTGATTAATGAGTTATAGCATTTTGTGTGAATCAACGTTTATTATTGAAATAGAAAATTTGGAAAAAAGTGATTTTCGAATTTAGATAAAGCATTGCTTTTTGATGAAAAAAAAAAATACAGTGGAAACCAAACAATGACTTCATAAACGTTATCCGAACTGTGCTCCATCGAGACAAATGGTAGAGACCTGTTATGACCTGTTATATGGGTTATAAAACCAACAAGTAAAAACCAGAAAAAAAATACCTTAAGTTGCAAAAGCTTTCTCATTCATTTCACTTATGGGTAGTTCTCAGTAAATAAAGTGGTTACACAGATGTCTAAAATACAACAAAAAATTTCTGTAATGCTCTATCGAAGAATAGAATTTCCTTTCAGTTTACTTTTTTCTTGAGGTGTTCGGTTCTTATAAAAATTCTTCTTTACAAAACTTCGCTACATAAAAATATTCATTATTATTTTCGTCACTAGATAAAAAACTAAAATGATACAAACAACGTTTCGTTACTAATTAGTAACTTCCTCAGGTTGAACAACATTTTTTTCTCTTTCGTTTCTAACACAAAATCCAATACGTCAATATCAATAAAATAACAAACAATTTTCTTTATATTTACAAACACAACATTTAAAACATTCAAATATAATTTTAAGGAAATAGTCCATATTACTTTAATAATTCAAATATAATAAAATACATTTTTATTTAAAAGATTAATCTGTCTTTCTATGGAGTGAGGGGGATACCTTTGGAGTTGATTCAATCTTTCCTGTTTTGAGAGATAGCAGCTGGTCGAGTTGAACGAGTTGAAAGATCTTTTCTTAGAAGGGTGAGCTATGGGGTGCCTCAGGGCTCTGTGCTTGGCCCATTACTTTTCATTATATACATTAATGATATCTCCCATTATATGTCAGATATCTCATTTCGTCCATTTTTGCAGGTGATGCCAGTTTTGTGTCGAGTAGTTCAAGTTTTGACAATCTGAACACTATATCCCTTTCGGTCTTGAATGCAGCCAAGGAATGGTTTGGTGCGAACGGGTTAAGGCTTAACGAGGACAAGTGCAATGTTCTGAAGCTGTCTTCTAATTTCTCCCATATCCGTGGTGACACTGTCAAAGTGCTTGGAGTCTATTTAGATGACAATCTTAACTGGTACTCTCACATCGAACACCTAAGTCGCAAGTTGTCCAGTGCTCTATTTTTGCTTAGACAGCTTGAGTGTTACTTAAATTTTCATGTCCTTAGAACGGCTTACTTTGGGGTTTTCCATTCACACTTGACTTACGCCATCGTGCTTTGGGGTGGTTCTTCGCACGCCTTGAGAATTTTCAGATTGCAAAATAGGGCGGTCAGAATACTGGTCGGCGTTGGGCCACTTGACCATTGCAAGCCGCATTTTGTAAACCACGGTATAATGTCATTGCCGTGTGTTTTTATCTATCATACCTTATTGGAGATCCATTCAATTCGGGATTCACTGCGGCCTCACTCTATTAATTACAAATTTTATAATAAGGTACCGAAGCAGATTCGGCCGTTTAACTACAAATTATTTAAAACTAAAATAAAGACATATTTGTTAAAGCACTGATTTTTACTCTGTCGATGAATTTCTTGAGAGTGATTGGTTGTAGAGTTCTTGATTTTTGTTGGCAATATTGCGTTGTTTTGTTGTGCAGTATTGTCCTAATTGTTGTATATTGTCGTATATGTTTTTATGTGATTTGTATTTGTGTTGTATTTGCAAGTATTGTATTTATATTGACAAACTGTATTTTTCGAATATTGTAATAAACTATCTATCTATCTATTGCCTGATATGTTGTGTGATCTTGAGAGAAATTAAGTTCTATGTCAAATTGGGAATAATAATATAAATAACTATACATATATAAATACTTGTTTCATATGATATATTATGATGACCTCGTTTTACAGTAATCTGAACTATATCCTTTAGCAAAGGCCTGTTTTTATAAATTTTTTGAAGCTGATATTGGATAGTTCTACTAGACAATTTTTTGAAGCTGGAGAAATACATTTCCTTTACGGTTACTTTATTTGTACAACCTTTAACAACTTCGACAAAATCATATAGTTTTGGCACTTTTTGTGTGATGTAAAGTAGAACAATACTTGTCATCAACGCCGAATGCTTAGACACGGAAATTCCTTGTCTAAGGCCGAATGTGTTCATTTCGGCTTTTATGTACTTAGCGTAGTTTATTGTATACCCTAAACACTTGCGATAAAAGCCGCATGTGCATGAGGTAAAATTAAGTTGAATTTGCAACATATAAGAGCCGCATGTATGTTGATGCGTCGTATTTGCTTAGTACGACGCTATCAAGGGTATAACATGCGGCATGATTGTTGAACATACGGCTTTCTTTATTAGTACCATATAACTAATATTGGATGACGTACAAAGTGGTATATATTTAAATAATATTTTCACCATATTGGATTTAATAATTATAAACAAATTTAGATTTTTTAGAGAGTTTAGATTCCAAAAATATTATAACTCAATTTCGAAAAAAATGCACATACGGCTTTCTTCCGTAGCAGGGCAGTATAATAAAATTAAATTGCATTATTAATGTTGGAACCTGTTCGAATTTAATGCGTACACCATTGATTCTATTTTACACAACCAAAACCCCATAACTCCTCTGATGGTCAATTAAATATCATTAAGCCCCCTGTTTCTGTAGGTATATGTACCTATACACATAAAATGCACATATAAAACGACTAACAATTAGTATAAATTAGCAAACATATATTTTGTATACGTATATCTACCTATCTCGAAGGAAGTAATAATTGAAAAGCTTATAAATATCTACAATACAGAATTTAAAAATATCCGGCTAATTAGTATTTATTGAATGCTTGATTATTTGTTTCATTTGTTGTTTATGGTGGATTTTGCTACAATTTATGTTGCATAAATTTCGTGAAAAACTATACAATAGGTCCCTAAAAACCGTGTAATGTTCCAACCGAGCGATGATCGTTCATTGTGTGATTTCGTTAACGTTCCAACGAGATCTGTGACTGTTCAAGAACCGCTTCAGCACCGTCATCTCTATCAGCGGTCAAAAGCAAAAACCGTGTTGACTGTTGACTATAGCCTGCAGTATTGTGTTTCTGATTGTGTCACCTTGTTTGTATTTTGTTGTATATATAATACAGTGTTTTCTATTTTTTTATCCATTGATCTTAAACTTTTATTTACTTGATTTTTAATTTTTTTATTTTATTATATTGTAACGGACATGAAAATGTACACCTGTTGGCAACACCGCTAGGCACCTAGTCACACTCGAGCTGGCTGTGTTGTAGAGCGCCATAGAATAAAATAGAAGAGACTAGGAAGGTCCAGAGCATTCCAGTGCGATGTCGAACACGAAATTAGGTATATAAAGGCGGAGAGATATTATTGTTGAAGAAATTCGCTCATCTTCAGTGGATGTGGTGAAAGAAACCGAATCTCATAGCTAAGAGCAACTGAAGATGAGCTAATTTGCTCGAAACATGTCAATTTAATACTAGGCAAATATTTGTGGAGTTTTGACTTTGATTTCCTATAGATAATATTTTATCAAAGTTGGGCCTTAGTATAAAACCATATTTAACTAAAGGAACAAGGTTGATCGAAATTTCAGAAATGCTTTTTATTGAAAATAATTTGGTACTAAAGTTAGTCTTTTTAAATAATTTATTGCAGTAATCTGGGACACGACTTTTCTGAAGAAGAACACTGCAGAAACCCAACACAATAAATAAATCTAAATCTATAGTTTTTCTAAAACAACATTATGAACTAGAAATAAAAACTTCTATAAACAAATTCTATTATTTTTTTTTGTATCATATCGCTACAAAAGATCTTCGTGTCCGTTTTAATTCAAATATCGCTCGCATTCGAATTTGCAACGTATACATTAAAGTGAAAAACCTCGTAAACCACCTGTTGCCTTATCTACTACAGTAGCTTATGGTAAAGTGAGGTATCTTGTAGGCAGACCTCAAATAATGATCCTACACACAGATTCCTAAAACTACTACCAAAGATGTATACACTAGTAGTGCTACTATACCTAACTGATGAATAATCATTTGAATACATTTACAACACTTGTGGTTAGTATTTATTAGAACTCAGCTGAACGAAAACATGGAAAGAGTCTATGTTGAATGAGAAGATAGATCAGAGATATTGTTTAGTTTTTGTCAAATAGAATGCGAATATACGCAATGACAGAGAAAACATTATTTAAGTAAAATGTCTTGGACCTAATATTTTAATTAGAACTGATTAAAGATTGGAGCAGTGAAAACAAGCTAGTAGAAAAACAAACTTATTTTTATCAACTCAAGTTTTCTCTTGTTATCCGTCGCTCTCCTCCGGTTCCCTCCTAGCTCTAGCAGAATGTCCATCCATTTTTTGAAGGATTAAAGATTTATGTAGTTAAGAATTGACGGTATATCGCATAAAAAAAATCACATAAGGTCTTCATTGATAAATTTTCATACCCCTTTACATAAAGTGAGGTCGAATTTAGCCGATTTGACTTTCCATTTATTAATACAGGGTGATGAAAAATCATAAATAAACTTAAAAAACAGTCGTCAAGCTAACTCAACAGCTACAATATGGTAAAAAAAATTTGTAAACCTTCTGGTGTACATTCATCCCATAATCCAATGATTCTAGCCAAATCACTTGAACTCAAATTTGATGAACTGCATTTTCGTTTGTTTAGATCCTGCTGTAATCTTTTACGTTTTGCATTTCTTGCATCTCGCGCATTTTTGAATATCACACTGGTAATCGTGTCGAATACAATTTTGAAGTCATTGAAGTATTTTTCCTAGAGTAGCCTACTCGTAGTATTCCAAATTGTTTTTACAGTTGCTTATTTATATTCAGTTCCGTCAGCTCATCTCATATTTACCGCATAATCTTTCAATATATTAGCCAAATTATGCAAACTCGTTTCAGCATTCAGTTCATATTCTCTCGCACAAAACTAGAGAAATATTTTCCATACATATTGTTTTGATTTGATTGTATTTTTTGGTATATCATTAGATATAATATCATTAATTGCATCGTTAGATGCAATACCAAATCTTGGCGACATTTTTAAATTTGACACATGACTTAAAATTAAGTAATTTGATTGGTTACTATATTTAGTAAAAAATTATCATTGAAAAACAAGGATAATATTTAATTAATTACAAAACGTATGCAAAACCCTGAGGAGTAAATCATGGCGGCAACGAATCAACTAGGAAGTATTGCCCTAAACAAGGAAATCAATGATTTGGAAACGAATTAAGGGTGCGATGCACGTGAATAACCTTTTACTTTCATTTATTTCAGTCCCAAGAATATCCTGGATATTTATTTAAATAAAGATTTTGTGGAGTTGTCTTCGAAAGATTCTGTTTGTTTTCTTTTATATGAAACTGAAACTCCACTTTGCTAATGGATAATTTATTTCGTTGGAGAAATATGAGGAGTTACACATAAGTAGCCGAACTCTTGCGATTCTATTCTTTGCAACTTTTTTTTTTATAGAACTATGAAATAAACAAAATATTCTCTAAGAAATCAAACAAATTAAGCGACAGAACAAAGGTTCTCATTATTTTCTACTTACAAGAATTATTAATAGTATTTTAGCTATTCTTTCTGTGACTCAGTCATTGTCGCATTTCTTAACTCGAATTAACTTACTTATTTAAGTTATTTTTAACAAGTATTTTAAAAACTGTATTGAAAGTTTTTAATTAATTTGTGAACAAATAATTAAAAAAAAAAAATGCTTCTAAGCATTGATAATTTTGTCGTGCTTCAGGAAGACGTAGAAGAATCCATTGCCTACCCAGATTACCGTTTGTAATATTGGCGCGCGTCCATGTCACGACTGGCACGTTTTTAACCTCAACCACGTTGTCTGAGGACAGAAAAACAAATGAAACATGACCCCACTATAATCGTTATTACTATTATTATTTTAAATTAAATTTAAATTAAAGCACATCCTACTGAACAGGAACGGGTTTCCAATTATTGTTCTTAATTTATTGAGTTGACGAATATATTTCTTTTGGACAGGAATATAGAGTGGAACTGTCTCTGCTTCATGGACCCTTATATGGATTGATGTTGTGTTGTTGTAATGGCAAAATTCAGGCTGATGCAATCATTTGACTAAATCTTGTCTAAACTAGTCAATTCGTGTTAGAATTCAACCTAGAACGACTCTATTTCAACTGAGTTAGATACTTACGATCAAACATGATGAATAAATATTATGTTGTAGACTAATAATAATAAAAAAAAAATAATCCTGAAGAAGGCAAAAAAATTGTTTGTCGAAACATAGAGAAAAAAAGAAGTATGACACCAAATAAAATAAACGTTTATTTCATTTTTGGTGTTAATAATTTGTATGTTATGTATTCAAATCTCAAAATACTTCTATGCTTATCATAAAAATCAAAAAAATAGAAACACATAAGTCGTAACTTTATTACTGTTGGCGCTACAACCGACTATTGTATATATCAGAAATCATTTATTAATGGAATCGGCCTAAAGTTAACTACAAACGGTTATATTCGTATTCTGTGCGAGCGGCTTATTAAAACACTGATTGGAAATGGCAATCAGTGGTGTTTTGCATTAACGAAACACCAGTGGCGTTCTCCAATTTTAGTATCACAAAAAAAAAGTTCAATGATGATGGACATGTAGTCCGAAACATTTTTGCCTAGTGTTAAGAAGAAAAAGGTTTTAACATATTATTTTGTGGAGTAGTAGTAGAGGTTATCTTCATAACAACAAATTAAAAAGTTCAAAATATAACAACACACATTATATCTAAAAAACAAACTAACGTAATAAAATTTACAAGCACACACAAAATATATACAAACAAAAAGTTTAGAGCACATTTCTGTCCGACACGTCAAATTTGAGATATTCTTCCATAGAATAAAATGACTCCCTAACAAAAAGCGATTTAATTTTCCCGAAAAACAATTTAGGCGGAAGCTCTCTCACATGTTAAGGCAAAGCATTAACCAATTTAGGTGCGTGGTAATTCAGAGCAAATCTTGCTTTATCTACTCGATGCCTGTCCAGTACCAAGCGCCCATGATCCCTGTGGAACACCAAACACATTACCTATATCAAAGTTGATCGCCTGCGAGAATATATACTCAACAAACTGCGTTCGATCCATGAGATACGATTTTATCAGGTCCAAAAACGGTCCAAACAGCTCCCGATAGGTCCAGCATCGACGCCGCACATTTGTTTATGGCCATTCATGTTGCATCCTTATTGCGACGCCAATGGAAAAACACAAGATTGTAAAGAAGCCAGAAGCGGCCTTCATAACCGCCGATGGGTATGTATGATATTACCGCGTTCAAATCTAGTAGACATTGAAATTATGGCGTTAATAAACCATAAGTAAGTAAAGCTATAAGAGTGGGTGGCCAAGAGAGACCGTATAATAATAACCACACCCTTCTTGCCTGTAATCTGGAAAGAGGGCTTCAAGCAACAGTGGCGTGGGAATGGGTCGATTATTGTTTTAAAAATTTGCATAAATTTTGTCGCAATTAAAATGGAGCATGCTCTGATTGTGATCTTTTCATCATAACATTGTAATCACAAAATAAAAAATCGATCTGGATTTATGCATTAGTGCGACAGAGGTGAACTTGTGATAACCATATTAAAGAACATTTACACAATTTTGTTGTAACCTGGAAATGTTATTTTTAATATTAAGTGACTTAGTTAAGTCCTGTCTCAGAGAATCGTTTGTTATTATATATAAGTGGGTACTTAATTTACACCCTATATAGACATTTCCAAACGTTAGGCAGTAGGTAGACCTTCAATGCCAAAGTATGACAATAATTTGATTCAGTAAAATTTTTTTCTCAGTGTACTGTACTAAATTTTAATTTGTAATTTAAAAAGATCTTGGAAATACAATGTGCCCACGGATAGAGTTTGGAAGAGGAAAAACTTTTTTATTTGTCGATTTAGAAGAAAAAGTCAATCTTTATAAAAACGTCTGCTTGTGTCGAAACTACAATTTCAAATGCCAAACTTACGATTACTATACAGGGTATATCAAAAATAACATTTTTAATGATTTTGATTTTTTTTTTTTAATTTCATGAAAATATTTTCAAAACCGTGATTTATTACACCAATTGTGCAAAAAACACTAAAAAACTTTTTTCTCAAAGTTCTTAATTTCATAGCTACTATTAAAATAATAAAATTAAAAAAACAAGGAAATCAAAATCATTAAAAATATTATTTTTGATATACCCTGTATAGTAATCGTAAATTTGGTATTTGAATTTGTAGTTTTGACACAAGCAGACGTTTTTATAAAGAATGACTTTTTCTTCTAAATCTACAAATAAAAAAGTTTTTCTTCTTCCAAACTCTATCCCAATGTGTCCACGGATAGGGTTTGGAAGAGCAAAAACTTTTTTATTTGTGAATTTAGAAGAAAAAGTCATTCTTTATAAAAACGTCTGCTTGTGTCAAAATTACAATTTCGAGTACGAAATTTACGATTACTGTACAGGGTATATCAAAAATAACATTTTTAATGACTTTGATTTCCTTGTTTTTTTTTTAATTTTATTATTTTAATAGTAGCTATGAAATTAAGAACTTTGAGAAAAAAGTTTTTTAGTGTTTTTTGCACAATTGGTGTAATAAATCACGGTTTTAAAAATATTTTCATGAAATTAAAAAAAAAAATCAAAATCATTAAAAATGTTATTTTTGATATACCCTGTATAGTAGCAAAAAGTTTCTTAGTGTTTTTTGCACAACTGGTATAATAAATCACGGTTTTGAAAATATTTTCATAAAATTAAAAAAAACAAACAAATCAAAATCATTACAAATGTTATTTTTGATATACAGTAATCGTAAATTTGGTTTTTGAAATTATAGTTTCGACACAAGCAAACGTTTTTATAAAGAATGACTTTTTCTTCTAAATCGACAAATAAAAAAGTGGACACATTGTATATTGAAAAAACCAGAAAACAAAACAAATCTTTGACACCCTGTACTTATACGCGATATATTGTATATAATGACTTCTTATGATACATGTTGTCCAGAAACTAATAGACCAAACGAAAGCCACAAATTCTAGAGTTGATATCATGGCAATTCGATGTCAAATTTCTAATTCGAAATTGCTTCCGAAAGGAGTTGTAGTTTTTTAAAGGTATCGCGAAAACGCCTTTAGCCATTGGAGTGAAATATAAGCATTTGTTAGACATACACTGCTGAATTAAATTGCAATCATACAAAAATTAAAACTTTTTTTCACTAATTTTTCGAGAATGCTGACAACATTTTTCTACACCTATAAGGAACTCTAGTCTCTAGATGATAGAACGCTGCAGTTTCAAGAAAAATTAAGTGTTGTTGTGATGCAATTTCTATAGAAATAGGATTAATTTTACTAGTTTCCATTTTATTATTACATAAGCACTTTACTGAGTCATTAAATTTTTAAATCTAAAATAAATAAATGTCCGAAGTTCATTTTTGCGGTCAAAATATATTTTTATGTTATCTGGTTGTTGATTAGTGTAGTGCGCGAGATTATATTCACGATTTAGGCAAAGATATGTGTATATATCTTTGGCATTATATAGGTAACATATGGAGATTGCCCTCAGCTGAATGACCACGAGATATTGAAGTATAGGTATGTAGACCTCCCAAAAAGTGCATCAATACTGTTAACCGATACGTTTTAGTATCTGATAATTTAACAAATTCTTTAAAGGTTTCAAGTGATTTAGTTTGTATTTCATATTATATTGTGCAATTCAGTGCACATACAATATTTTTTGAAGTTCCGTTAGTTGTACAACTTTGTTGTTTTAATAAAGTTGATCAGCCGGACGGCTTCTAATCTATAGCACAACTTTGCTAGGGTTTCGTGGACTTAGACTGCGAAATTCTCACATAAGAAGAACTTTAAAAGGGAAAAGAAGTAAAAAAGATATCATGACCTGTTTTTGGATAAAAGTTTATAATATCATCTAGTTGTTGCATAAAATATTTTAAGGGAACACTGAAGATCCCGAGAGAATAGCTAATTAAGATTACATATTTTTGAAAAATAAGAATTATTCTTAGTTTCCTCCTGAAATAAACAAAATAAAAATCCACCAGAACAGAAAATCGCATCGTACTTATTTCAAAACCGTATAAACACAACGGATATTGATAATTTTGCCGACGAATTAATTAAATAGAAAGTTATAAAGATCAATAAATATACGACAGACGTATATTTCAATTAATTATTTTAATGTATCAACTATCCATTCGGTGTAAGTATATCTGTCTAACATTCTATCTATCTTAATCAATTATCAGTGTAAGAAATAAAAATCTTTTCATATTTGATTAATCTATTTAAGAGGTGTAATTACTACAAAATTTTAAGATAAAATGCATATAATTATGTATGAGACTTCCTTGTTTCGAAGTTCCGATTTAAAAGGTGAGGTTTTTATAAAATATTATTCCGATAACTGCCAAAAAATTGAGTTTTTTTGATTGCAGACTATTTTGTCTGGCTGTAAAATCTTTTGCATATTACGCTGCTAAACAAATTGCAACAACCACTTGAAATTGCAGAGGTGGGGGTGTTATTGAATCAATCAGATTTGAAGTTCAAGAGGGGATAGATTTAAAATTTCACAATCCTCAACTTGGTCTCCACCATTGTAGAAGATTTCCATCCTCCATGGCGTTTTAAGCTTTTTATGTCACACCCAGCATTAACAAGAAGAATATATGACGTTTTTCTGCAACAATTGCCAGTATATGCTTTAATATCTGGCAGATATATGTCAAAATTGACGTTTTATGGTAGAAAAAGACTCTTAAATTTTTTCACACAAAAATGCCTTCATTAGTAAATTGTCATAGCCCTTCCCATAACGGTAGGTCCAAACTTATTAATACAGCGTGATCAGAGAATGATATTGATAATTGTGATTTGGCTAGAATCATTGGATTATGGGATGATTGTACACCAGAAGGTTTACAAAAAAAAAATTTACCATATTGTAGCTGTTGAGTAAGCTTGTCGAGGTGGTGAACCAGCTGATTGCCTTATAGATTATTTCACGACTGAGAAAAATAATGATGGAACGCCAACCAACAGAATTGAATACAATCCAATATTCAGTAAAACATGCCAAGGAGGATCGAAAATTTGTACAAATAGTTAGTGGCTTGTTCCAAATATTACAAACGAAAGTGCATGCCCTGTTCGGTTATTCCATAAATTATTATCCAAAAGGGGGAAAATATTACTTCCAGTCGCCTATTCTTGAGACCAAATCGTTTCTGGAAATCCGAAAGTGACACATGGTTTGACAATATACCGGTAGGCAAGAACACAATTAATATGTGGACAAATAATAATAATAATAAAGGAATTCCTGAACAGCAATTAACAAAAATAACAGGACATAGCAGCTCTAAATCAATTAAACCGTACTTGAATTATTTTAACCAAGAACGCCATGGTGAAATAATCAACACCATGCGAGCAATTTCTTCAACAGTGGAAATTAACAATCCGTCAACTTCAGCAAACTCTTCTTCCAATTTAACATTTACCAGTTGTACGTTTTACAACTGTAGTTTTAAATAAAAATGAATAATATTTGTTTGATTAAAACTAATACATTTTGTATTGAAAATTATTAAACGTCAGATTGACAATAAAATTTTTGATATCTACAAAGTAAAAAATTATCTTATCGAATACTCCTCGGGCCTTGATAAATACTTAAAATTTTGTCACAGAAAATCCTTCAAGCAAGTTACTCAAGGATAATAGCCCTCCGCATTCTCTATGACAAAATTATCTCGGTATTATCAAGATCCTATTATAGGGGTATTACTACTGATAATAATAGTGGTTATCCTATTTTCCCGCTCATTTCGAAAAAGAAAAATATGTTCTTGGCCAAACAGAAAAATCGAGGCACTTCTTTGTTTTTCATTACTAATGTATTTATAACGTAGGCTCGGTTCTCTGTGGCGTACTAGTAAATGCTAATTTGCTACAACAAAACATTCTAAAACAATTACATTATCGAATAATATTCAATTCATTCATTAATAGAATACAATAAAATAAAGTTATGCATAAAATCTACAGCCGTAATAGTAATAATAATAATATTATCTACCTAATACCACGAATATCAATGTAAGGTATACCAAGATACTTTTTTTGTATGTTCTCTCTGCACAATACCGATTGCAATTCGCCAAAACAGAATACAATAGATGTTGGCAATTCATACCGAGTTATGTTGCAATTAGTCCTTTGTTACATTATTTTATCTGGTCGGGTGGAATGTTTACACGGTATCTCTTTATGTTAATGAGCACGATATGATCTTTATATTTTTGCCCGTATAGATATGGTCGAAATGGTATTTGCATTTGGGCCGTACGTTGTATGTGTGTGTGCTTTGGCTTTGGGTAGAGTTAAAAAGATCTTGGATGCTTGGATATGGACATTATGTACAATACGGTGTACGGATGCACGACGTTACTTTTATTTTGAAGCAGGAAAAGAGCTAAACCATATTGTACAGGGTAGGTTCTTAGTTTATTAAATTTTAACAGCGCATTTCCAGCCAGATTGGGGGGAAGTAAACAAACAAAAATTTGGTCATCAGTATAATAATTTATGCTAGGTTTAGCTATGCATTCAATCTTGGAAATGAGATGGAAAAGTAGTCCATTCTTAAATGGAGTTGCAATTTTAGTGTTTTGACAAATCTCCACAAAATAATTTAATGAAATTTAGAATTTATCCGCCATACATGTTTCGGGACTAGACCAGTCCCATCATCAGTGGCATGTCAGCAATCGATTAAACGGAACGCTAAGACATACAATATTCTGGTCGAAATTCCATTTATGTCATTTTATGTAAAAATATTTTTTGATTTATTTAAATTACAATTACATAGTTAAGTTTGTTTTCTTTTTATATATCATTATTTCGATTTAATAAAATTTTTAAAAACTGTTTAACGGAAATTTTGACATAAGTGATTTTCGTCTTATTTTTGGTCGTAGATTCTATCCCCAAAGGGACAGCCAGTATATGGAGAACACGCAACTGAAAAACCAAGTTACTCAGATGGTGCAAACGACGGTTTCTCATTATCAAACACATTAAGCTCAACAAAAGTAAACTAAATAAATATGGTCAAATTTTCTATTTTTGTTTAAAATATCTCTATTACTATAAATCAATCTCAGAGCAGAATAACATTTTTGAAAACATTTTTTAATGTGGTCATAAAATCTAAAAATTTGTATCGAAAATAACTTCCAAATTTTTTACCTTTGGCGGCCGAATAGCATTTATATTCACGACAAACATGAAAATTAATTTGGAAGGGTTCAGCCTTATCAGCAAGCTCAATAATCATTTTAAATCATGAATAACAGTCTCAGCCGCATTCAAAAAGTATCAAATCAAATGTAAAATGCTTTAGTAAAATCTAACAAAACGATCACTGACATTTGACCACTATCGCACGCACCAATTATGAAACCCACATTGACATATTCATGAAGTTGATCATACAACATTCGGACGGATAATGTCGATAGAGTTGGGAGTATATACTTACAATTCTAAGGTCATTAAAAGACTTCGGGTCTGAACACTTAGGAAACGGAATACCAACAGCAATTTTCCAAACATCAGGGAAATATTCCACTACAGTATTTAAGCATACGAGAAGTCATCATGCCCGAAATGGAGATCTCAAATATGAAACTTCAATACTTTTGGTCTATGTTGGAAAAATGGGCCTCTGTTATATGTGAGCTTGCCCATTTGGATCTCCAGTTTATCAAGACTATTCCATTTAATATGAGATGTATTAAATTCACAATGTTGAACCGGTTGAATTAGATACAGTGATAAAAATTTATCACAGTTCATTACAGTTTTCCGTCTTTTACACTTTACAATAATAGGATAATTTCCTTCGGTTGATTGTTAAAAAAAAAAATAAAGTGCAAAAATTTTAGTCTGTTCATTTGCCTCGCTGACGCTAATTTAATTAAATATTTATTAAATTAAAAACGTTACGAGGCTTTACATATTGTAAGCCTCGTGATTATTGTCAACCGTAGTCATTCTAAAATAATAACATACTTTCATTACAATTCGAGCTACTCCAATGAAGAAACTTTCCATGTCGCCAATTGTTTAAAGACCTAGACATTTCAATTTAACAGTAATTTCAATTTATATTATTTTAGAGTGTCTATTCAACACAAATATGTCACGAGTCAAATATCTAATTAAAAACGGATATTATATAGTTTAAATTTAAAATTAACTGCGTTCAAGTCTCTCTTTCGGCTAACATTTGGTCCATTCGTAATGCCTATAAAACTTTTTAATCATCAACCTCAGCATTTTAAATTAATTATATACTCAATTGAATTTAGAATTAGCGTTAAAAGTTAACATGAACAGTATATGGACGAATACATTTTTATTAATAATTTTAATTAGCACATATAGTACAGTCAAAATACGTATAATCATAATAAGATTCTAGACAAATTGTATCACATACAACATCATCAGTGGCAAACAATTATTACATAAGAGAAATGGTAAATATCTTATTAATTCAATAAAGATTCCAATTTTTGTTTCTATATTATCAAAGGTTTTAGAGAAAAACAAATGTATTTTTACGATTTCTTCATAGTAGTATGTGGATAAAGTACTCACAATTTTCTGCAAATAAAATTTTGTATTCAAAAATTTTTTGTATATTATATCAATCACAATGATTGATGTTGACTGTTACTACTATTACGAAGTTATTAAGACCTCTCAATCTCAATTATGATTTATAAAAAGGAAAAACACACATAATACTTCATTTTTTAACCGTTTCTATTGTTTTAAATAAATTTTCACGAAATAACCCGAATGAATTGTTAATTCTTGCAATGTAGTTTTTCGTAATCGACTGTATTGCCACTGATGATGGAGCTGGAAGCTCCGAAACATGTTTGGTAGCGTAGTAATATATTTGCTTTGTTTCGTGGATGATTGACTTTCATTCCCATTAAATCAATATTATAAAATTTTTAAATTACCGAATGCTCTCTTAACACACTGGGAAACGTGTTCATCAAATCGTAAACTTGAATCGATATATAATCCCAAAGGCTTTGTGCGCTGCCTTATGGGAGGCAATTCGTTTCGAATTCTAACTTCAGGAATTGAAAGTTTAGTTTGTCCACCAAAAAACATTGCAACGCTCTTATTTGGATTCAGTGTTAGAGATAGAGTGTCTTTCTGTAGCTGTAGGAAAGTGTAAATAATTCCATAAATTCTTTAATTTGGCGAAGTTTAGCTACTTAACCAAACCACAGCTAGAAAGATTACTAATTACTAATTAATGAGAGAGTTGACAATAAAATTATTGTTATTTATAAAAGTTAGATGATAATAGTTTAATTATTATGTTCGTTAGTAGTAGTTCCTTGAGAGCATAACCCTAAGACGTCTTTTAAACCATTCAATAATATCAGTTTGCACCAATGTGATAGGTAATCGGTTATAAAACTTGACGGCCTTATATAGATCTAAAAAGTATTCTTGATTATTTTTAAATTATTTAATAAAACTCTCAAAACCACACCCAAAATCATTTTTTATTTGTCATCACATAAAACAAAGTATTTCTAACAGCTCTTATTAACATCTGTCTTCTATTACATTTTCTTATTTTCTCATTATACTCGTTCGGCCACCCTTGTTCTCTCGTAAACAAAAACCTGTTTGTCTGGTGTATCGTAGGCGAACCACGTCGGAATGTACTTTACAGGGATGATTGCAAACATAGATATGAAAGTTCTTAGGATAGCTTATGTTAAGCTATGTGTAAACTGTATCGCAGTGTTGGTGCGGATGGTCTATGTCCACAATCTACCTATATTCGAGTACACGCCATAATTATCATTACCATATAATTGATGACTATTAAACAGTGTGTATAATATTCATTCATACAACAATAATTGAAGAATTCTATGAATACCTCAAGAATAATAATAATTATATTTACTCTTGCAATATCTCTTGTACTATAATATTAATTTTCCATTTAGATTATTGTTGATAACTTAATATATCTATTGTTGTTCAGCCGCAAATGAGATTGATATTTTGTATACAAAAATACTGATTAATCAAGTAATAATAATAATCGTTGGTTGGTATAGAATAGCCGCTGGAATTTAACACAACTTTTTTTTATTTTTCCTGCAAAACTAAATTATCCTTGAGTTTACATTCCTAATTGCCACCCACGTGGTATGTGGCATGAGTCAAACTCGGGCTGCAGGCCAAAATTTTTTAGAAATCAACTACAGTTTGCACATATAACGATTTATACAGGGTGGTTGAATTTCCAGAAATTTTTGGAAAAATTCTTTATTATTATTTTTTCTACGACTGTCTTTAAATGGCTTTATTATATGTTCAATCATAATTTGAAAATGTATGGAGGAGGAGGAGGGCAGAGAGCAATAGTGCGTTTTGTAATTCGGTACAAAAGTGAAATGATAATGTTGTCAAGTTTTTAATTACTGGAGCAACTTTTCTATGATAAATCGCTGTAATTACCAATCATAATTTATTTATTTATTTAACAATTCGGGGTACACACAGATCAAAGATCCAAAACAGTACCCACAGTATAATATACATGTTCAGTGGGTTAATCAATAGAACTTAAAAAAAAAAAACAAATCATACATAAGAGTGAAAATACAATAGTTAGTTAATCATGTTTCTTGCAAATATCTTAAATGTATATTTAGACATAGTGAGAAAATCGAAATCCACAATCAATAAACATCCTACAGATAGGAGAATTTTGTCCAGCAATAGTTCGTCTAAATGGAATAACAAATAACTCATTGTTCCTCAATGTTCTAAGTGGCTCGTTAAAAATAATGTTTTCTAAAATAGAATCTGACTGCAGTAAGCCTTTTAAAATCTTAAATAAAAATAATAAATCAGAGAGTTGCCTTCTTTTTTCCAATGATATTATTAAATATTCTATTTGATTTGAAATCGTCAGTTAAGGACATAAATTAAACCATCACTAGATTTCTGCCGACGTTTCGTTTAATAGGCTTAAACTTTTTAAGGCGTCATCTGAAAAAGTTTACGCCTATTAAACGAAACGTCGGCAGAAATCTAGTGATGGTTTAATTTATGTCCTTAACTGACGATTTCAAATCAAATAGAATTTATATTAGAGGACACAATTTTCTATATTACGTTATTATTAAATATCTTCGCATAATGGGATTGTAATTCACGGGAAAACTCAGTATGATGTCGGACTTATATGCCAAGTATTTCAAAAACTTATGTTGTATACTCTCGATACGTTGTATATAGCACGCATATTGCGGACACCATACTATTGATGCAAAACTCAGCTTTCCGTAAACGAGAGAATAATATAAAGAGAGCAATGTTCTAGGATTCTTGAAATCTCTGGAATTTCTAATAATAAACCCCGAAGTTCTGCTACAGCTAGTTATAAGTGCGTCAATATGTTGCTTAAACATCATTTTATTATCCATGATTACGCCCAGATCTCTGACTTCTGCGACCAACCAACGAATGGTTTCCAATAGTGTAGTCGCAATCATGGATATTGTTATTTCTAGTAAATCATATGGCAACGCACTTTAGCAAATTCAAAAATAAACTGCGTTGAGCACAATACTCAACCAACATCCAAATCATCCTGCAATAGCTTGTTGTCATTAAGATTAGACACAGTTTTATAATTTTAGGTCGTCTGCATAAAGTTTAAATTGGGAATTTCTAAAGCATGTGTTTATGTCACTGATATCTATAATAATAAACAGAAGACCCAGATGACTACCCTGATGGTACCCAGATGGTACATTAAAAGCTTCAGATTCAAAATTGTATAAAGAAACAACTTGTTTTCTTCTAGTAATATATGACCATATCCATCTTAGCAAGTCAGCCGTAACACCGATCTCAGCAAGACGATCCATCAATATTTGGTGACTAATTTTATCAAATGCCTTACTGAAATCAGTGTAGATAGTGTCCACTTGCACTCGGTCATCCATTTTTGATATTACCTAATCCGTAAAATCAAATTTGTTTCAATAGAACGCTTAGGAAAAAAACCGTGCTGTTCTGGAATTATATGATGTTTAGTTTTATCAAAAATAATATCATAAATTATTTTCTCAAAAACTTTATTAAATATGTTTAGTTTACATATCGGACGATAATTTTTTATATCGCTCTTATAATAGTAATGATCGTTAATAATATTGCCAATTATCAAAATAATCAGTCCCAATCTCCAATGCTGTATTTAATGATTTGTAGCAGACAAGCCGCTACCATGAAATGGAGGGTACCATACTCTATTATATCTCACCTCTAATACATTGAAGTAAAAGTATCATTAGCTTATTAATGTGTTATTTTTTCGTGCAACTTTTGACCTTGACAACACCCACTGACAATACTGGCACACTTACATTGGAGAATCTATTTGAACAGTTATAGAATTATATTAAAAGATAGGTACCTAATACTTAATTTCATTTAAAATTGCGTGATTATACAGAGCCATATGTACTAGCAGTTATTAATGTTCTTGAGTTTTCCAAGGTCGCATTCTTAGTACGAAGCCCAACAACCCTAACCTACTTCAGATATAAAAACTATTGATTTTCAATTACTGATAATTTTTTACCTAATATAGTAACCAATCAAATTACTTAATTTTAAGTCATGTGTCAAATTTCATCCAATCACCTCTGGATTACAGCGATAATACCCTACATGTGGTGTTTTCAGTTTGGTGTTTTTTTTTATTAAAAATTAATTAAACGTCAAACTGACAACAGGTTTAAAAATGTCGCGACAATTTGATGTTGCATCTAACGATGCAATTAATGATCTAATAAAATACCAAAAAATACAATCAAATCAAAAAAATATGTATGGAAAATATTTCTCGAGTTTTGTGCGACCAGAGAATACGAACTGAATGCTGAAACGAGTTTGCCTAATTTGGCTAATATATTGAAAGATTATGCGGTAAATATGCGAAAAGCTGACGGAACTGAATATAAAGAAGCAACTGTAAAAACAATTTGGAATACTACGAGTAGGCTATTATTAAATGTCAGATTGACAATCAAATTTTTGATATCTACGAAGTAAAAAATTATCTTATCGAATACTCCTCGGGCCTTGATAAATACTCAAAATTTTGTCATAGAGAATCCTTCAAGCGAGTTGGTCAAGGATAATATATTATCAAGCAACACGCTTTCGGCATTCTCTATGACAAAATTATCTCGGTATTATCAAGACCCTAGGGGTATTCCTACTGAAAAGTCTCCATATATATGCCAGCCAATCCAAAAACCATATACCTTCCACTCCCTTCAATGTGCATATACACAGGGTGACTCAGTTTTTGTAACAGGCCTTTAACAGCATATAAAATATATATTTTTAAGATGAAAATCTTATACCGTCATATATCCGTGTCGAAGCTTTGCTTCTGCGAAACATGGTGTCAAAGTTTCAGGAGTGTTTTGGTTTTTGTAAGTTTTCTCCAATAGCTTTAAGAATAATAAATTACAATTTAGAAAACTTGTGACACGTCAAAACTCAAGATCTGTGGTTTTTTTTCTAAACCAACAGGGTGGTGCATTTTTGGGGTTTGTACTGAATTTTTTGAGCCTCTGCAACCTTTTTGTGCGCCGCCTCTGCTTTCTATTAAATAATAATTTGGAATCTCTTTTGAATTTAGAAACTATTTGGTCTCTTGTAATTTTTTCGAGAACTGTACTGATTGGGAGACAAATGAAATCAATTTATATTAGAACGGTATTTTTTAAAAACATACATTATTTATTTTTTAAATTAATATAAATTAATTTTTTACTTAAAATATTCTTACTGTTAACGGTTAACAGGAAGCTTATTATTTATTTGATAGATGGAAAAAAATAATTACATTCTTAATTAAAATATCAATGTTTTACATTTTGCGATAATAATATAGTTATTGTAAGCAAATTAAAGTTTGTCTGAAGAAAAAATTAATTTATCTAATAACTAGATAAATGTATATATAGTAAATTAACGTTTATTTGATTGTAAAACTGCTCAGTCATAACTTTGTTAAAATACCGTTAAACTACTTTGGCATGCAGCTATCCAATAATTTTAAGCATTTATATCAAGCATAAGCAAACTCTGGAGTCAATATTGACGCTAATAGGTATTTTGTAGACTTCAAAGGTCGATTTTTGTTTTCAGTATATGGATTCTCGAATTTTGCTAAGGACAAAAGTTGTGGTAGTATCTGACAAATCATTTTTAAATATAATATAAAATATAATTAATTTATTTCGCCGTCTAATCTCCTATATGAGTCTTCAAATCATACAGAAGTATTAAAATTAACACCATGAAGCTCCTGGCTATACAGTGTGTCCCCGGATTGTTTGGGCAACTCTTGTGAATGACAAAAAATTTCCGAGTTGGAATTTAGGCTCCTGGGGTCCTTGAAAGTAATTTGTGACGTAATTTTAGTTTCGAAAAATCATTAAAATTTTCAAGAAACGTTTTTTGTCCCCCCGTAATCTACGAGATATGAGATACAAAATGGTATTAAGAAAAGTTATTTTGGATTGAGAGTTATGCCGCACTGTTGAAAATTTTAGATCTCTGAGCCAATTTTTTCAATATTAAAATTAACAAAATCACAAAAAATATCAAACACAAATTTTTAATTGTTTTATTAAGGCAGCTCATAAATTCATGACCTGAATGCTTCATAGGCAGCTCGAATTTCCTCCATATTGAAATTTTACACAACTACCTACTCAATAACCTTTCATTCTGAACAACTTTTCTTAATGATATTTTTGCGTATTTTGAAACTAAGATTACGTCACAAATTACTTTTAATTTAAGTAGGACTGGACCCCAGTAGATTAATTTCCAACTCGCAATCGTCATTCACAGGAGTTGTCCAAACAATCCGGGGACACACTGTAATAATTATGAAAACTTGACAATGAACTACATATAGACAAATGTCGCAACAAACTTTAACAACTTTTATACTGCGCTGCGGCTAATTTGAAGTTATTTAGTGTAATTTCGTTATTACAGTATATACCTACAATGTGTCCCGTAAGTGCGACCCAGCGATAGGTGTAATGGACGAAAAATTTGTTAGAGCAGGACTGAACTCCGATAAATTTCTTGTTAATATCTGTGTGTGATGAGTAGTAATACCCCTAGGGTCTTGATAATACCGAGATAATTTTATCATAGAGAATGCCGAAAGCATGTTGCTTGATAATAGCCCAAGGCCGCAGACCGAGGGCTATTATCCTCGAGCAACTCGCTTGAAGGATTCTCCATGACAAAATTTTGAGTATTTATCAAAGCCCGAGGAGTATTCGATAAGATAGATTTTTTACTTTGTAGATATCAAAAATTTGATTGTCAATCAACGACGTTTAATAATTTTCAATACAAAATGTATTAGTTTTAATCAAACAAATATTATTCATTTTTATTTAAAACTACAGTTGTGAAAAGTACAATTGGTAAATGTTAAATTGGAAGAAGAGTTTGCTGAAGTTGACGGATTGTTAATTTCCACTGTTGAAGAAATTCCTCGCATGGTGTTGATTATTTCACAATGGCGTTCTTGGTTAATATTCAAATACGGTTTAATTGAATTAGAGCTGCTATGTCCTGTTATTTTTATTAATTGCTGTTCAGGAATTCCTTTATTTGCCAAATGGCTAACTGCAGTTGATCTGTTGAATGATTGGATATCTTTTTACACTTAGTGTCCAAATCAAAGCTATTGATTTGGACACTAAGTGTAATATTTTTCCCCCTTTTGGACAATAGTTTATGGAATAACCGAACAGGGCATGCACTTTCGTTTGCAATATTTGGAACAAGCCACTTACTATTTGTACAACTTTCGATCCTCCTTGGCATGTTTTACTGAATATTGGATTGTATTCAATTCTGTTGGTTGGCGTTCCATCATTATTTTTCTCAATCGTGAAATAATCTATAAGGCAATCAGCTTGTTCACCACCTCGCCAAGCTAACTCGACAGATACAATATGGTAAAATTTTTTGTTTAACCTTCTGGTGTACATTCATCCCATAATCCAATGATTCTGGCCAAATCACTTGAACTCAAATTTGATGAACTGCATTTTCGTTTGTTTGGATCCTGCTGTAATCTTTCTTCTTTATATTCAGTTCGGTCAGCTTTTCTCATATTTACCGCATAATCTTTCAATATATTAGCCAAATTATGCAAACTCGTTTCAGCATTCAGTTCGTATTTTTTGATCGCACAAAACTCGAGAAATATTTTCCATACATATTTTTTTTGATTTGATTGTATTTTTTGGTATATTATGGGATATAATATCATTATTTGCATCGTTAGATGCAATACCAAATCTTCGCGACATTTTGAAACCAGTTTTCAGTTTGACGTTTAATTAATTTTTAATAAAAAAAAACACCAAACTGAAAACTGAAAACACCACATGCTGTAATCCAGAGGTGATTGGATGAAATTTGACACATGACTTAAAATTAAGTAATTTGATTGGTTACTATATTTAGTAAAAAATTATCACAATAAGTCCATGAGGCTGCAGTGAAACCGGGGCCTTATGTCGAACAGACCCTTTCCAAAAAAAAAAGTGACCAACGCAGTCCCGTCTCCCATCAGCTGTTGTATGAGTTAAACACTTAACAATATTCAGATACATTCAGTTCTCAACACACCACCTCGATACAGCCAGCCGTCAGGTGCGACTAAAGCAAATCGGGATCTCCCGCACTAGTGATCAATCTTTGAATAACATAAAATATTGAAACGTTCTGATATTGGTGAGTTTGGCGACTATGAGAACAACCCTTGGCACAATTATCATTTAGAGACGCTCTATATAAAATTTAAGTATTAGGTAAAGTACGTTTTTTGTTGTTGTTGTTGTTATTTAACTCAAATATTTAAAAACAATGTTATCTAAACAACTCATAAATAGTACCACAATAACGTTATTATGCATCATAATGAGCAATATTTTAAAAGGTTCATTCATAAACAATCTCAAATTGCTCACAGAAACCCATTATATAGACATAATCATGATGACTTTCACTGAACTCTTGCCTCTGCCATACAAATATAAAAGCGTTTACATGTGGTGTGTCCCCTACTCTTAGTAAGCAAGCAACTAAGTCATATTATAATAAGACTATAATAAGATCGTAGTTGCTCATCTTAAATTTCATAATTGCAGAATGTCAACATAACAATTCCATTTGTCTGAAATTATTCTAGATCGTAGTTGGATAAGGCAGACCTCCTACGGATTATTGTCCAAAATTACGTTCGTGTGGTTTGCTTTTAGATGATCAAAGGACAGTGGTGGACTAACAAAAAAAAATGATTAATCTAAACACATTTTTCTAAATTTATTTCCGACACCAAATTCTTGAAAATATTTGAGTTTATTTAATTTCGAATTATACAGAGTGCCCTGAAATTAACTAAAAATAATTTAAGGGGACATTCTACTCTTAGTGACAATCTAAATTATTCCATATTTCTAATAACATTAGGATTTTTTTTGTCCCTTAGTCGTAGGAAAATCTGTTTATATTACTTCGACTTGACCTTGGTTATCCGGTAATTCTGGAACATAGTTTGTAAATATGACTATCGTCCAATTGCACTTCTATCTATTTATCCAAGATCATTGAAAGACTGGTTAAAAGGAGACTTCTATCATTTCTGCACAAATATGAAGTATTAACTAGCCACCAATTTGGATTTTTAGCTAACAAATGCACTAATGATGCTATATTCTCCGTCTTCAACAATGTTTACTCCAACGTGAACAATCTCCACTTTACAGCATCAATTTTCTGTGCTTTCTCCAAAGAATTCGACTGTGAAGTCATAAAATCCTAATTAACAAGATACAGCACTACGGAATTCGGGGGGTTCCACTGGGATGGTTTAAGTCGTACCTTAGCAACAGAAGTCAGTGTGTGAGGGTCAATGCGGCTGTATCTTCTTGCAGGCCGATGGATTTTGGAGTTCCACAGGGTTCGGTGTTGGGTCCTATTTTGTTTCTGCTATTTATCAACGACATTACGTGCCTAGACATCAGCGGTAAAGTATGTCTCTTTGCTGATGATTAAAGGGCGGAATATATGCAAAGTGCATATATTTGCATATTTTGCATATTTTTACAAATTTCATAAAAAATTGCATATTTCGGCAAAAATAAAATTTGTGTGCATATTTTTATGTTTTTCGTTTTATCAAAAGATTAAGTACGACCCTTGCAGGTAACTGAAATAATTTAACAGGTGGGTAGGTTTTATTATTATATTGTTTATGGACCCATTTTATTATTATATGGTTTATTGCCGGCATTTATTGGATGTTTAGGAATTTAGTTAGTTTATCTCCAGAGCCCGTAATTACTCGATGGGGAACATGGATTAAGGCCGCGATATTCTACGCAGACCATTTTGAAGCCATTAAAGACATAGTTTTAGATTTAGAAGACAATTCACAGTGTGTAGTGCAAAGTCAAGCAGTATTAAAAACTGTAAATTTAGCTAAGGAACTTGTTTTTATTAAGGTTAATTTTAGTTTTATACCAGATATAATAACTTCGTTAGAAAGTAGGAATATAAGTTTAAGAGAATCAATTAAAATTGTTGAAACTTTTTCCGGCAAATGCAAAAAAGTTCCCGGTGATGTAGGAAATCAAGTAAGAAGTAAACTCGAAGTTATTGTGGGAAAGAATGAAGGCTTTAAGTATTTAATGGAAGTCAAAAATATTTTTGATACTAAACCATCCAACGAAGTAATACCTTGACCTTATATAACTTACTACCCAAATTAAAATATTGCCAGATCACATCGGTAGATGTTGAAAGAACTTTTTCTTTGTACAAACATATTTTTACTGACAGAAGGCAAACACTTTTATCGGAAAATTTTGAAAAATATATCGTTATAAATGCATTTTATACTATTTCAGGTTAAAAATTTTACCTATTACATTTTTCTTTTAATTTTATTTAAAATAAATAATTTTTGTAAGAGTCGGCGTTTCTTTATTTCTATTTTTCCATGTTATATTCAAGGCATATAATTGCATATTTTGACAAATAAATGCATATTGTTGCATATTTCAAAGAAAAACTATGCATATATATGCGCATATTTTAATTGAATTGACGTGCATATATTCCGCCCTTTACTTATGATACTAGTTTCACTTGGTGCGGATAGTTTGGATCTTCATAGTACCATATCCAAAGACACACCACCATCAAATCATGGTGTGACTCTAACCTGTTGTGGTTGAACACTGCGAAAACAAAATCTGTGTCATATAAAGGTGCGCTGCAGTCTTTTGAACTTAATAATTCCACTATTGACGTCGTTTCTTCTGTGAAGTTTCTGGGCATTGTTGTTGACAGCTCCCTGAAGTGGAAGTTGCACATTGATGCGTCATCAAAAAAAATTAAGCTCTGCCTGTTTTGCGTTAAGATCAGTTTCCAAAGAACTTAACTTGTCCACTTCCATAACAGTCTACTTTTCACTCTTCGAATCCCATCTTCGATACGCCCTACCATTCTGGGGTTCATGCTGTGCAACGCAATTTGGGCGTATTTTTAGATTACAAAAAAGAGCTATTCGATACTCTCTGGGATTGCACTATAGAGCCCATTGCCAGAACTTCTTCAGAAAATTTAAAATACTAACACTACCTTCCTTATTCATATTGGAATCGGTCTGCTTAATCCGCAAACACCTGTCAGATGTCTCTGACCATTCCATAACTATCTGCTTAGAAACGACTTTATCTGCCAGCAGCCCCATCCTCCGAATTAATCAAAAGCTCGATCCTATACAATGCAAAAAAAATGCACAACCATCCCTTCCTCGATTCCGTAAAGCTCTAAAAACGTATTTGTTAGAAAAAGCTTTTTATACAGTAGGTGACTTTTTTAATGTGCATTAATTTTTGAGCGATTCCCACACTGGATAGTAGTTTGTGTTGTGTGTTTTGTATATATATGTATATATATTGAACTGTAGAATATTTACTTAATTAATTTACTTTAAGTATCTTAATTGAGTTATTTATTTATTTATTTGACGATATACCTGTATGTATTACTTATTATTCTTATGTTTTATATGTTTTGTTTGTTCTACAAATTATTTTTAATTTTTTGACAAATATATATTTTATTTTATTTATCTATAGAGAATAGATAAGTATTTCCCAATTTTTTGCAAACTTAAATAATATAGAAATTATAGTTCTGTAATTATTCGGCCCCCTTCCAGATCTAAGGGAAGCAACTATTCTTCATCAACAGATTGTACAAAGCTTCTAATGGACTAACCAATGAATAAACGTCCCTATCACAATCCTCATAAGTTGTTCATATAACAGAACTTACTCTGGCTAAGGAATAAAAAGAATGTCGTCATAAAATATCAAGGGAAATTGCAAATTATTGAACAAAGTGTAGTATTCTTCAATTTACAAATGTGATATAATCGGTTAAAAGCTCGAACAGAGTATGTGCATATCAAGAAGTTGTTATAATAAATAATACATTATCCAGCTATAGATGACATTTTAATTCCGCAGATAATTTCAAAAAATATATACCGTTTTCGTATAATAATAATAATAATATTTATTAATTCCACTTTCATTTAACCGTATTAATATATATTAGTCTGTGATAAATACAGACACATTTAAATTCAAATATATTATAATCTGCTTTGAATATGTGCTAAAATGTTCATGTAATGGCAAATTATTAACCACCAGGTAATAAAAATAAAACTCTTTTTTTATTATATATTCTAAAAAAATTAAACTGAATGAATTCATTAAATCGTATTAGTAATAATAATCATAAAAATAACGTTTTTATATTCTCATATTTAATGAAAATATGGTGTATTTTTAGACCTTATCGAGGCACGTGGATACAACCTCTGATCTTAACTTAAGCTTATGCAAATAAGGTTTTTTTTAATAAAGTTGTTTCACTGGTAATTAGGATTTTTTAATAAATAGGTACATGTCTTTCATTAGACTCGACTAAAGGTTCATATATTTGTTGGAACCTAGATTAAAGAATATTTAGTTTTGACTAGAAGTATGCTATTAATAACCAGTCATAATTCTTTAAAATTTCGGTTTGGTTCCGTCGCTTACGACCTTTTCCTTATTCATTTCTATATTTTATCCCGAGGTAATTGCTGATAAGTTATTAAATTTAAAATATTTTATATTTCCGCTAAAAAAATTTTACTGTCACTCTAACACTAAGATTAGCATATAATACACTGTAACCACTTTATTGGTTTAATATTTTATATTATAAAATTTTATTTTATATTATAAGATGACCAAAATATAGTGAAACATTGATCAAATAAATATATTTTCATTTTGTCCTGAACCATAATATTTCATTTATTATTATTATTAAATCGCTTACATCTAGTTTAACTTCATCCAATAGAGATGGAATTCGAAATAAGAATTTATTAATATTCAAAATAGATTTTAGATATTTTTTACCACACCCATCATACTGGCACAGTTCCTATAAAACAATGAATACACAACATAATAACATACCACACGAAATAGTGTGGCATGTGTGCAAGTTTCAAAACACTCCATCAGTACTTTTTATCATTTACCTGGGTAAGTAACGAGGCTGCTCGAATATGAACATGGGGTGTTGTAACATTTATTATTGCTTTAATCAAGCCTTTTGTATTATTCTCCTACAATAATTATTGGTGGCTTTGATAAAAGCAAAACAAACTACAACATTTTATAATAATTGATCGGTACCTATAAATTAGCTGCTATATCAGTTGAATTTATATTATATAGTTATCCAATTTAATTGAATTTGACAGATCGAAAAGAATAATGTGTGTCTCTATTTTTGTACGAATATAAATTGTGCAAGCTTTTGCACGATTTGTTACATAATAATCATTTTAAAATAGACAACGCCTAACGAAAAGTTAGAACGATAAATTGTGAGAATTTAGAACTACTGATAATTTTATTATTTTGGACAAAATTTTGTTTAAACAGAGTATTTTTCGCAATGAACTGAAATTACGTTAAATTCCAATAAATTAGGACCGTAATGTTAAGGTGGCGAAATGCTCCAAGGTTTTGTGTCGGGCCTACAAATAAGCACCCATGGCGCCCCATAGAACCAGGCTGACATTACCTTACCTATTGTATGTTTTTTTATATTTTATAACGTTATTTATGCGTTGTAAATAGCTGAAAGCACAATATGGTTTTAACACACTCTGTATATTGTACTATAGGCAGTTTAAAATTTTTTAACAAGAAGTTCATAAGTCAAAGAACGTGGCTTCCGAAGAAATTGATCAAGAACAGACAACCTAGTCGACGTCAGTCAGATATTAGATGTGTCGTCCATTGGTGGCATTGCATCAAGTGTTCCCCAGGGCTCCATCCTGGCTCCAATTTTTTTTCTCGCATATTTCAAGGTGCGTTAAGTATTCAGAATTGCAGTTCTATGATGATGATGGTCAGTTAGTACATCACTTTGATCCAACCGAGGTCAATGTTAATAATTTAATTGTCTTTTTCGTCGAAAATCTGCAAAATTGGCAAAAGTGAGGGTAAGGGATGTGCGAATCCGCCGCCAGGAGGGATAAGATAGTGCTAGAAATGGAAACCTGACAAACGCACGAATTTCTAAATAGAGAGATATGGTAGAATAATAACTGCAACCAACGAATGTCAAAATAGAGAGATATGGTAGTCCTAAAAATGGAAATATAATGTCCACCACTATTAAGGTTAACGTTATTTTAACATCTGGCTATGCGCTAAGTCAGATAATAACAACATTAAATAAGCAGCATGTACAGAGTGGTACAAAAAAGAACATTAATTAGCCCACATTTAAGAAATTTTAAATTAAATTTTAAATTTTTAGCATACACCTTAAATTTATATATGGGGTGAATCAAAAATGTATTTCACGATTCCACAGCATGTAACTTCGAAGTTTGAGGGCTGCTCTCTTATGTGGCCCCTCAACTTCTGAACAAAGTAAATGATTTGTTGGACTTGCCTTTGCCACGATTTAAAACACAATTATGGTTGCGTTTGGCACAGTAAGTTTTTGTTTTGAGTTTTTGTTTTATTTTCTTACAATTTACTTTCTGATGTATATTAATTTAGGAATGGGTAGAGTGGAAGAATGGCTTAAAGCCAAATTTCATTCCTTTTGTGTGATGTTTGTCGTAGCATATGTATATTTAATATTTGATGTATAATATGTACGATTATTATAATGTATTATTATTTTGTAAATGTTATTTGCAAAATATTATCACACAATAAATCAAAAAAAAAAAAAAAGTTGCAAATACGCGGATTGATTATGACCTTAACAATCTACGAACCTATTGTAATAATCACAATCGTCAGATAAATCTTAACAAAACTCACATCGTTCTCTTTTCCCAAATTGCTAAATATGAGTCCTTGAAGGAAAACCTTAAACTAGAAGTTAATAACATAAAATTACACATATCTGATGAAGCTAAGAATCTTGGACTATCTTTTGACAGGTTTCTTAGATTTGACACACACATAAAGAACGTCAATAGAAGGGTTTTTTTTCTTGTTTTCAAGTGCTGTACGCAAGTCGTAAAATCCTGAAATTTAAAACCAGGAAGAAGCTGTGCAAGTCGGTAATTATGCCTGTTTTTCATTATGCAACAAGAAAAAAATACAGAGGATAATAAATAATTGCTGCCGCTTCACTTGGGGACTCAGGAAGTTTGATCATGTTTCCCTTAAAATAAAAGAGCTTCACTGGCTCAACGCGGAGAATACTTTTAATTATTTGTTCCTAACGTCCGTTAAAAGATTGATCCAAAAAATAACGTTCCACAGTATTTGATCGGGAAACTTGTCTGGCGCCGTGATCTGCGTCAGAGATCTTTAAGAAACGAGGAACTTCTTTCAATGCCCCGCCACCGCTCTGCCTTGTTCCAAAGCAGTTTCACATACAATGCCGTAAAGATGTATAACTGTAACAAGACACCACGCCACTGGTATTATGTATACTAGTTGGGTGATTTTATAGATATTTTGTCTTAGTTTGGGAAATATAATATTTTTGTGAATATTATTTTAAGTAGATTGTTAACAAATGTTCCTAAACTGTCCTTTTAGTTATAAAATTTAAGGGTCTGTTTTCTATCTATCTTATCGTTTATTGATATGGGTTTAACGAAAAGTAATAAACACATCTGCAAGTAGGTACATGCATAACAAAAATATATAATTTTTGTCTCTTTTCTTTGTTCAACTTTTAGAAACAGATGGACCGTGTTTTCTTGTTCGAAGAATGACATGTTTTAAATACAGAATGGTGTCACTTTTGAACATCGAAACGCCTTCATGTAAATTAAATGTCGGACTTTTATTAGTATATACAGAAGCTAGTAGTTGGGGAGTTAACAAGCTTTCCCATAACAAAAAATACATATAAAGGGCGCCGAAAATATGAACATGGGTTTTCATCCAGTTAGCTTTTCCGGAGATTAAGAAGTCATTATAATAATAATAATAATAATAATAATAATATTTATTTCCAAATTTCCAAATACAAATACAAATCAAAATATACATATAATATCAGAATGAGTGGAAACAAACATTAGAGAAACAAATATCTCCTTATAGATAAATATGAAATTTTCTAAAGACATCAAAATGCTCGCATTTAGCAAAAACGCTGATGCGCTTGTCCGCTAAATACGCGCAAAAAGAGTATCGCACTTATAAATAATATATTGTGTTATACAGCTCGTGTAGTTTCATATTAAAAAAGAGTACATTATGCAGTATCATCGGCGAAGGAAAATACATCTCCAGTACAATCCAATTGCAATAGACCATTTATATAAATGAGGAATAATATCGGACCAATCACTGTCCCCTGTGGAATTCCAAAGGACACTCTTTTGGAGCTACTATAGACTTTATTTAATTTGACCATCTGATTTCTGTTTGTTAGGTAGGATTTGAATAACTGTAGTGCGAGCCCCCTAATACCGACATTAAATAATTTCTCCGTCAATTTATTGTGACACACTGTGTCGAAAGCCTTGGCCAGGTCGATGAAAACTGTTGCACAAGGCTTACTCTCATCCAATGCTTCATAAATTCTTCGGACAAGAAACGCTATAGCGTCCGACGTACTTTTTCCTTCCGTAAACCCAAATTGTTTCTCTGATAAAATTAAATTCTTTCTTAGAAAATTAACGAGTCTCACCTTCAGAATTTTTTCGACTATTTTGCCAACATTCGAGAGCAGACTGATAGGACGGTAGTTTTCGATATTTTGTTTGTCCCCGGATTTGAATACAGGTATAATAATTGCTTCTTTAAAATGCTGCGGCCACTCGCCCTGAGAGATAATGAGATTAGCAATGTACGCTATTGGTTCGCTTATTTCCGTCGCAATAGTCTTAAGCACTCTAACATCGATGCCGTCTATTCCAGCACATTAGGTAATTTTTAGCTCGTTTATAAACTTTAACACTTCCTCTCTATCTGTACATCTCAAAAACATAGAATTCGGAACGTTCCTATTGTACTCCAAGTCGACTAGATTCTGACCCGACACAACATCCCTCATTTTTGCTGCCATTTTTTCACCTACAGTGCAATAATGATTATTGAAGGCATTTGCAATCTGGAAGTGATCTTCAGTGTTCTTACCTGAGGGAAGTGTAATTTCCTGAATTTCCGAAATCCGATTTCTGCGTTTGTTAGCATATTCATTCACTGTTTCCCAAATTTTTTTTGTATTGTTCCAATATTCGTTTATTTTTTCACGGTAATAATTGTTTTTCGTTTTAAGAATCAGCTTTTCTAGTTTATTTTTGTATGTCTTGTATTCTTGGTACTTATTTAATTCTTTAGTTTTCATCCAACTTTTATACATTTTGTCTCTTTGATTTATTGATCTAATCAAACCAGCAGTTATCCATTCTTTCTTTTTATTCTTTACCCTGTATTTTATGACTTTTGAGCTCTGTTGAATGATTATATAATCGTATTGTTCCTAACTTTACAAACAGTAGTGTCTTGTTGAGCTTCTGAAAAATCTCCAACATAGGACATCTTAACAATTAAAAACCATTATTACAGTCGACATAAAAATGTATTTTATTTCTGAATCGCTCACCCTGTCGCTGTATCTTTATAGGGGTATATTGTAAAAATGCCTTTTTTCTGATTGGCTATTTCAAATCTAGGTACCTGCTTCTCATGTATGTTAAGTGTTTTGAAAAGACAATCGGATTTTCGAGGAGAGATTCGTTTTAGCCTTGGTAGTGTCTAGATCTGATTTCTAATTGTATAAAGTTTCTTAATTATAATCGAAGTTCATGTTCAGTAAGTCCTTTGTTAATTCTTTTAATTGAAGGCCTTTATGTTTCCAATCAATTTTTATAACGATTAAAGTTGTTTATTTTAGTAATTGAAATAAATTCAGTTTTCAATTGTAATTAAAGTTTCGTATAGGAATTAATATAATTATTCGTAATTATTTTAAGTTGTACATTAATGAGTAAGATTTTCTTCTAAATTTTCATTATTGTTTTATTGTTTTATCCTTTTTTTTTATTTGTACATATTTATTTCTTTGTTGTTATTCATTTTCTTTATTAGTTTTAATTATTAAATTAGGTGTTTTGAGCCCAAACTTTTGCGTTTTATTTCAAATAAAGCTTTCGCTATGTTGTTGACAGAAGGGTCATTGTGGCAAATTGTTTAAAGAAGTTTTTGTGAAGTACTAATCGTTAGCTTAATAAGGTTGTATACGTGATAATTTCAATTCTACTTTACCGATCTGTCAGTTCTGCGAACTAAATAGTAGAAAAAATATAGATACACAACCATATTACGTATTTATTTAAATATCACACCATGTTAAGTATAACATGGTACATACGCCTTTTGCATTTTATCTAACATCCATCGAAATTACCATTTTACTATTCCACATAATATCCTACATACATAACCCAGCAGTAGACGTATAGATAGATATGTAGGTACTTACAACAAAAACCATTTTATGTATTTGCGAAATTCTAAATATGCAAACTTGGCGTGGTAACACGCTACAAATCTGTACATCAAGGATTCTGTTATATGAACTTTCCTTCCTCTCTGCCTTTTTAAGCAAAGTCGATAACTTACAGTCCAATTTTTTCTTATTATTATTATTGCTTGGCTCTTCTAACGCCGCGCACCGCAAGTTCGTGTATACTAACTTTATATGCCGCCTGATTGTGACCCATACGTATAATACAAATAGATGACCATGCCGTATGCATATTGTGTACAGAATCTCAAAAATACAGGGATCAATAACATATAAATAAACAATTATGCCGTTCAGGGTCGATATTAAACTCCTTTATGGTTCTGGGATGGTTTTTATTGAGGATAGATGCTCTCCAGTGACGGTTAGGGATTCAGATGTCTATCTGGTAGTTTTAAGAGTGTCCTCGTATGTTGAAGATGTGTATATAGTAAGATTTAATTGCTACAATATGTTGTAAATAGTTTACTTACCATGTAGGTGCGAGATTTCTAGTTTTGTGGAGGGTTTGGTTCGTCATCTATAACTCTGACACTTGAAGTAAAACTTATCCGTACTCCGACCCCATAGGTTATAAATATGTTGTTGAACTATTGTGGAAAATTAGCCATATTATTTATTTTCTGTACCCTGTCTATTTTTGTACGGGATTTTGAATTTTTCCTAGAAATAATCGGTTTTTAAGTCGTGGTCGTATGTCAACAAACAATATTCATCAATGTTAACGGTGATAACCCTACAGTATATGAATGTACACTTACCTACAGGTATATATTCTTCTTTACTATCCATTTTATGTCTTTTGCATTAATGTTTTTGCATATTTTCGGAAAAAAAATATGATAAACTGAAATTATTACTTCTGTTTACATTGTTTCATTATTATACAGGTTAGGTATTATGAAGGATTTGATTTGGTTATGATTTGACACTAGGGGAAATTTCTACTTCTTTGAAGGTGGAACTTTTCTCACTACACGAGTTCGGTACATTTGCATTATTTTTTAGATAAGTAATCAACAGTTTTGACTGAAAATTTTCACATAAGGTTGGAACTTTCTATCATTTGTATTAAACTTGCGGAATTGAATAGTCGCATATGATTTTCTGGAAAAATAAACAGGGTTACTTAAGCACTAACATGTTGACAGTCTCTGTAGTTGCTTACCTGTTGCTGTTCTGTTGAATTAACTTGGTATTGTTGTTTAGGTATTACTTTTGGATTTCTCCTTATACCTAAAAGACAAATCATGTCAATAAATCGTTAAACTAGTGAAATGACTAAACATATCGCATTGAAATTATTCTATTTTAACTTGCCTTTTCAAATGGGTTCTAATAGTTACCTATTTGAAATTTAAATAGTAGTAAATACCAAAATGTAAACATAACCTTTTTTTTTGGGAAATTAAATAATTGCAATCCTATATCATATTTATGTTATCACTCATACTCCAAATGTGTGGACTGTAGAATGTTTGATTTTCCGTATGTTTAACAATATAATTTTTATTTTTAGGACTTTAGGCAACTATATTCACTTAGGTAACTATACCTTTAATTGACTTGGCAAATGTGCCCGCAACTCGATGCCGGCCTAATAGCGTTATTGCACAATAACAATATTTTGCTGTTCTTTGTAAAGGCATTTGCCCGTTTTTGATATGAATCATCGGCGGGCACGAGTCGCCCATAGTCAATTTAAATTACTGTATGCCGTTCAGCATTCATCACGACCTACTGTGATGTATGGATTTTGTTTCAATATGTTTGAATCTCTTACACGAAAACGGAATTTTGTGTAGAAAATTGTTTTACACTTCATCTAACGTTGAAAACAATGGTCATCCAACAGACCAAATGCACATAAAAACTATAATTTGTGGTTTTGTGAGTACGGAGAAAATTTATAGAAGTCAAAGTTTAGATTTGAGTTATCTTAGACCTAGCAGCGAACGCCCATTTTATACAAAATTACAATAAATATAAATAGTTCTACAATAAAACACTTCAAAATAATTAGACAATCGAAAAATGTCAAATAAAAATCAGACTGCAATCTCTCGCAATCTTCAGTTTTGTTGACTATCGTAAATAGTTTGAGGTCATCAGCGAACAAGAGAAAATCGCTCGAAGTAAAACATCTGGCTATGTCATTAACGGAAATATTAAAAAACAGTGGTCCCAAGTTTGATCCCTGGGGGACGCCAGATGATACTTTTATCTCAATAGAAAAAAAGCCCTTGACCTTAACGTATTGAATTCTGTTATCAAGGTAGCTACTCATCCATTCGAATATTGGAAAATGTGGCTACTGGTCTACCAGAAATCTAAAGTGCAGCAGAGACCCAGTATCTCTCCTCACCAGCCGTCACTGGTAATTATTAAACATGCGTTGGGGGTTTAGTGAAAACATAGGATTTGGAAACCAACTTTAGTAGATCTGCTATCAGAGTTGGGTAACATGTCTTATGGAAAATACATCGCGAGGCCATAAAGCGCATGACCTTGAAAAGAACCGTTTTCGTGGTTTTCGGACCTTAGGGTTTTCGCATGTTATTTGCCATAAGAAATGTTCCCGAACTCATCGGAGATCTACTAACTTTCAGTAGTAAGTAGTAAGTTTTTGATTATTTCCATAGTTTGTAGAAAGTCATCAAACCAACGACTTGATAATAATAAATGGTAAATACTAAATCTGATCAACGAACTAACAGCACAAGCATTTCAGTCGTTACCGATATTGCTACCGGTTTGGTAGTGAGTTATTTAGAGAATCTGCTTAATTAATTAATTGAATACCAAATATCCGAAGATATTCCATCTTTGATCAATTGCCAGCGTTTTGTATGTAACACTTGAACCATTAAGAAGGCAAAACCCGCCGCCGCAGACAACAATATGTAGAGGAAAGAGAAGAAAAAAACCGTCCCATACACGCAATCAGGAATTAAACTTCTTTTAAAAATTGTTCCCTTGAGATGTTTTAAAAACATGTTGAATATCACTTCTAAGCGGCAATCATTTGTCATAATATATTGGAAGTTATTATTGACCGTCAACGACGTAATTGTTGGAAACATTTCTTTTCTTAGTTTAGGTTGACGACTATGCGAAGGCAGACGCTCTGGTTTTGGAAAAAGCAAGGTCGATAGGTTTTTTGCATTTTCTCTCATCGGTCGTGTACCATCTGCACAACTTAAATGAAAATATAATCACAATTACCTAATTGTGCTCTATTTATTTATCCTGACGGCCAATTTTTATTATACCAGATAAATATATCTACTTTATTAAGGCTTTAAATACATATATAGGGAGTTGCTAAATTCAACCGACAACGCTTGACCCCAGAAAGCTCCCGCTAATTAGTTTATGCTACAATTAGACACTACTAAACATCCGAAAAGTAGGCCTCGACGGAATAATAACTCTTTTCAAGAAGCACTCGCTTGACAGATCCTCTAAATTGTTTATAATTTGCATATGTTAAAGCCGGCGCCAAGTGATTATACATTTTGCGACTAAGAGAAGTCTTAGCTAACGCTGATCTTGATGTAGGTGGGTGCACCCGCTGTACCAGTCTTGTGGGATAAGGATGCGCAGATGGAGCTGAATCTATAATGCTTGGCAAGTTTTTCTAAATCAAGCAAACAGTCTCCAGAATGAACAACAAAGCAAGGATTCAGTGTTTCTTTAACCCTTAAAGTGCATAGTTGTCTAGATACAGGATGTCAAACGTTCAAATTTAAAATCGAAAATTTGCCATAATTCAAAAACGCCTTCCTTCAGTCCCAATTGGTCATGCAGTCGACATGAACAAATCGTGTAGCACTTTGAAAATGTTACTAATGATACTACCAACCGATATCAAAGATAGAAATTGCAAATTGCATTGCATTGCCATTGATCAGTCCCAGAAAGATTTTACTACCGTCACTTCCTATAAAATTGGAATATATGAGCATTTTTGTGAAGGCTACGGAAAAAGGAAGCAGGAAAAATTAGTAATGTTTACATAAAAAATTACATTTTAGTTTTCGTCAACGAAAAAAATGTATCAATTTTTTGTCGTCACAAAAAATATAAACAATAGTTAACCAGTTTTGTACGCGGTGCTCAAGAAAATAGTGGATAGTATGCTTCTCACTTTATCAGATAAGCTTTTTAGCCCATTTTAAGTTGTACAAAATTTAATTTCGTATAAAATACTTTCTAGTCTTAGACTACCTTAACTGTACTGTACAGCATTTAATAGATATTTATCTAGATATAAAATTCGTATTCCCAAAAAAAAAACGTATGATCTCTCTAAAAGATGCTGGAATACTTCTCTTTGCAAAGAAATATACACCAGCATAGAATTTTTTATTAGATTTATTGCGTATTAGGTATTCATATCACATTCATTATAATGAAATCTAGAAATAATATGCTACATTTTTATAAAAATAAAACAGACGCCTATCATAAACATTTATAATAAAAAAAAAAATCTCTTATTATTCATGTATTTTTTCTGCATACAAAATCGGAAATAGCTGTACTTTCATAAATATAATAAAAAAAAAAGATAAGGCTTGCTTCACATAGAACGCTCTTCTATTATCCTGTACAAAAAATGCATCTGAGTAAATGTTATTTGAAATTATTCGAATCTCTAACATAATGTTGAATTGTATAATATTTGCAGCCTATTTTTAAATAGAATTTCGGACAATTTTTTAAAAGAACACTTAAGCCTCGTCTATATAAATTTTTGATATCTTTAAGATATTAACATATACATAGGGATCAAATCCATACATCAAAAAAATTAACTTTAAATAATGTCAATAATCAACGAATGTTAAGCAACAATATGCATGTGTTAGGACGCCGGATACCATTATAGGTTATGATAAGTAGATATGAGGATTTTTGTGATTATTTTCTATGCTATTTTATATATTTTTTTTTTGTTATTTTCTCTTGTTTTAGAAAAATATTATTAGTAAAAAATGCTTTTGAATACAACTTGTTCGTGTATAGTTACTTCTCTCTGTTTTCGAGATTATGGGATAGTTCACTTTGCGTGGGACACATTGTACAGAAGTATTTCGATGATTTACTCAATATTGATATATTAAACGTGTGCGTCCACCTTAACTAAGTAAGCAGTATCAATGATCAAACATTTCGTTTGCAAGGAACAATTAATTAATAAAATATAATACTTAATAAAATTGTTAATTATTGTAGATACATTAGTTCTTTCTTAGAATTTTCTGGTTTAAAGTTCATACGGCGTTAATGCATTTATCAGTTAATATTGTTATTGTTTTTACAATAGTAATAGTTATATAAAATCATAAAAAAACGATTAAACTATTTTTTTTGTACTCCTACATTTTTTTAACCATTTATATGTGCCCCATGATATTTTGCTGTTTTTAAATTGGAATAAAAAAATTATCTTTTTTTAGTGCCAAAATATTAACAATGATTGCGTTTTTTTATTTATGAAAAACAATGCTGTCATGATGTCTTCCGCCCTATGCAATACATTCTGGACGTCAGAATTTTATATTAGCAAAAACAGGTCCCCTGGATTTGAATTTATGTCAGCCTGAATTTGCCGTTATAAATTTTGAACACCTTGGACTTTAGATAGCCCCTCAAAAAGAAATCTAAAGGAGTCATGTCAGCGCCATTGGCGGCCATTGTGGGTCCTCTCATTTTGAAATACGATTGATGCTTGACTGTATATGTATGTATGTTTTATCCAGGGTTAACTATCACTTAATACAGTGGTCGCCAACCCGTCAATTGCGGGCCCCTGGTAGCTCCCAACATATCTATCTACATGCCAAACGACATGCGGAGGATTGCTCATTAAGGGTAGTTTCTTAGGTCTTGATTAGGTCATGTATGATAGGGTCCTATACCAAACAAAGGCCGCAAAAAATTGAAATCTGTTTTCCTAATAATGGGGTCGTGAAATTTACGCAGGACAATGATATTATGAAGGGCTATTTGCATGCCAAACGACATTCTTCGGAACGGTCATTAAGGATAGTTTCTTAGGTCTTGATTAGGTCCTGTATGATAGCGTCCAAGGCCCCAAAAAATTGAACTCTGTTTTCCTTATAATGGGGGCGTGAAATTTACGCAGGAAAATGATATTATGAAGGGCTATTTGCATGCCAAACGACATTCTTCGGAACGATGATCAAGGATAGTTTCTTTGGTCTTGATTAGGTGCTGTATGATAGCGTCCTATACCAAACAAAGGCCCCAAAAAATTGAAATCTGTTTTCTTAACAATGGGGGCGTGAAATTTACGCAGGAAAATTATATTATGAAGGGCTATTTGCATGCCAAACGACATTCTTCGGAATGATAGCGTCCTATACCAAACCAAGGCACCAAAAACACTACATTCAAAAAAAAAAAAAAATTATTACCGAAGGTGCTCAATACTGACTTAGTACAAAGAACCACGTGCTCAGGGAAGCAACTATAAGACTATAAAATTGTTTCCGAATTTTTTTATTCGATTATTAAAACATGGGATAAATCCACGTTTATCCCCGGTAAATCAGCGCATATGACAACTGACAACCATTTTTCCACCATACGAATAGCTGTAGGAATATTTTTTTTAAAAATATGATGGTTAAGATTAACAATTTTGATGATCTTGCCATTATATAATAAATTAATTACAGACAAAGGTGAAATTCATTATGCCGGCAATCCCTGAATGAGTAAGTATGTAAGACAACAATACATTATTCTATGGAAACCATACTAGCTATTAAAAATCATCACCTGCAATCAATCAAGCATTAAATCGTTAAAATATTTCTTGTAAATACATAAAGCACATTTAGAAATAACCTTTATAAGGTTTTAGAATGAAATATTGGTATATATCTACATGTTATAGTGAAAAATTCTTCAATGAAATATGGTAGGTATTTCGTGCAAAAATTCAACCTCGAAACTAAACCCGCGCGTAAGGATTCAATAACTGAAATTTTAGACAGCAAGATTTGATTCATAAAATGGTAGACCACCCACTTTAGAGATTGATGTTTATGAATATACAACCAATTAGTTTACACCTAGTGATCATTAGCAGGATGTCTACCTCTTCGCAAATATTTAATATCGATATTTAATACTTAAGATATTTTAACCAAATTATATATTGTCTTTGTTTAGGTAAATTTGGTATCTGTTGATTTGAATCAAGTAGAATATGTCCAAATTTTTTTAACAAAGAAAGTTTGCAGGTTTTCTTAACTTAAAAACCAAAGAAGTAGTACAGAGATTGAGATTGACTTACTAAAATAGATTTTTAGGCGTTGTGTAGCCTTGTTCATGAATTCGCCACCTTGTTCTTGAAACTGTTCACTGAGAGAGATAATATCAATTGTTCCAGCATGGTGTTTCGCATAAATACATAGGAATACAACAACTTTTAAATAATATCTCTTCTAGCTCTAAATGCATCTAAAACAATTCTGCATCTTAACAATAGTCTTTGACTTCAGGAGAAATTTAGATTACTATCCTCAGTTGATGAATCTCAGTTATCCATTTACAGAAAATTTGATTTAATTTGGAAAGTTGCTCTCTCGTTGCAACTTCTCTCTGTGAAATCGCTTTTGAGAGTAGAAGGCTTGTGGGGGCTTCTTTTCTTGATTGAACAAAGGCGTTTGATTGCGTCTCCGACGATATCTTGTTGGGTAAACAGGAGCGATACGGTATGAGTGCGAATTCGGTTCGTTTGCTGAGTTCCTGTCTCACTGGTAGGAATGTTGTAACGATGTTTAAGTCAAAGTCTTCTCAGCCCTTGTTGAGCTCTTGTGGAGTCCCACAGGGCTCGGTGCTCGGGCCTCTATTGTTTTTGATTTTCATTAATGATTTACAGCTACATATGCCATGCTCTGACCTGACATTGTTTGCAGACGATTCAACTATTTTCGATGTTGAACTGTCGAGTGATGTTCTGGCCTCAAGTATGATTAATTCACAGTCGAGGGCTGCTGACTGGCTTGTAACTAACAAACTCTGTATGAATGCCAATAAAGCAGCTACTAAAATATTTACATTACGTGAGACGGATGTTGCTGTTTCTGATGGTCTGGTAAAGTTTTTGGGTGTCACTTTGGACCAAAAGCTAACCTGGGCGGGTCATGTCGAGGTTACCATTGCCAAGTTGTCTAAGGTTGTGTTCATGTTGCAAAGCTTGAAGGGTGAAGTCTCTTTTAATGTTTTGAAATCAGCATATTATGGCCTTTTTCACAGTGTGGCTTCATATGCTTTGTCAATTTGGGGACACTCTCGTCATGCGAGTCGGGTATTCCCAATCCAAAGACGAGTGGTTCGAATAATGACAGATTGAAAGTTTAGAGAGGATGTCAGACCTAAATTTAAAGAATGTGAAATAATTACACTCCCGTGTCTCTATATCTACAATTCAATTATGTATGTGAAAAATAATTACAATCTGTACATAAAGCATGATGAAGTTCACAACCACAATACCAGAAACAAAAATGACATTCTTCCTGAATATATGAGGTTGGGTAGAAGCAGAAATTCTGTAAATTATTATGGTCCCACATGCTATAATCATTTGCCAGATAGTTTGAAAACACTGAGCCTTGCAATGTTCAAAAATAGATTAAAGAACTACTTAATTGACCAGGCTTTTTACTCTATTGATGGATTCCTCAGCACTGTTTTTATATTGTGTTATGTAATATTTTAGTATTTAATATGACTTGTGTAAACCTTTTTTGGTAATGACATGTAATGAGAATAAAAAAAAAAGAATTTGGGCTAAACATTGTTGCAGTAATTTTGAGACGTTAGGTTAGCCCTTTGCGCAATATATATTGAATCCAAATTCCTGTGGCCATCATTAGATAATTGTTAAATTTTCCTCGTTCTCTAGATGGGTTATTTTATTGCCTTTTTATTTTCTTATGTGAAGGGTTACTGCATCTAAAGAATCTTCTGGCCTGTATTGAATGAAAGTCCCAAATCTTCCATTATTATTTTTTGTTCTACAGAATTACGGAATATTTGAGTTCTCCTGGCAGTTGGAACCTATATGACTATCATAAAAATACAATATTTCTATTTCTACGATGCTCTTGGGCACAACATTTTTGTGCCTCTATTGTTTTCTTTGCTATCGCGTGCGAAAAACAGAGACAGCAATGCATCGCTACGCTATACGCTAGTAACAGTAGAAATTAAACGCATCTGTGACGTCATATCTGGGGTGCTGTCCTACCGATCAGTCTAGGTCTATACGAATCAAATTTGTGCGTGTGGTGTTGTTGTTTTTGTTTTAGTGATCGCGCTTTTTGAGTATTATAAAGTGAATGTTTTGATTTTGAACAATTAGAATAGTAAAGATGAATTCAGTGCAATATATGAATGTAAATAATGTTAAATTAACATTTGCGGCCTTCAGTTACAAACAGTTTTAATGGTCATGGTGAGTTTAGCAAAATGATATTATCTAGCTACTCTAACTACTTAAAAAACCATTTTAATTCTTTATTTTGAAAAATTTTGGGTGATATTGCCTTATTTCCACCTTATTGTGCCCCACCTCTTTCAGACCTGACGAGCCGCCACTGCGTGCACTAAAATAAACTACATTGCAACTGCTAAATAAAATCTTCCTTCTAGCCCTTTTTGCATCAGTTTGTCATATTGCATATACCAATATATTTCAGCTGATGTTGCGAATGTAATATCCTCGAAAAATGTCCTTATAATAGATAATAATAAACAAGTGAAATTTTAGTGCTATTTCTGGATAAAATTGGTTTATTTTATGTCGCGTATAGACGCCGCAGACTTGAAACTCCCACACTTTTGCCGAACACTGTACTTCCAATATGATACATAACGAAAAAGCTTTATACCGATTACCAAATACAATAAAACTAATAATTTCTCGCAATAGAATTTTAGAAAAGTGTATCACCTTGGTAGAGCAGCCGCATAATAAGAAGTGTGGTACACACATAGATACAATAAACAGTATGCGAGTCGTTTGGCTTTCAGTTTTGTACCTACTATATCTAGATATATATAAAATGATAGTAAATCTGACCACACCTAAAAAAAGATCATCTACGTAGGATTAGTAGTATGTGTGTAACGTATTATATCTTTTGCAGACAAAACAACAATTTTACTGGTTTTATGGTATAATGTTCGGATTGTATATCGTTTATTACGCAACGTGCCAATTGGTGAACAATAAATTATAATTTAGCATTACAGAGCAGTACAACTACTGTTGCAAGCTGTTCTTTACCTCTTTTGTTCATATACTCGTTATCAAATAGCGGTTTGACGCCGAAACCATTGTTTAAAAATGCTCTATTTTTCGCAAAACTAACTAACGAAGCGATTGCCCCCTCCGCCCTTAGGCACAACTAGACTAGCCAACTCAAGATCTAGGTTAGAGCATTCTTTATATAAATATTACTTGTCTAAACGAAAACCCAAAAATTTGCACATTAGGTTCAATAATTTACTGTCAAAACCGTTTCGTTTGCTTTAGTGACTTCAGTACATATTTAATTTTATAATTTAGAACACATTTGTCAGTACTTTTAGTTAGGGTTGCCAGGCGTCCAAATTTAGTCGATATTGTTTTGCTTTCCAGTAAGACGTCACACTTTGTCGCGCAGCCCACGCGTACGATATATTGTCCCTCTTTTTATGAAAACCCGTTTTGCCACCTTAAAACGCAAAAAAATATGCACCCAAATATAATAAAACAAACCATTTTAAATGTTTTTTTTTCGACAGTTTTGCAATATAACACATGCTATTTAAAATTTCACGGACGTGGGGGACATTAGGAAAAAGAACTGTTGAAATTATAATAATAATCCGTTTATTTGCAACACAATATATAAAATAAAATATATATTTGTCACAAAATTAAAAATAATTTGTAGACATATCAACAAACAAAACATATAAAACTTAAGAATAATAATAATTAATACTATACACTATATTGTACAGGTACATCGTCAAATAAATAAATAAATCAATTAAGATACTTAAAGTAAATTAATTAAGTAACTGTTCTACATTACGTTCAATCATACATATAATACGAGGCATGTTTTTTAAGTAAGTACCGTTTTGGAATTAAAAAAAGACGTGCAAAGATATCGCAATAATTTTATTTTTACATGAAAGCCTGTACCTTAATCTACTTTTCTACATAATTTCCGTGAATATTGAGGCACTTGTCATAATTTGTTTGATTTGTTAACCACTGTATCACAAATGTTTAGAACGAAACATGGGTGGCCTACGGCACACCAGAATCGAAACAACAATCCATGGAATGGCGACATTCATCATCACCCAAAAGAGTGAAGTTTAAGCAAACAATTTCTGCCCGGAAAATCATGTGCACAGTTTTTTGGGACAGAAAAGGAGTATTGCTAGTGGAGTTTCTGCCTCGTAATGAGACAATCAATGCAGCGTCTTATTGTGAGACATTGAACAATCTGCGTCGTGCAATCCAGAACAAAAGACGTGGCAAGTTGAGTAAGGGTATCGTTTTGCTGCATGACAATGCCCGTTCACATGTGGCTAATCGGACCAAAGATCTCATCAAATCTTTTAAATGGGAAACTCTAGATCATCCTCCATACAGCCCTGATCTGGCGCCCAGCGACTACCATTTGTTCCTGCACTTGAAGAAACACCTGGGTGGTCAGCGTCTTCAAGACGATAACGAAGTCAAAACATTTGTGATACAGTGGTTAACAAGTCAGGCGGCAGAATTTTATGAGGAGGGTATTCAAAAACTGGTGACACGTTATGACAACTGTCTCAATATTCACGAAAATTATGTAGAAAAGTAGATTAAGGTGCAGGCTTTCATGTAAAAATAAAATTATTGCGATATCTTTGCACGTCTTTTTTTAATTCCAAAACGGTACTTACTTAAAAAACATGCCTCATATATACACAAAATACAAACTACTCTCCAGTGTATGAAGCGCTCAAAAATTAATACACATTAAAAAAGGCACCTACTGTATAAATATAAAAGCTTTTTCTAACAAATATGTTTTTAGAGCTTTACGGAATCGAGGAAGGGATGATAGGAATTTTATTTCCATTGGCAGATGGTTGTGCATTTTTTTTGCGTTGTATAGAATCGAGCTTTTGATTAATTCTGATTATACTATAATATTTTGTTTCTGATCTTCAGTCCCAACGAATTTATGATGAGAAAATTAAAAATTTAACTAAGAAAAGCCGTATTTTTAATATTTATTTTTTACTTTTCATATAAAGGCCTAAAAACAATTTGCGTCATATCATTTTCCCTTGCACTTTGTCCCGCTTTTATAAAGATCACACCTGGCAACCCTATACTTTCAGTAGATGATCAGTAAAATCATTGATTTCAGTAAGTTTCGAACATAGTCTAAGCACAGTATAATAAATAATACAGTATTCTGACTTTCACGTTTGCAAGCCATCCTGCGCATATCGTCGCGCATGCCGCCATTATGGGTTACAACGTCAAAATAATCGCATAGACGTAGATAGATACAGTCGGCGTGTACGAGATAAATAAATATTGTGTTTAAATCTAAATCTGTGTTTTTGGTATAGTGCTCGTGAGAATTAAAAGGATTTTATTTTTATTAACGTGTCTTGGGATTCATACAATGATTAATCACGGAGGACATGTGTGTGTTGCAAAATGTTGTCCCAATAAGCGGTACACTTGCTCTAAACATTTTTTTCGCTTCCCCAAAGATCCTGTTAGGTGAGTAATAAGTAAAAATTAAGATAAATACTAGATAATTTTACGTTTATAACAACTATTTGTATAACCGTAAAATTTATATTACGAAATGACAGTATCTAATATGTTTTTAAACTAAATACAAGTGAAACATAAACAAAAGTTGTCGCGTGGCTAGTTGTTATTTTATTGACAATATCAGTATAAAGTTTCAAGAAGTCTTTGCCAAAATTTGCCTTTAAAGTTGCTGTTGTTGTAATTTGTGAATTAAACTACCCGTTTAACTCACTACAACGATATTCATAATAAACCACGAAAATTGAAATAAACGCGATTTATTAATAAAGAAAAATAACAATCGAAATACAAAACTGAAATGATTTTAACTGACCAATATAATATAGAAATTGAAAACTAATCAAAAATCTGACAATCTTAATTCTTTTTTGACAATAACAACTTTTTCCAATAGTTATTATTATTGTTATTAAAAATCACCCAATCATGTCAACATTTAACTGATAACACCACTCCAGGTTGTTTTCAATCACTATGACACACCACAAATATTTCTGAAATTGACAGCGATATTATTATGTACTTAAATATTTTTACAAAAATAAAAATACAGTACTGTGGTTAGAAACCAAAAACTATAATTATTCTTAGTCAGGACCTGACTTGTAACCCAAAATGGCGGCATCTTACGTCACAGTTTTTTTCAAAGTGCGAACGTGGAGTCGGAATGCTGTACTTATTAATGCTGTGGTCTAAGTAGATAATAATAGAATATTCTGACAGTGGCCAATTATAACCAAAATTTTATTTTGACAGTTATTAGTTATTGTTATTTCACCAGGTGTTTTTTTTAAATTTATATTGACTTATAGTAACTTAAATATACCAGCGATGAAAAAACGTTCCAAATAAACATTGTAGAGATTTAAGTAATCTATCCTTTGATATGTAACATTCATATTTTCTATTAACAAGGAAAAACATATGATTTTTTTTTTTATTTTGACAGGCCGCCAATTTAAAATTAACTTTTTTTTTTAATTGCAAGCTTTTGAAAAAAAAAAATTGTTACCAACCGCAGATTCCACGCTCAACTATAGTAAAAAAGAACACTTATCTGTATTCAGGGTACTACGTTATTCTGAGGTCTTTAGAGAATCAGAAAACCCCTAGAAACTATAAAGGCCACATGTGAACGTGAGAAGAGAATCAGAAGACAAGGGATTACAAGGATCCTAGATCTTTATATAAACCTAATTGGTTAGTAGAAATCAAACTAAGCGTTTGACAGAAGAGTAGTTTATACATTTTTCTTTAAAATAATATTGATTAAAACTTACATGTTATGTTCAAAAAGATTTCATGTATAAAAAATCGAGACTGTTCTATGAATCTTAAAAGTAAACAATAAACAACATCTCATGTATATATTTTACATATTGTACTTGAGTGACTTACTTATATTTATGGTCGTCAAAGTATTTATTATACTAATTTTAATAGTAATCTGTAGGTGTAAGCCATACATTGTTCCCATTATTGATGTCTTACAAGTAAGTAGGCAGTCGTCGTGTATAAGGGGGACTCATCTTAATTGAGTTATCTTTAATAATGCAAGAGCTTTATGTTTGAACTGCCCACGTCTACTAGGTATTGTATGAAAGAGATCACTAGAATAAATAGTATTGGTTTGTCTATTTCTCGTCTCGACCTACTGAATAATACGAGAAAAGTGGTCCAATAAAGTTTTTTCGGCCGCATAGGACACGTATAATCAAAAAATACAATATTTTGCACAATTTTGGCCATAAGATTACATAAAAATTTGTAACTGCGTACTTTACTTCAAATCCTATTGTTATGAAAAGAACACCTTATATTCCCTCAGAAATACGCACAAGCGCAAGTGCGCACCAAACAAAAAGGGATAGCAGACGTCGATGTGCACGTCACTGTTTTTTTTTCGAAAATTTAAGGAAAAACATATTTTTTTTGTTAGTTTCTATATCTTAAGTTGACCTTCTTTGTTTATTTGTAGTTACAAAATAAGAATAAATAATTTTTTAGGTCTTGTCCCTCTAGGACTTTTTTTCGATCAATATCTTGCCCTTGAAAGAGTTCAAAGAGTTTCAAATAATTCTTATAGCTGTTTACCTGGTTTACCTGCTTCTTGATTATGACAAAATAAATCGAAATGCTGTGAAAAACACGTATTCTAAATTCATAATCTTGAACCCAACTGCTTTGAAAGATTTTACAAGTGAATATTGCAAAATAGTAAGCAAATATTTCTATAATATAATTATATAAAAAAGAAAAACCTCAAATGTTGTGAAAATAAACCGAAAGTTTTCATTTGTATTACCCTTGTATAAACATAAATTCTAATTCATAAGAATGAACAAGGCAGATTAATTATTTTATTAACGAACCAAATTCATTCATACTGGTACGTATAGATACATATTATTTCTATAATGTTATATAACGATATAATCATAAACAAATGCACATATGATTATAAATTTTACATAAGGGGCATGGTCTATAAATAATTATTGTCTTTAACTACACTGTGTGTAAAATAGAAATGTTGCTTCATCGTAGGTACTATGAAACTCAACAGAATGTAAAGCTTTGTAAAGGATTCATTGCCATAAACTATATCAATAGTTTGTTTGCCGGAATTCTTTGGTGAAATTGAGAAATCAAACAAGACTCATCCGATCATTCTTCATCAAACACTCTCTATTACTATTTGAATATTTTTATTTTATTTTATTTAGGATACACTGCCCAGACAGATAAAAAATCCAATTAAAGGGCAGGACAGTAAATTCTTAATATCTAACACTAAATTTATATTCTGAGAAATATATTTTTTATACAAGACAAAGTTGAATTAAAAATATCAATTTGCTCGGACACAGAGTTACATAAAATATAAAGGGCAACGCAACAACAAATTAGTACGCGGGGCCGGAAAGTAAAATATGATTCCGTTATTACGTGTACGTAGATTTGGGACACAAAAAGGAATCTGGCTTAAAAACTCTGGACAGTCAAGAAGTCCATTAATAATTTTAAAAAGCAATACTAGGGCGGAATATTCTCGCCGAGTATTTAATGGTACTAGATTAAAACGGTTTAGCAGAATATCATGACGAAACCCAATGGATGGATAAACCCCATCAACCCGAAACCACAGCAACTTGGCAAAACGACGCTGGATTCGTTCAATATTAGTTATATGTATGGCATACAAAGGATTCCATACTACAGATGCATATTCCAGTTTAGATCTGACAAATGCGTTGAAAAGAACAATGAGTGTTTGAGGTGTCACAAACTCTTTCGAATTGCGCACAATATAAAACCCAGAGATCTATAGGATGCTGAAACTATATTATTGTAATGATTAGTAAAGCTCAGTTTACCATCAAACCAAACACCTAAATCTTTAAACTCATCACAAGTTGTTAATGGACTATTATTTATAGAGTATGAAAATTTGACAGGGTTTATTTTCCGTGTATAGGAAACACTAAAAAATTTATCTATATTCAGATAAAGATTATTAGGGCAACACCACTCATAGGTATACAACATTTAAATCGTCCTGAAGATGAGAACAATCTTCAGTACTATTAATGACAGAATATACTTTGAAGTCGTCAGCATATAATAACGAACTATTTGTCAAGCCACTAGAAATATCATCGATAAAACACAGTAACAACAATGGTCCAAGGACAGAGCCCTGGGAAACACCAGATGACATTTGCGGAACGAAATCGTCGACTTTCCACATACTGAAATCTATCCTTCAGATACGACTTTAAAAGCAGCAGTAAATTATTAAATAATCCATAACAACACAGTTTACGCAGTAGAATACCATGATCACGTCTATCAAAGGCTGTTATCAAGTCGCTCAGTTAAAAACTGTGTTAAAACCAATAAATTAGTTGACGTAGAACGACCGGGAAAAAAGCCATGTTGTACCGATGAAATCTGACGCCTATCATGGAGCACAAATTCAAAAACCTTAGAAAAACACGACTGTATGGAAATGGGTCTATAATTTGAAATATTCTGTTTATCCCTTCTTATGAACCGGCGTTACTCTAGAAGATTTCCAGTCAGAGGGTAAACTACACGATCGTAAAGAAACATTGAATATTGTACGCAATGGTTTAGCAAACACAGTGGCACAATCCCTAACTACAAAAGATAGTATACCATCGGGACCCGATGTAAATTTAGCTTTTAACCTTCTCAAAGCTCCATAGATCTCCGTCTCAGTAATCACGCGATCCGGTAAATGAGACGCATTCACAACATCAAACAATCCCTTATCAATATCAAATGCTTGAGATGCAACGTATGATGTGTTGAAAAATTCTGCAAATTTATTCACAAGTTCCTGCGGATCATCAATATTATTACCATTGTAAGTCATACTACCAGGCAATCGCCCAGATTTGCTTCTGGAATTGATAAAAGACCAAAACTTGTTAGGATCACTACTCAATCTATACGCTCAGCATCACGCAAGTACACCCTGTAAGAGAAACTCACCTCAGTTTTTATATTGTGACGCAGACTCTAAATTCATTAAAAAATTGAGGATCCCCGGATGTTTTATACTTTTTCCATATTGAAAATATCGAATTAATGGTTCCTGATTTAGCATTCAATGATTTATTTTTGTTTGGAAACATGAACAATCAATTGCGTAGATTTTCGTCGGCACAAGGAGCTAGTTAATTTTATGTTTGGGACACCTTGTATCGTAGGTACCTATGTATGGTATACTAAAGCAGTCATCATAAAACTCGTCTTCAATACATTATACAGCAGCACCCATTTTTATTTTTTATGGATTACTAAAGCACTAAATAGCCAGATTTAAATAAATGAATAATTTATGATATATATGCCAATAGAGAAACAAATGAATGGAAACCCTACACAACTATTTCAATTTCATTGCGCATATATGGAGCAGGAATAATAATAGAATTAGATAGTGAAACACTTTGAAAGCGAGAAATTATAAAAATATTTTTTTTCTCGAGCGATCAGTGTTAAACAAAACTGAAATTATTAGCAAATAGAGCGCAAGAATTGTGTAGATCTGCCTTTTGAACTAGTTAGGAAACGAGACTTACTGTGGTGGAAGGGAGATTGCTCAAGATTTTGCGAACTATTTCGAAACAGTGTATTCAAGGACACAAACGACAAACATGTTGGATGTGGATTTAAGTACAGAATCTTGCTTTTCAATAGAAAATATCTCAGTAAATGATGTCCAAGACCCCTAAAAAAACTTAAGCCAAAGAAATTTGTAGGACATGATTTAATTCCCAGATTCGTTCTAAAGGGTTGTAGTGAATTTCTATGCGAACCCTTGCAAATAATATTTAACTTATCCGTAAAAAAGCAGATGTTTCCTGACTCCCTCAAAATAGCAAAAATTCCGATATTCAAAAATGGCGATCGATCTAATATTGAAAATTATCGACCTATTGCAACTATCTCTAATATAGCTACTGTATTTGAACTCATACTATCACCTAAAATAAATAATCACCTAAAAAACCTAGAGAGGGTAGATCCGTGGCCAGAAATCTGGTCAATTTTGTGTCCGTGACTGCTGATGCTTTAGCTGAGGGAAAACAAGTGGACGTAATATATACAGACTTTGCTAAACCCTTTGACAAAGTTAACCACACGATTCTCTTAAGCAAATTAAAGCAGAAGTCGTTCTCAAATAGCACGTGTAATTTCATAAAGTCATATCTAGAAAATCGAACTCATTTAGTTACAATCCAGGGTTGCGAGTCCAACAAATTTGTGCCTTCCTCAGGGGCTCCACAAGGGAGTACACTTGGTCCACTATTATTCCTTGTATTTATCGATGATATTTCGTCAGTACTCAAAATTAGTAGCTGCTTAATGTTTGCAGATGACATGAAAATTGTCCAAGAGAGCATAAACGACTGTGAGGATCTTCAACTCGATTTGATCGCTATTGATCATTGGACTATTAAAAACTGTTTATTTTTTAATATTTGAAAATGTAAAAGTATGACATACAATTATATAAAAACACCGCATCTATCCATGCAATATTAACAATATAAAATTGAGTAGATTTGATTAACGATCTGGGCATCCTTTTTGATAATAAATTAACGTTTTCCAACCATATAATTAATATCACAAATGCTTCTTATAGAAATCTCGGATTTGTGATCAGATTTTCGAAATAAAACCACTTTATCTCTACTCTATAACGCATTCGTACGTTCCAAGCTCGAATACTGCTCATAGTTTGGTCGCCTATGTATACTAAATATATGCTAACGATTGAGAGGGTGCAAAAAAAGTTTATTAGACAAACAGATTTCTTAATATTTAACTGTCACATCTCCGACTATGAGCTCAATCTAACAATATACAATTTACTATCATTATTTAATAGAAGATTTTTACAAAGGGTGTATGTTATTTATTCAAAATAATTAATAATCAAGTTTATGACCCAACTATACTAGAGAAAATTAATATACTAGTGCCCTCGATAAAAACTAGTACCACCAACAATAAAACCTTTATGACAGTAATACCAAGAACGAACTATCAGCAGAATTCCCCGATTTCAATGATGTTAAGAAACTACAATCAATGTCAACATCATTGTGATATTTTCAATGATAATCTGATTAAGTTTAAAAAATTAATAGTAAACTATTTGAAATTTGATCAATAATTGGACCTTTTTTTATACCTATATTAATTATTATTATTGATTTTATTTTTCTCTTCTTGATTTTCTGTTTTCTTTTTTTTTTATTTTACTTTATGTTGTTAATGTTAGCTTTATTAGTGTATTGTTATTAGATAAATTTCAATATGTAATTGGATCGTCAGATCTGTATGTTGCTAATAAATAAATAAATAAATTTAATAGTTTTCGAATAAATTAATGTTATTTATTATTGTCTGTATTAGGTCATTCAATAAGTCGCTAGAATGACACATAGATAGCGTTACTAGAATTTTTTTCATATGATTTTTATTTAGCACTAACCTTCAAGCGATCCGTGTATAAATTTGACAGCAATCTGACTATTGATTCGTGAGTTATAGCATTTTGTGTGAAGCAAGGTTTGTTATTGAAAAACAAAAATGGGAAGTTTTGATAAAGCATTGCTTTTTGATGAAAAAAAAATACAGTGGAAACGCAATGCTACGGTTATAAAAGAATATTTGAATAATGCATTACGATGGGTAAAACCTGCTGGCCCAGTCCACGTACTCCAGAGGAGTTAGTGCATTGTGTTCACTAGGCGTTCGAACAAATAAAACCATTAAAAATACTTAATAGTGTAAGATATGTAAGAAACGGATGCCAACTAATCATTCATTCCAATTTTCAAGTTCAATTAAAATCTATCAACTAAATTTTATTTAAACAATTAGTTACTTATGTTGTAGTAAATTTTAGCAATATTTATTTATTTATTGTCATTACATGTCATTACCAAAAAAGGTTTACTCAAGTCATATTAAATACTAAAATATTACATAACACAACATAAAACATAGAAATGTATATTACTTAAACAAAACGGAAAGTCAGTGCTGAGGAATTCATCAACGGAGTAAAAAGCCCGGTCAATTAAGTAGTTTTTAATCTATTTTTGAACATTGCAAGGCTCAGTGTTTTCAAACTATCTGGCAAATGATTATAGCATGTGGGACCATAATAATTCACAGAATTTCTGCTTCTACTCAACCTCATATATTCAGGAAGAATGTCATTTTTGTTTCTGGTATTGTGGTTGTGAACTTTATCATGCCTTATGTACAGATTGTAATTATTTTTCACATACATAATTGAATTGTAGATATAGAGACACGGGAGTTTAATTATTTTACATTTTTTAAATTTAGGTCTGACATCCTCTCTAAACTTTAAATCTGTCATTATTCGAACCACTCGTCTTTGGATTGCGAATACCCGACTAGCATGACAAGAGTGTCCCCAAATTGACAAAGCATATGAAGCCACACTGTGAAAAAGGCCATAATATGCTGATTTCAAAACATTAAAAGAGACTTCAAGCTTCGCAACGTCAACACAACCTAAGACAACTTGGCAATGGTAACCTCGACATGACCCGCCCAGGTTAGCTTTTGGTCCAAAGTGACACCCAAAAACTTTACCAGACCATCAGAAACAGCAATATCCGTCTCACGTAATGTAAATATTTTAGTAGCTGTTTTATTGGCATTCATACAGAGTTTGTTAGCTGCAAACCAGTCCGCAGCCCTCGACTGTGAATTAATCATACTTGAGGCCAGAACATAACTCGACAGTTCAACATCCACAATAGTTGAATCGTCTGCAAACAATGTCAGGTCAGAGCATGGCAGATGCAGCGGTAAATCATTAATGAAAATCAAAAACAATAGAGGTCCGAGCACCGAGCCCTGTGGGACTCCACAAGAGCTCAACAAGGGCTGAGAAGACTTTTACTCAAACATCGTTACAACATTCCTACCAGTGAGATAGGAACTCAGCAAACGAATCGAATTCGCACTCATACCGTATCGCTCTAGTTTACTCAACAAGATATCGTGTGAGACGCAATCAACGGCCTTTGTTAAATCAAGAAAAGAAGCCCCCACAAGCCTTCTACTCTCAAAAGCGGTTATAACGCTATTTATAAAGTTTTCTATAGCTGAAACGGTGTTAAGTTTCGGTCTAAATCCAAATTGTTTCGGAGAAAATAAATTATTTATTTCAAAATAGTTGGCTAATTGTTTAAAGAGTATCTTTACAAAAATTTTGCCTAGAACAGGCACTATAGAAATAGGGCGATAGTTGTTCAATTCATCTGGAGATCCTTTTTTGAATAACGGTATAATTTTGCTAAATTTCAGACAACTCGGAAACATACCGGATGAGATCGCCGAATTAATCAATATTGTCAATGGTATAATTATTATATCCTTAATATATATAATGATTACGATATGCAAATCAAAAATGTCTTTCGAGCTTTTATTTTTAAAAGAGTTTATTTCTCTCCTCTCAATAAAAGATATTTCATTAAACTCAAAATTGAATAGGTATGACCTACATGGCCGTATTCATAAGGTACTGTTACACCACGAACAACACGGTCCATTTATGCAGTTTTAACCAACAATAACAAGAACGGTCAGAAATGCAAAAAACAAAACCACGACATACCAGGACCCCTTCTTTTCTCTCTATATCTATATCTATCTATTCGTGCCTTTATATCCTAATACGTCATGCACGTGTGTGTTCTATTGTTTCAAGATGGATAAAAATGCACCTGCAACAGCACGTGCTGAACAATTGCTAATGACTGTTTAATAGACACTTGTATTCAATGAATCAAACTACACATTATCATGTTTTCCATACATTGCGACGCCAGATTTTTTCATTACGTCTGATTTGGAAATTACTTATAATTCATTTCGCAATGGCGGTGTATGTAAAGGTAGGTTCACAATCGACTATCCGGATTTGATGTAGTCAGTCTACATGGGGCGTCGACTCGTTAGGGGCTGAAATCTAAAACAAAAGTAATTTACAGTAATCATTATTATACAAGAAGGCTAATGCTTTTCGAACTGCAAGCATATTCGGTAATTTGCTCAGGTCGGGTAGTCAGGAAGAAATTACGGCTAAGAAGAGAGACTGGGAAACCTAATCAACAATGAAGGGGGTGGAAACAAGATTTGATTATTAATAACAAATAATAATTATATACAAAAACTATCAAAGCCATGGCAAAATAACTGTAGCAGGGGCCAAGGAAATTAATTCCTCTAGAAGCATTTTCGCCTGGATTTTCCCGCAAAAATATAATTAATCGAAAGTCTTCTCCCAATTGTCATTAATTTCAGAAACTTATCAACATGCTCATGTAAGCATTAAATACACGTATGTGACCAGTGGATTGCGGAAGCCCCTCTGAGATGCAGGCGTGGCATGCATGAAGATGCAAAATCCCAGAACAAACATTTCTTGAATGCGAGAGAATGAAATAGAAATAATAAGCGTGAGCTGCACTCGGGTCAGGTCAAAATCGGATATATCTTGTGTTGTTGAACACGCGTACATTTAACAGAAAAGGAAATACACCTCTATGTTATTCTTCATGTCTTTCCCATTCAGATCATCTGCAAAATATTTTGCATTGTTGTAAATAATTGTAAATTATGATTTATGTTGCAGCGGTTTGTTGTTGTCAATTTTCTTTTTACTTAGGTACTTACCCGTTCTATACTGAGTGATAGTAGTAAGAACAAGTCGCTAAAGGAAACACAAAATCGAAATTTCGCTAAACTAATGAAATGTAGTAACATTTTTTCAAAAGAGACTGAGAGTTTTGTTTCAAAATTTTTAATAAATTGTGGACATATATGGATTAAATTTATTTCGCTATCGTTGTAAATTTATTACATACAATGGGTTAATTTTTTAGTAGCGAGAATGCTTACGTGCTTCTAAATATCCAAGACATATTCTACCTACTTTTCTCGTTTTTCAGATTAGTGACCTTCTAATTTTGCACATTTGAACAATAACTTAAATAGATGTAGGACGTTCATAATAGTGAACGTTCTACATCTATTTAAGTTAAAAAATATTATTACTTTTTTAATTTTACACTAGCTCTACATGTTTCGTACACTGGACACCCTTCTTTAGTGACGTACATAAATACTAGTAATACATCAATGTATCAATTCGAACGAAACGTATTCATGATTTTGTGGAAGAACAAACCTTTTGTGGAAGAACAAATCTTAGTTTTATTCAATATACGGTGAAGTTGCAACCAGCTGACAGATTCATATAATATTTTCCTAGGTGAATCCAGCTCTAGATCTAGGATAGAAGACATGCAAATGGAGCGACAGACTCTGATATTTAAACCGTGGTTATTTATTCTTAGTGTAATCTGTCGAATTTTGAATGCTTGACAAACCACAACTACATTAATCTTCAAAAAATGATTTGTACAAGATCTATCTCATCTAGTATGACAAAAGTCCCACAAACTTGTTTCTATCCAGGTATAGGGCTGAACTTGGAAAATCGAATTTCAAACTTTTTTATCTTTTTCAACTATCGCTGCGTCAGATTTCTTTTTGTTTAACAACAAAGCATTATCCAGAATCAGTCAACTAAACAATAAACCCAAGACGCTATCAGTTTAAAGAATTGCACTGCGGTGTGCCTCAGGAAAGCCTTTTGGGATCGTTTGCTATTACATACTTTCACTTTTTTTTGTAAGGGTTTGACATGAGTCCCTGGTTTCACTTGCAGCCTCATGAGCTTATTGTGAAAAGTCTCAGTATTTTATGCCACCCAATCCAACAACCCTGTATCTTCCACTAACTTGTGGAGTTCAGTTATGTGTTGGGTGTCAATATCTGCTGGCAAAATCAGCGCATGCCCAAAAAAATCGTGTCGCTTTCGTTGTAAGGCTACACACTCACATAACACATGGTAAGCTGCCTCATTACACAATCTCGCCCATGAGCTTAGCTAATTCGTCAATACATCTTTAAGCAAACAAGGCGCAGATTTATTCTTATTGTTTGGTTACGGACTTTCAGGCCACATTATTTATACTTATTCAGGCTTTAGTTTATTTTTCAGGCTAAAAATTTTGGCCTATTTGCAATGCATAAATTGAGTTGATGTTAAAGTAACTCATAAAACATAGGAATAGCAGTAATGTGAAAAGAAAACCTGCATGAGTCCGCGATACAAAATTACATTACCAAGTCGTATTTAAAGAAGCTTTTAGTATGTACTTGATTGAATTGACTGAGATTTATAGCAGCCTCGGAAGATCTATTATATAATATCTAGTAGTGATACAATAATAATTTTTTTTTGAAGAAGTGTGATTTCATCCACTAAGCATAGTCTTTGTAATATTTTTGTGCAACTTACGCACCCTGTACACATTTATAGGAGCGCTAAAGCTTTCAGAAAGATGCATGTGCGCCTAGATTATTATTAATATAACTATGGAAGAGTAAGTACGGCATAAGTACTATATATCTGTATGGATGTTGCGACAAAACACAAAAAAGAGTACACATATCAACGTGATTTATGATGCGTTAACGTTAGCTTTGAAAAATATTCGTTTGGATTATTTTTATTATTTATGTTTGCATACAAAAAGGCCGCAGGAAAATCGCTAGTCTAAATAATGAATGGAGCAATGAGATAAGTAACTAGTCACATACCTATGATCTCAACGTTAAACAGAGTGTGGTAAAGGCATTTTGAAAATTTAGATAATCTAGTAATATTTTTAATATAAGGGTTATTCTTTCATAGCGATTGATCTGAACAAGTGAATGTGATTATACTGAACTGAATATTTGGCGAAACCGAAAGATCATCTTTTTGTGATTGTCTTTCACTTATCCTCAAAAACTTGTGAAAACAGCCAAAAAACTGAAAAATTATTTTTTCCATGACATTAATATCCATGTTTTACACCTTTACAATTTATTCGAAATCATATTCCAAGAATTCGAATTATTATCTCTCGATAATCAATACTTTCATGGCCATATTCACCGTATGTACTAAAGTTAGGCTTGTGCTTAAGCCGGCCTAAAATCACAAAATTTTAATGCACCGAAACAATAATTTAATTAAGCTTCACTTAATGTTAAGCTCCCATTTTTTGGCGCTTAAAATTTAAGCCTCTGTTTACCCTAACTTTTTATAAATAAAAAAACATTTTTTGTTGCTTATAAATTACAAAGAATCTAAAAATTATGAAAATTGAAGATGGAATTTTGTTGTAAGACGATATTGATGTGATGGATACTATAGAATTTGGTTTTCCTAGACGAATTTATGTAAGGCCTAATTATATAGAAGACATGGACGACCTAAGGTTCTTCCGCAGATTTCGCCTAACAAAATCATCAAATTTATTTGTTAGCCCTACTACTTAGAGTCTTTTTATTTAGAATTGACTGCAAAATTTCATCACTTTCATCTCTTCTATTCTCATAACATTTTTTTAAACATGAAGCTTTTCTAAAAACACCGCTTGTTGACGAGGCATTGAATTCGTTTTCTATTGATCTCCACGCATTTTCTTTCTGAGTAGCTGATACCCGATCTGTTTTTTTCTCCTCGAGTATTGATCCGTAATTATTTGCAACTTGCATTTTTTCAGACACCATAAAATTAAGGCCTTGAACTTTTGCAGTCTTATCCCTGTCCATAATAAACTTAATATTTATTTCTTTATTATGAAAACATTAAATCATAATTGAATCGAACATGAACGAAATCCGCAGAAATATGAATATTTTTAAACAAACAGTGAATAAATTTTCTTTTCATATGTGGCCAACGAAATTCCCACAATATTTCGCTGTTGCCAGAATGTATTTTAGGCTTAGTAAAGCTTGGCTCTTTTTGTTACGGTGCATACAACTGCGGTTGAAGCTTGGCTTAATTTTCAATCGTAGCTTACATTAGCGCCGCTCAAGCCCATAACGGAGAATATGGCCATTAGAGATTAACCGTTAACTGAATAAACTAACCGGTACCAAGCGGTTGATCAGTAGGTAACCGGCAAGGGGAGTAGGATTTTTAATCAGTTGGATAACCAGTGGTAGAAATGACCGAAGTCGCAAGAATACGCACAATCGAGAATGAACTGACAGTTTTCAGATTGTTCACTTAGTTCAGTATGAAAGAATAACCCTATAATATCAGGTATAACTAAAAAAATATTGCATTTTTGTATAGAAAGTAAATTTTTATTTGTGCAAGTCATCGTTTGAATTTATTCAAATGCTGTTCTCTTGATGGAGAGGATCCATTATTTCTTGTTCCCCAATTCGCACCGTTTTGAGTTCTCCATATCATATGCAATATAAACACATAATATCGAGAAGCTATTAGTTTTCAATCGACTTAGGAATTGTGTCCACCCCTATCACAGGGCTAAAGCGATTTTAACCAAGAACTAATGGGTTTATCCTAGGACACCCTCAAACTCATATACCATTTAAGAGTTCAAGAGGCTGGATAAAAATGATTGACTGTAAGTGAGCCAGCCAGCAACAAATGTTCCCACAAGTACCTCACAGAATTCAACGAACTACAAAATTGAACAAATACACTTATATTTGACAAGTACAAAAATAATAAAAATTAACAATAAATTAAGGAAATCTAAATGAGTATTTTATTAAAGGCTAAAGTCATTACACAAACACAACTTGTATTTGGTTTATTCAGTCCTCACTGCCATTCGACAGGTTCTAAATTCCATTTTTGTGTTTTACTTGAAGTACAATTGTCTATTATCAATACATCTGCTTTCGTTTTGTTGATATCTAGACACTTCTGATTGGTTAAATGTCGCAATTCTTGAGTCTAAAAATAAAATAAATTTAGTCGTAAGTTTGAACAAAAATAATCATATTTATTACAAATTCTGTTATTGCAGCATGATTAGAGATAAATATATAAAATAAGCATAAGAACTTTCAAACCGTTTTATCATACTGCCATTTCTGTCGTGACATACCATTACATGCCATGATTCTCACTTTTGAAACACCAATAATGGGTTTCTCTGGTGCATCCAAGCATATCGAATCATCTGTCATTATAAAACCTTCAGACGTCATCACAAACATCTCAATTTCGACTTCGTCACCAAGACATCTAAAAAAGGAGAAGTGTAATGCTTTTATTTTGCATAAAACTTAATGCAGCACTCCTGAGGAAGTGCAAACGTTCGAAATACAGAAAGGAGGAGTAACTAATTCTACAATAGGTGTTAGAGCCAAAATTTCGCCATATGGGGTCTCCTTACAGGGACCACACATATGAAAGGCTAATTAGGCAAGATCTAGGCTATATGGAGGGCTTTGAAGAATCTCCCAGTGCAGTTTTCGAATACGAAAGTTCAATACGGTTTGCAAATGGCAGACTTGACTTTGTTTTCCAGCATGTCAATGTAATATTGGCTGTTGATTGTTCGTTGGCTTTTTCAAATATCAGGATAACAGTTATGCGTCAATTGTCTCGATTTAGAAAGAAAAGAAGTTGCAGCTTTAACGGATCGTCTAGATCGCTGCTCATTACTTTCGCGCCCACATCTAAACTGTTTCTCCCACTTGTAAATTATCTAATTTAAATCAATTAAAATGTATCTACCTATCAATTTGAGCAAGTCCCATCGGTTGATTTGAAATGACACTTCGCACAGGCTTCAATAAACATTTATCCTCTCCAACATTTCTAATTCTACCAAAGAATCTATCTTTTTTCGGGAAAAAATGTTGCGGCCAAACATTATCTAAATACCATTCAAAACTTTTACACTGTAATGTTTTCCTTAAAGCTATTCTGTCAGTTATATTTTGTTCATTGTTCATCAGTCTTGCTTGTTCGTTATATTTAAAATAAAACTTCGCCCATTCATCCATCCATACGAGTGCTACCCTAGCTAGGTTTGCAAATAGCGTTTTGTTTATTCCTGAAACAGTAAAGAATATTTATTGGTTAGAGCTCGCGAATTCAAATATGCGATAAATGAGTGCGTAAGAAAGCTCCGCGGTTTGGGAATGACTATTATTCCTCCTCTATTGGATCGACAGATGTCCAGCAGGAACCGTTAGATTCATGAGATCCTAGCAGTTAATTTTTAGCTACTGATGAACAGAAGACCGGCAGAGGCTTCATTCTACAAGCCATGCGATATCCTCAGCAATATTTTGCTGATTAATCGTTCAGTAAGACGTATTTTGCATTTAGACATGTATCTAGGTTTGCAGACATTCATTGGCCTCCTCCTTCTTATCAAGTCAGCTCAAGGTAAAGTATGAGCCTCGAAGAATTGAAAGACGATAAGTAGTAACAGAGCTTGGAGCAGTGCAGCTGGACACCAAATGGGAGATGTGATTTTCGACTTTTAAGTTTCCAGAAAACTACTTAATTGCAGAATCGAAATCGTCAATAATGAACAATTTTATGAATTTTAAAGTACCGTCCTCTCTTTCAGGCGTACCTAATGGTTGCGAAGCATTTTGTGTATTTCGCATTATCAGTCCAAAATTGACTATTTTTTTGCTTCAGAAAACTATGATGAAGTCTATAAATATATATATAAACAACACTTACCGCCAGGGAAAGAATATGGCGACGATTTTCTAAAAATATGACCTACATGTGAACAGGGAGCAATTTGGATTCTTCCGCCACACTGCCAGACCCTGAAAAATAAATACACAAAAGATTTAAACATTTGTTGAACAAGGAATAATAATAAACTAGTTTGGCTGTCTGATATTTTTTACTCATAATGGCAATGGCATAGAATTTAATGTTAAATTATAGTAAATATTTAATATGTATCGTTTATGTCTTAGATTTCATAATTGCAGCCTATTGTGACGATAGAATATCAGCAAATAGTAAACAGATGCTCACCTAAATGACATTTCCAAGTTTTCACCACCCCATATGTTCATGTTTTCGTCATATGATCCAATTTCATAAAAAAATCGTCTCTCTATTGCAAAAAGCCCTCCAGCCATTGTAGGAGAATTAAACGGTTTCGTTGCATCATTTTTACGAAGTTTCAGCTCCTTACTTCCTAGTGTATACCACCTGTAAACATAATCACAAATGAATGAATTGAACCTGAGAGAAGCATAGTCATCATGCTAAGCTTTCACCTTAGTTTAATTGAGCTTCTATTTTTGTTTATTTACGAACACAAATCAAGCTTGTGTTTGTTATAGCTTAGTCATTAACAACGTCAAACTAAAGCTTCGCGACCACTCACCCCAATAGTCAATGGTTATCATCCTGGTGATTATTTACTTAGTTCCAATTATTTTTATTTAATTGCGCTCAAATTTTCTAGTTCTAGCGTGGTTTTGACCACGACTTGCTGTTGAATCGCTTTGGCTTGTGGTCACGCTCGAAACGACACATTTTTGCTTCGCAAATGTTCTTGTTAAAGCTAATTAATGGCAATCTCAATTGCCCCCACTTATTACAACAGATATATTTTTACGTTCCGAGCTTTTACTTTAAAGTTCCCAAACTTTTTAAGGCTCCAGAGATTCGGACTAATTACGAGGTCCAGAGCACGCTTGTGGCGCATCTGCAGTTATTACTTTTAATCTATTTAATGTGAAGTCTAGCAAGTTTAAGCCGGGATTATCGCAGCACCTGCAGGCTCATGACTGTTTACGAACTTGAGCAGACACATGGATTCAAAACGTGGATCGGAATTTGTATGGATTGGGTTTTGTGTATATTCTAATTATCTTTAATTATTTGTTTGTTATTTATATTAAGTATCTAGAATTATTTTTGCATTACTTCTGACAATTTATTAATTTGAATACCTATCAAACACCGAGGTTAGTTACCTTTATTTTCTCCCTATCTCTATATTTAACCACACACAATCTTACCTGAATTGCAAATTCCAATTAAATGCACCCCAATGCAATTCAAAACTTTTAATATAAGCGAATGTATCTTCGTTGATGATATCAATCACAGGACATACAACAGTCTTTCTGTCATCCTTTATCACAGCCAATAAACTCTCTAACCAACCCACAGTGCATTCACAATGTGCATCCAGAAAAGTTAGAACTTCCGCTCGTGCTTTCGCTGCACCTTTCAATCGAGCTTTAATAAGGCCAACACGTTTCGAGGAGCGAAGTATGTGTGTTTTAACTGGTAGCTTTGCGATATAATCCTCTAAAGGTTTCCTCAAAAACGCTAAAATTGAAGACAATTAATTGAAAATAGAAGTTTGGGATGATATTTTCACGTACCTCGTTCACTAGCATCGTCAACCAAAATTATTTCCTCTAACAATTCTCTTGGTGACCTATTTATAACACTCCAAACCGTTCTGAATAACGTTGACCAGGCCTCATTGTGGAACACTATTATCACACTGGTTTTTGGATATGTTTTGTAATCAAGATATTTCATGGAACACCTAAAATTTGTTTTCATAAAGTACTCCATATAATAATAATAATAATGCAAATGACAAATGAAAACTACAAAATGGGCCCAGAACCAGCAGCAATATGGACAGCAAACATTTGAAAATTTTAAAAGAGGGAGAAAAATAAACATAATTCTTTCATCAACGATAGGAGCGAAGTTTATACAATGTGAAACAATTACATTATAGTTCTTATTTTTTTTTAATAAATTGTATATCGCAGTCCAGTTTCCTACCAATAACAAATATCTTTAAGCTTCAGTTTCCTTACTTTTTCCGTCTGAAATCAGGAAGGCTTCTATTCAACGGTATTCTATCACTCGCCATCAAATTGAATCTATTAATTTGGAACAACTGTTGCTGTAAAACTATATTCTTGCTTTCGATAACAACCGGATTACCATTTTTTCCTGCTTCGGATCTAGGATTGAAATTATTTTCATTTATCATGTCATAAGTGGCATTTGGAATTTTTTGAACTGGATTGCCGACATAATAACCAATAACAACTTTAACACCATTTTTGTCCACATATTCTTCTTGATTGAATTGTCTAAAATAAAAAATGATAAATTATTAATGTGACGCTATTTTTGTTTGATGCTTTTAGATATTTTTTCTTGTACTATAAAAATTTAAAGAACAAGGCAAAACAACTGATCAATATCACTTTTGGTATTGAATAACAAGCACAACTTTAAGGCTCATTATTTGGTTTGTTGACACATTAATAATAAAATTAATCAAAGCCACTGAGAAACACACAAATAGTAATCCTTAATCGCAATTAAAGACGGCGTTTTGCCGCCATTGAGGAGGTAAAATCCGCTCTAAGAATGCTGGCACAAGTGTATTATATCTGCGGGGGTTTACTTTGAAGGGGACACAGTAGATAAAATCAAATGTTTCCAGAACCAATAAAATTCCATTTTTTATAAACAAAACTCGTATAAATATAACACAAAACCGCGAACAATTAAATAATACTATTGTTGTTAGTGTATTTGCAATAAGTTAGTGGCATATTTTTTTTTTCAAAAATTTTGTGATAGCAGAACCAAAAATTAATGACGTTAATCTTTAGCACAACCATATCTCCGCCACTGGTGTTCATATTATATCACTATATTCCTTAAACATGACGGATCCTTATTACCTCAGACTGTATGACAAATTTAAAACTTAGCAAGCTACATTAAAAGGAATGTATCGTTTCTATAAAAAAAAATTATTAAACTAAATATCCTTAATCCTTACCTTCGTATAATTTTGGAAATGTTTTTATCGTCATAATTTGCACCCTGCCTCATCCACAATAACAAAAACATCAACAAAAAGACTAATAAAAATACTGGTATTGTTTTTCTCCATCTTCTGAGAGGCCCAGCAATCATAGTACTGTGAACAATTAATAACAAATCACTACAATATATTCACATAAGTAACATAACTAAAAAAAAATCTTAATCCTTAATTTAAATAAAATATTATGTTTGATCTTCGACCTTAAAAAGAAAACAAAACTAAATAAAATCAAAAAACATTTTACTAGTGAATTAACTTGTATATAGGTACATACTTAATTATTATTAATTAATTTATGAATAAATTTATTTATACTTACGCATTTTGTTCAATTTTATGTTAAACGACTATATCTTGAACTTAAACTATAGTTATTATAACAAACTACATTATTAAAGTCTTTTTATCCACGGAGACGACTTCTAAGGTAGATATTTATTTCTAGTTGAAATTTACAGCGATATTGCCTGGTTATTTAAAATTATTTGTAAATCAGGCAGTAGACTAGTAGAAAATAATAGAGAATACACAAGATAATAGCATTCTCTCGGCTGGCAACCGTGTTGTGTACTGACCGTGAACCAACAAGCGAACATCAAATTTCTGGTACCACCTCTTCAGCATGAGTATCTACAGAACGTAGGTAGTATCATTTCTATTATGGTACCTATTATTTGCTATCTCTTTATAACTAAAACGCGTATTACACATTGATTCTGTTCAATTTTATACAACAAAAAGATAAAAAAAAAAAACACTTTCTACTGCTAGGTACTAAGTATATAAAATTTTTGCCTGTTTTGTCATTTTTTTAATCTTTGTGTGATTCATCTCACATTTACACAAGGTGGTCAAATGAAAACGAAACAGAGGCCTTTTCAAATATGTAATGCATCTTTTTTTTGCTGTCGATTTTGTTTGGGAGGAGGACATTTTTTGGCAAAATTTGAATTTGTGTAATACGTTCCCCCTTTGATCAAATTTATAGTATTTTAAATGTATTTATTTTGTTTTTTCTTAATACATACTTTCAAGAGTTGATTCGATATATGTAATTATTAGAGGTTATATTGCAAGCGGTTTCGGACGTCCTGGAATATTTCTGGTGTTTCCGTGAACCGAGAGATGCTGGTCGAAAAATGTTACGTTTTTAAATACCCCACAAAAAATTTAAAGGATATGCTTCAGCTCTATGTAACAGGAAAGGCTTCATCTAAATATTGCATTTATTCTCACTGTAACCGTCCCGAATGAAATGAAATTAAAACTCCTTTTTGCGGAGTTAGGTTCGTATTCTCGAATTTCGACGGTATGCCATATGATTTGGATACGCGTATTCGGCTATGTTAGATTTTTCAAATTCCCTTTTCCTAATGTAATATTGTGTTCTTTAAATCTAACTAATATTTCACAATCACATGGAATTTTGTGGATTCAATTTTTTGTTATTGATTACAAGCTTTAGTTATTGTTAAAAATGAACGTAGAATATTTTCTGTTTTTAATATCATTCAAACGGTAAATCTATTACTATCTAAATTGTAAAAATCCAGCAGATAGTTTTCAGACAAAAATGGAGAAATGGTTAAAGAATCGATCAATTTAAGGAAAAACAAAAGATTTTTCAAGGGAGTCAAAATACCTCTAAAATATGTTGTTAAATTGTGGAGTTGACACTTACCCCTCGAAGTGGGTATGTACTAAAACAAATCAAATTTTGCCAAAAAATGTTCTCGCAAATAAAATTGAAATTACTTTTTCCAAAAATGTATAATAATCAATAATAAAACAAATAAATATTTTTGGTCCAAAATTTAATACATATAATTATTATTCTTAATAAAAATTATCTATAAAATAATATGTACACAATGAATGAAATATGTAATAACAAAAATATGGTAAAATAAAAATATACTTACATAAAAACAGTCACAAAGATTAATATTAATTAAATTTAATTTTACTTCTGTTCTATGCATGGTTATGTTACAAGCCCGACAGTAAATTACTAAAAACACAAACAAAAAAACTATATTAATTAATTTAAAACAAAATAAATAAAAAATAAATCTGTAAAATTAAAATAATAAGACAATAATAGTAATATGAAAATAATAATAATAACTATTGTGTTTTTAATAATTATTATGTCATAAGCTTTACATCCTTTGACTTTTTTTTCTACATTTATTGGTAATCAAAGATTTCAGGTTATAATATTTGCAACAAAAATCATTTTCATAAAGTATACGAAGGTATTATTAATTTATTAATCATATTACAAAAAAATATATTTAGTCAAAATATTATAATAAATAACATACAATACTTCTACAATATAAATCAAAATAAATGTAAACACCACTCAAATAAGCTTTTTTCATAACAGCATTTTAATAGGAAGGTAAAACACCAATGTTGCTGAACTTTTCGAAAAAATATTTGATTTTAAATTTTCCTATTCTATTCTTTCAAAATTTAGTTTAATATTTAAATTTTATTTGCTAAAACTTAGCCGTTAATTTGCCAATAATTAAAAGCTTTAAATACCTATTATCTTCTCTAAGCACAGGTTTAAGTCTAAATAAAAAAAAATCTGTCATCAAAAAAGTTAATTTTGTTGGGCTTGTAGTATTTTTGGAAATATGTGTCAGATATTACCTAAACAATTGTGATGTATTAATTATTAAGATTTTATGAATTGAGTATTTGGAAATTTATGAAAATAAATATGATATGTAAGAATGAAATTAAAACCAGTCTTGAATAGATGAATTTGTTTAAAAAGTCTTGTATATAATTGTATAATTTGTGGCACAAAAAATCATTAACCAAATATTTTATATAAACAAAACTGTGAAAGTTGTTGCGATATTTTTTTCTGGGCAAAACGTAAAACCTTATAAGCCTGTGCTTGTCAGTTTTAATTCTCTCCTGAGGATGCTAACATTGATAGCGAAACGCGCGTCGAGAATAAAAAATGTGTTTCGGTAGTGGTAAAACGTGTTTTAGTTTATGTGGTTGTATTTATTATTATAATACATATACATTAAGTCGACACTGCCCTCGAAACAGGACTGCTGATATGTTTTTATGAGAACATCTCCTCAGACAAAGGTCGGAGCGGCTAATGCCAAATTTATAAATGAACAAAAACACCGAATGGAAAACCTCCGAAGGGTTATCGCTATAATTTAACGACGGATTACATGAAATATTGTGCCAAAAACTATAAATCGGAGAGCAAACATAAATTTACATGTTTTGTTACAAAAAAATATATATAAGACTCGATTAGGTACTACTAATTCAAACCCGACGTATTATTAGGTACTTAATGATATATTTCGCTTATCTAAATGTTTCATCAATCTCCTTCTTTTCGCAATACAGAACTCAAATAATTACCTAATTCTATCTACTTTTCTATATTTTATGTTCACGCAAAAAATCAAAATACTTTTAAAATAATTCAAAAATCATGTGATTATAATTTTTATTTATTAACAATACTATACCGACACACCTAAAAAGAATTTCTCAAATACATTTCGAATACCAAAGATATATACAAATATAAGATAGCGTTAATACAATTTTGCGTGATCATAATATAACAATCACTAATTTATAACAAATTAAGGTCATTACGTAGGGTTTTGGTGAGCCTGTGAAGGATTCAAGAGGACAAATGAGGGGCTTAGGATGCCCTCCACAACCTTCACAACTCCAGAACACATTAATTTGAATATAAACAACTCAACAATAATTAATTATATTTAAATATATTTTTTATATATATTTTTTGGCAGTGGTTTTATATAGCTGGTCGCACTTCAATTATTATTCTCAATTGGCACATTACACAAAAATCGAAGGCACTCCCTATACATACACAATTTTGCTAAAGCAGTCAAATCCAATATTTATCCTTAAAGACTCACTCCAAATCACATGATTAACGTAAAGTTCATTACATGTTATGGTTATCACTAATATAACAGAATATGGTTTTAAACGAATTGATATGGAAGTTGGGACTGTTTGTACTCTTTTAAATTATTTGAAAATCGTTTTAATTTATGCATCGTCCATATTTTTAATTTTTCATCATGAATTAACGTAACTACATATAGAATGAATCGGTCAGTACTGAGTTTTGACCGATTTTTAATCTTATTTTTGAGCACCCAAAACTCTGCCACATAATAACATTTATGTACATCTAAAAATAACGTAAAATTATAAATCATACTTTCCAATAAAATTTTAATTTGTCCAAAATTTGGGCTCAAGTTTATACTGGAATTTAAAATATTGTTGTAATTTTTAAATAGGATATTGTAATCTTTATTGTATTTTGAAACACCGCTATGATTGGTGCATTTTTATTATTTTCCTTTTGAACACCATAATATATACCTAACAATCTCTGTTATAATCAAACATATCAAAACCTTAACACTGTATCGGGTAAGAAGAAGAAAATAGTACGTACAAAAACATTCATTACTATTCTATAAAATCATACCAAACAAATTATTTATATTTTGTTTTCTACACAAAAAAAAATAGTTTGTATTATAAACAAATTGGTTGGAATGAATAATAAAACACTTATTATATTATAATTAACCTAAGAAAGAAAATTAAAAAGTAAACAAAAAAATAATAACTAATTACTAATAAATGAACAATATTATTTAAGCACAGCCTATAAGTTTTATTTATTTTATTGATTTATTCATATATTATTATTTATTTAATATTAAATATTCGTTTTCTTCTGCAGTCGTAAAATAATTTGTCCCAATAAGAAAACAATATTTCATTTGAAACAAAAAAAAAAAAAATGAGCTAGTTATGTCATATTCATTAATTATATAATATGTAGGTACTTATAAACTCATCCAAAAATATCTATTTTTTTTTTTCTAAAATATAATGTATTAGGTAGTTTTTGGTTTATTATTTATTGTTTTGTTTTGAATCAAATATATTATATTATTGTTAACAGAAATAATTATTACTCTAATGTATTTGGTTTGCTCTGATGATGAATGATAGTTATCTGAGTCAAATATAGGTATTTCTTATTAGGGGAAACAATCTTATAATTTGGTGTTTAGTACGAAACGTGGAATTGGACACTAAATACAATAAAAATGTTATTCCTATTCGTAAATATGCTAACCCAGTATATTACATACGAACCGTGCCATCAATAATGGTTATATATTTTCTTCTGCTTGTATAAAATATTTAAATTCTTTATACATATTTAGTAGATTTTTATTTTTTTTTGTAGATTTATAAACGTCATTCAGTCATCTGTATTGTTTGGCAAATTGATCTGTAACAGCGCGGCGTCGGTAAGGGGAATGCAGTTGTAATAAAACATGGCTGATTTCATTCATACAATTTCCAGCGGCGTGCGTTGTAAAAGTTTAGTAATAATTAATAAACATTTATGTGTTACTAAAATATTGAAATTAATGAAGTTATTCACGTGTTTGGTAAAAGCCCCTACTGCTATTCAAGAAGTATTTTATTTATTTATTTAATTATTTATTTTATTTCAAATATGTACTAAAATTTGCATACCAAAAATGAAAATAAATTGTTCTTATAAAAAACAAAAACATTCTAAAACAACTTCACGAAATAAATTAAATTCTTTGGGAATCTTGCTTGATTTAAATAAAAAAAATCTAAAACAAATTATCGGAAATATTTAATCTTAATGGATCTTTTTGTTGCTTTAAGCCACGTTTAGAAACTATAATTAACTGTTTTAAATATTTCGAAATACATGAATGAACTCTCATATGATTTAAGAACATCACCAAAAAATTTATTTAGAATTAAATTACATAAGATGCTAATTTGTAAACCAAATTTGAGTTAGATACGTTCATTTATTGTAGGTTTTTTTGAATGGATTAATGAGCTTTGAGTTGTACCTAGTTTTTTATTGTCTATTTTATAATTGTATGTTATTATTATTGTATGTTTCAAAAAATATTATAATGATTGTACTTTGGTAGCAATTTTTTTTTTGTTTGTAACATTATGTTATATTTTCAGGGTTAGCTGAACAGAACAGTGACATCTGCCACTGTACTAAAACTCGCCCTTTAATAAAGTCCTTTATTATTATTATTACTATATAAGATTTTTTTGTCCGCATTCTTTTCGTTGTCACAGATTCGTTTGCCAAGCAATAAGTGTTATTTGAACATTTTAAACGTCTAGGTCCGACGTGGAGATGTAGTTGTATTGCCTGGGTGCTTGCTTTGTTAATTAAGTTTGAACATCTTTAGTGATACAGACAGGTTAGCATATTCTAATAAACTTTAAAAATGGCAGTGATAGTTAACTGAGAAAATGCAAATCATTTTATTGCACCAATTCTTACAACTACACCTCGTACTATTACTGATTTGCAGCTATCTAATACTTATTTAACAAATTTATTATTATTATTATTATTACTGTGACTATACCTATTTTTAAATAACTTTCTAAAAAACTAAACTCTAAACATATATATCACAAGTCGGGTACACGATATTACAATAATAATTTGATTAAACAAAAAAAAAATAACAATAATCATTCACCTAATAAAACACGTTAAAAAAATCATTTCGGCGATTTGAAGTATCGCAATACGATATAACCCAAAATTCGAAACACGACCAGGAACCCAATCAATACCACCGTGTTAGCCCACAAAGGCAGATATGCATTTTGCGCCTCTAAAATCGCATCCACTGGTATAGTGTTTGAATCTTCACAGACTGCGAATTTTGATTGATGAGCACATCTATAAATATAAATAAAGAAAAAAAAAACGTAAATAAAGTATAAACAACAATTAGTGGGCATCGACTATCACTCACGAAATGTAATTTGGAAGATGAGTTCTGGCCTTGAACTTGGGTAAAATGCTCGCTATAGTGACATTTATAAATTATGTTACCATGCTGGTGTATAAGCCAGAATATGTGTGTTTTTTTATTACTTAGTGTTATTTTTGTATGTTAAGAAAAGGTGAATGATTAATTTTCTGGTGTTTATTGCAACTTTTGGACCACGAAAATATAAAATATTAATGAGCGCATTTATTAACAATGCGGCGTTAAAAAAAAAAGTTTTTTTTTTATGAAAAATTAGATGTTTACTTTTATTAGAAAAAATAAATTAAAATGAAGTTTTGATAATTGAAAAATATCGGCAAGTTACAAACTTTACATTTTATACTTTAACTGTGATATTTTTTGACTTTAACTCAAAAGAGGAAGCTGGATAATCGAGTGGCACATGTTTTTTTTTTGAGGTGAAGTATCTTGGAATAACTAATTATAATGGTATGTATAGGGTATCCCAAACTGGACAATTTCTAATAGGAACTCATGTGACATGCGTCCTCAAACTTCATGAAAAACTCAGAGTTGATGTTGTTATTCTTCGATTTCGTTTTCGGTTTATAACTTTTTTGTTTTTCTACATGACTTCCCATAAGAAATCGTCCAGTTTTGACCATACTGTACAGGTACTTACAATATTGGTAAACAATTACTAAATTCGACTATTTGCATGTTCTGGTAGGCATAATGGACCATAGATAGGTAACGCATCCATGTTAACCATGGTGGGATGTTGCTGGCCAAATAACCGCCAAATAGTTGCGTCATTAGCGTGTAGAGGGCGCTAATAGTGATGCTCACCTAGAAAAAGAATGCAATAAAGACACCACGCCACTGGTATTATGTATACTAGTTGGGGGATTTTATAGATATTTTCTATTAGTTTGGGAAATATAATATTCTTGTGAATATTATTTTTAGTCATAAAATTTAAGGGTCTGTTTTCTATCTATCTTATCGTTTATTGACATTGGTTTTACCAAAAGCAATAAATACGTCTACAAATAGGTACATGAATAACAAAAATATATAATTTTTGTCTCTTTTCTTTGTTCAACTTTTAGAAACAGATGGACCGTGTTTTCTTGTTCGAAAAATGACATGTTTTAAATACAGAGTGATCACTTAACATTAAAAATTCTCGAAATGTCTTCATGTAAATTAAATGTCGGACTTTTATTATTAGATACAGAAGCTAGTAGTTGGAGGGTGTCACGGTTTCCCATATCAAATAATATATATAAAGCCGCATAAAAAAACAATGGGTTTTTGTCCAGTCGCTGATTCGGGAGATTGAGAAGTCATTATAAAATCGTATTGTTTCTTGCTTTACAAATGGTAGTGACTGGCTAATCTTTTGAACGAACTCCAACATAAATGTCCTTTTTTCTAATTGGCTAATTTCAATCTAGGTACCTACTTCTCAAGTATGTTAAGTGTTTTGGAAAGACAATCGGATTTTCGAATTTAGATTCGTTTTAGTCTTAGAAGGGTCTAGATGTACCAATGTTATAAAGTTAAAGTAAGTATTTTAATTGTTTTTGGACTTAGTAGATTTCTCACAGTTAAGAATTATTTTCTAGTTTTTTTTTGTTTTAAAGTACACCAGTATAAAGACTAAGTCCATTCCATTTTATTCTGAAGTAGTGAATTGTATAAAGTTTCAGTAAGTTCTTTGTTAAATGTTTTAATTGAAGGCCTTTTTGTTTCCAATCAATTTTTATAAAGATTAAGTTGTTTCTTTTAGTAATTGAAATAATATAATATAATTTTAATGAAATAGTCCATACTGCTGTGGACGTCCAATAATATGGTCACATCCACCAAATTATTTTATTTAATAGGTCATCAAACCATTCTGTCAAAACATGTTTCGGCCCTAGCAAGGGTCATCATCAGTTGTACAAGTACATATCATATAACTACAAGGAAATTTGCCTGAATGAACAAATTGAGTTCGATAGCTTTCCTTTTTACAGTTCGTTAAAGTTCGTTTAAACCTAGAACGTTTGCATTCCTAATCATTTACAAACCTAGTTCAACTAAAAAAAAAATTGTACGTTAATATAACGGTCCCAACGTTATAATAAACTAACTCTTCTTCTTAACATAGCCATATAATGGTGCTGTGTTGTGAGTCTGGAGATGAGATTTTAGACATTCGAATAACAACTAATTTCATATCATATCAATAAACTTGACAGTGCTTGGCCTTCCCACTCATTCTAAAATTAGAGTGGCTTGAAACAATACGTTCTCAGAAAATTATTTTCGATTTTGTAATTGCTGATAATCATCATCTAATGATATATAAAAAGAAATACTACCAATGTAATGGGTGCTTCCTTACGAACCCCAATCATGTTGATTTAAATTTAAGTTAAATGTTAGATATTGTTAAAACAAAAACAACAGTTTTTTCTTTCCACTAAGGTAAGCTTAATAATTAGATGTAATCTTCTATATAAGTATTCAAAATTTCCTTGTAGTTATATGATATGTACTTTTACAACTGATGATGACCCTTGCTAGGGCCGAAACATGTTTTGACAGAATGGTTTGATGACCTATTAAATAAAATAATTTGGTGGATGTGACAGTGTTTAATTCCATAATATAATATAATATCAAACATAGTAGGCTAAAAGATCGGCAGGCATTGTGATTCAAATTTGCAATATTTACAAAGAGCTTATTCTATCACGAGAAACCGACAACAAGATGTATGTGGCGACATCTAGTGTGACGGGGTATATTGCCTGCTCGCACCAGATGTCGCCATATACAACTTGTTGTCAATCGGTATCTCGTGCTAATATATGAATCACATGACCTTGTCTTGCTACATTGTGTAACAAGCAATTCGTATATTAAAGTTAGATACTGATAATAATAATCACTTACTTCCATGTCCATACAGCAGGCTCCAATAAAGAACCCCACACTTTGTGCGACGATAGTATTTAATAATAGGAACCCAAGTAATATTAGAAATACCAGTGGCGATTCAACTCCTACAAAATCAAATATATACATTTAACACTAAATTAGAAGAATCTATAATAAAACTAGATTTACCTAACATTGGATATGATATAATGTGATATACTGCTGGTAAGGTAACTGTTAATGGTAATTCACCAACCATTTTGGCTAGATAATACGCTGAGAGTCTATAGGCTCCAGATCGTCGCTCCTTGTTGATGACTTCTCGCTCAGGAGGAACTAAAATTATAGAAAATAGCGTTAGATAAACTGCATAAATCGGTTCCTTAGAAATACAGTTTGTTTATTTGTTCATCAAGACTCTAGCCTAGAACGTTTCGATGCTAGTCTGCATCTTCATCATTCTAGACTACCAGCTTTTAAAAATGTTAAAGATGGTTGCAGCACAGATCGAAAAATGAGAACAACACAATTCAGATAATATTGTCCTTTTTTTTTTTTAATTGAAGGAAATTTGAAAATATAAGGAAGCCACAAATAAAAAATGTTAGTTACGTTCCTTTATTCAATTATGCATTGCTGAAAAAGTCAGTTTTTGAACAAGTAATGCTTAAACGGAACTTTAAAATTAGGATGAAACTTTTGAATAAACCAAAGTTAATATTGTTACATCAGAAGAAAATTAATCGAGGATTTTTGAGCGTAGAGAACTCCGAAATAGAAACTTCAATAAATGAAACGTTTATGATATAAAATCAGCACTATATGAGTTAAAACTGTTGAGGTTTCTATTTTGAAGTCCTCAAATAAAGCAAACAAAGACACGAACAACACAACAAAAATGGAATGAGAACGACACTTACATGAGCTCAGTGCCCCGAAATGAGCAAATAACATCCAATAGGTTGTAGAGAAAAACATCCACCCTTGTATATCGTGTAATGTCTCTTCTCGTCTGTCTAATTGGAACCATAAAAGTCCAGCTAAAATGCCAAGAACTATTGTTTGTACCTATAAATTCACAAAATTGAAAATTTTCATAAAGAATAAATCTGGAAATGTTTGAATTTAGTGAAATACGATAAATATTCGAGGTTTGTTTAAAAAAAAAAAGTGATTATTTATTTTTTTCGAAAAATATTAATTTCTTCATAAATATCTATTTTGCCCCTTTCAAATTAGGGTATTTGACCACAGTATAATAAATAATACAGTATTCTGACTCTCCGGTTGCGAGGCGTCCTGCGCATCTCGTCGCGCATGCTGCCATTATGGGTTAAAACGTCACAATAATCGCATAGACGTAGATAGATACCGTCCACTCCTGTATTCAATATATAGTTCATTGTCGGCGTGTACGAGATAAATAAATATTGTGTTTGTAATCTAATTCTGTGTTTTGTGTTTTTGGTATAGTGTTTGTGAGAATTAAAAGGATTTTATTTTTATTAACGTATCTTATGATTAATACAATGAACAATCAGGGAGGACATGTGCGTGCTGCAAAATGTTGGCCCAATAAGCGGTACACTTGCTCTAAACATTTTATTCGCTTGCCCAAAGATCCTGTTACGTGACTAATAAGTAAAAATAAAGATGAATACTAGAGAATTTTACGTTTATAACAACTATTTGTATAACCGTAAATTTTATATTACGAAATGACAGTATCTAATATGTTTTTAAGCTAAAATATAAGTTAAATTTAGGTTAAGTTAGGAAGCAATGCTTCAACTTTTGTAAAAATGTCTTTTTTTTAACTAAAAATCACACAATCAGGTCAACATTTACCTGATAACACCACTCATGGCTGTGTTCAATCACTATGATACACAACACAAATATTTCTGAAATTGACAGCGATATTATTTTGTACTTAAATATTTTTACAAAAATAAAAATACAGTACTGTGATTAGAAACCGAAAACTATAATTATTTTTAGTCAGGACCTGATTTTTAACCCAAAATGGCGGCGTCATACGTCACAGTTTGAATGTATTTAGTTCAAAGTGCCAACGTGGACTCGGAATGCTGTATTTATTAATGCTGTGTCTTGACGATGTGTTCGTAGTTTGACATCACTAATATCTGCCATTTGAATGACGTTTAGCTTTGTGTGATTAAGCTAACGATTGTGATGTAAAATCCTTGTACAGAAATAAATGAGTGAAGTTTACTTCTGAATTTCTATGTATACAAAAGTCTATTTTCTATAAACACGTTAAAGTATCTTGTAAATCGGTTCTTTATAAATCAAGAAATAGGCGAAACTTATCTTCCCTACCAAAGTTAAATATATGTTTCATGACTTACCCAGTGTAATTTTGATAACATTCGAGGTTTGGCCTCATGGAAGTTCCTTTGCGATAACACTTTAAATTGTGTCCAAAAACTAGTTGGCCATGAAAAGTAACAGTCTGAATCATTTGTTTCTGAACTCACTGACGATGACGCATGAGAATGAGTGTCTAACCATAACCTCCTTACATCAGGTTCCATTGCATTAAGGGTATCTTCTAAAATTACCATTTCCAAATAAGTTGATAGAATATTCAAAAACCATTAGAATTCTGTGATAGATTTCTACTTACGTTCTAAACTAGGGTAGGGACTATGAGGTAACATTTTCTGATCGTATTTCTCTGATATGTATGACATATCGTGATGTTGTAACTCCATTGGATAATCGTGACTTTTGCGTTTTTCTTGGGCTGCCGCTATGATTTTGTCCCTGAGTTCTATAGATCCTTTGACTTGTTCCACTGTAATAACAAAACCTTCATTATCCTTGAATTATTAACAAAATAATAATGCGCCAATTTTGTATGATACTATTTCAAAATAGATGATGATTTCGAATTTGGAACTCGATATTACAGTAGGGAACTTAAAATTAGTCGTAAGTAGTTGGAATTTATTCGAAGATCCATATCTTCACTAATAAGCTTAGAGTCAGATTTTCTGAGAACGCGAGTCATACTTCTTTTAATTTCAAATTGGCCTCAGACATACCATAGTCAGATTTCGCCAATTAAAACTTCCAGTCTGATTTGTTCCTAAAAGTCTTTCTGGTTTTAGCATTATTTTTACTTACAGCAGAAGAAAAAACTATAAATGTTCCATAATCAAGGTTCTTAGCATGAAAATTAAGGTCACTTAATCCATTAATGGTTATTCATTTGGGGATAAATCCTAAAAAGGGGGGCAGCCCTCCTAGTGAAAATATATTGATTATATGGAAAAGTTTCATAATTTTATCGTTGTTTAGGGTCGATATTAGTTGATTTACTATACATGATCGGGATAGCGTTAGAATTATGATGAGATTAATCGTGATTAGGGAGTAGATTAAGAAATAAATCATTCAAATTGAAGTTGATATCAAAATCCTTGAGAGCATTCATCCTTAGGCTAATGTGAATATGAAGGCTCTGGTGAATACGCCAGTTATTCTAAAAAGGATTATTATTGCCAGGAGTATAGGGATTTGATTTTTTCTCGAGAATGTTTTTGGTATTTTAATGGTCGTGTATGAGACGTAATGCATAGTTACACTTACATATAAAGTCGGCAGGATTATAATGCGGCATTATATGTATCCCTACATCACTAAAAAAATCTATCACTTTACACGTGTCACCGAAATACGCAGTCCTACCCTTGCACAATAACAATAACTTATCGCATAAATGAAATATTTGTGATGAAGGCTGATGCATTGTGATCACTAAAGTTTTTCCTTCTGCAACGGCGTACTTCTTCAGCGTTGTCATTAGATTGTATGCGGAATGAGAATCCAGACCAGACGTGGGCTCCTGGAAATTAAAACCAAATTTGTAAAAATAAAAAAACAGTGATAAGAGAAAAGTTATTTTTACCAAAAGAAAAAATAAGTAAAACTTACATCTAATAACATTAGTGATGGATTTGTCAGTAATTCGCATGCAATATTCGCCCTCTTCTTCTCTCCCCCACTCAAGCCTCTTTTCATATAGTCTCCTGAAAAAAAAAGTCGTTATTAGATAATTCCTGAATTTCGGAGACACAAAATAGAGTTGGGAATGCAACAGGAACAATTTTAAGGCAGCCCCAAGGTTATTTATTGTTACTTCTTGTATCTTTATTGGTTGGTCGTTTAATTTTTCTTCTAATTATTTTTTTTTTCTAAATCTATTCCTTTGTTCTTCTTTCTCTGTATTGTACTGTACTCTGATCGTCTTTTCTTCTTCATTTATCTTAGCTTCGAGTTGTTTTCTTGTATCTTGTATCAAGTCGTTTGCATGATTGTGTCAATTTTTTTTGTTCTTCTCATTTAATATTTTTTCTGAGATTTCACATCACAATCATCGATACAAGTAGTCCATCTCGCCAAGTATGCAACAAGAATATCAAAAAAACTCCAAGTTTTGATGCTATAAAAATTACACAAACTCCGAGATCATTAGCTAACAATTGCTGAATCTGGCTCTGAATGTCAAAAAAAAAAATTTGCACAAATCAACAATTAAGATGCATACAAAAATAATAAAAATTTTATGCAGAAAACTTCCATAGATCATGCGTCAAATTTACGACCATTCCGTCAGGTTCTTCGTAGCAACTTTACGTGATCCCGGTTAAACTGAAGTATTGTAGAAAAATAAAAATGTTAGTTTTTTGTTTCTTTGTTTTTGTTAGTTTTTTTTTTTTGACACTGCAAAATGTAATTATGTCTAGCATTTAGCAATTGAGAGTTTTGTCGATTTTCGTTCATTATCCATCATAATCTTACCAATGGTGTTAGGAATGGTGATTCATTATTCATAAAATAAAGTGGTCAGGCAAAGATATTTAGGATTCGATATATATTTGCAAGGGTCTGAAAAGGAATATTTAACAATAATAATAAACAAAATAAAGCTTACCTATAATTGTATCCTGACAATGTGTTAACTCCAATACATCAATTATGTGATCCACATATTGCATCTTTTGTGAATGGGATAATGTATCGGGTAATCTCAGTCTTGCAGTATAATCTAAGGTTTGCCTATTCAAAACATAGAAAAAAATATTTAATAGAAAATAGTTCGTGTACGTATTTTACTGTTACCTTAATGTTAGATCAGGAAAAAATATATCCTGTTGTAATACGTAACAGATTTTTCTTTTCCATCGCTTACACAGTGGATCCCTATTGAAGAATATTTGTCCTGAGTCGAGTTTAACCCTGCCGCTGAGTGTGTTAAGTAGGGTGGTTTTCCCTGGAATTTATTTGAAACAATTAGAATTTAATTTGGATTGGATCACTTAATTGCATTATATAGTTTTATATATTGACTTATTTCGATGCTCCTCGATAAGGCTTTTTTTTAAATCGTCCTGAGTCCATTAAGGATCTTGGTGTGACCTTTGATAAGCTTCTTTCATTCGATATACATATAAATAACATAATTCTGAGTGCATCTGGGTCTTATGGCTACATTGTGAGTAATTCCAGATCTTTTAAGAATATGGATACAATAAAAACCTTATACTATGCTTATGTCAGGTCAAAGCTGGAATACTGCTCTTTAATATGGTTTCCATATTATAACTGTTACAATGTTTCTGTTGAGAGAGTTCAGCGTAAGTTCTTAAAATACTTATGTTTCAAAACTGATGGACCATATCCAGAAAGAGGAATAGAGTATGACATCTTATTAACAAGATGTCAAATACAAAGTTTAGAATTAAGACGAAAAATTCATGCAGTAAGATTGATTGCGCTGAACTCTTGCAAAAGTTGTATTTTTTGGTACCAAGGCAGAATTCGAGATCCTCTAATTTATTTTATAACGACCGACCTAGGACCAATTTGTTAATGAAGTCGCCTGTCTACACAATGAGTCGGACATATAACTTTATAAGCGATGAGAGTGATATTTTTTTTGATCACTTAAGTACTGTTTTGGGTGTTTTGAATGAACATTTAAGTTGAATGTATGATGTTTCTTTCTTTCTGTTTCGTTTTATTTGTAGTTTTATTATTAATATTAAGTAATTTTGTAAGATTGCTCTGTAAATGGATTTTCTGTTGAGCAATAAAGCAATTATTATTATTAAGGCTTTTACTTCTAGAAAATTGATCCCTAAAAATAACAAGTGATCTCTTACCACAGCCACTTGGTCCCATAACCGCCAAGATTTGCCCGGGCCTGACCAGTCCATCCACATTTTGAAGTACTGTCCTGCTGCATGCTGAGACGGTAATGCCTCGAAATGCAAGATGAACGGGCAGCGGCCTGTGGTCCATAAGAAGACATGGGAACTGGAGTACGGTATCTCTGTAAAAAAAATAACTAAATGAGTTTATTAATAGAACTAAAGCTATCCAAGTGTTGAAATCCAGAAACCAAAAACAACTTTATTATGACACTTTCGTTAACACGAGTCAGTTGGCCTTATTGCCAGTTTCGACATACATGATGATTTTCGAAAATGATCAAAATTAACTTTATCAAATAACTCTTTTGTTTTCACAATTACCAAAAAATGATGAAGGATTATAGGCTACTTTGAGTCCTATTTTAATTTTCCTTCGCCCAATATAACATGCCATGAATCTTTTTGTAGCCTACTTTTTCCCACAGGGTCATCAAAACTAACTAAACACAGAGCTCAGAGCAAAGCTTCACAAACTAACCAACCAACCGAAATTTCGTACAAAGGACAAAAAATTCCTGTTGAACACACTTCAAAGTAACACATATACCTACCCATATAATGTACCTACACTGAAAGAAGATTTATATTCGGCTGTCCCGCTATTTTTGTCCCTCTAACCCCCAAATCCCATAAATGTACTTCTGTTCTCCCACTTTGTTTTTCTTGTTCATCACTTTTCTGGTGTAAATACAGGTAGCGTCATAATAGTAGTGTGGAATATAATAGGGATCGATGGGAGGTCGACTGTCACGTGACCCAATGTGAACTCCAGTGACCTCACAGTGCAACGCACCACACACTTTTCTATATTAGTGAAGTAAAATAGAGTGCCTGCACCAATGATGAAATTTAACTGTGATTCATCCAATTACCGTGTATATAACAGAAGTTTTTTGTTAAATAAAAAAATCTTCCACAAACCAAAAATTTCGACGATACAGGGTGTTAGTAAATAAGTGCGACAAACTTTAGGGGGTAATTCTGCATGAAAAAATAATGACAGTTTGCAATACAAACATATATCCGCAAATGCTTCGTTTTCTGAGATACGGGGTGTTAAAGTTTTTCTTAAAAACTGAAGATTTATTAATTGCTCTGAAACCGGTGGAGATATAATAATAATAATAGGCTTTATTAAGATTATATATAAATATACATCTTAAATGGCGAAGTCTAGCTGGTTCTTTTCTTTTGAGTAAAAAAAAAAGGCCGCTACTCAACATTAACCACTTAAACAATATAAAAACTAAACACATAACCTATATGAATTGTATTAATATAAAACAATGATCTTTATATCCTTAACTACAAAAAATTTAAATTCTTATTTAGTTACAAAAACTATTCAAACAAAAACACCCTAATTAAAACTAATGAAACACCCTTATATCAAATTAAATTACGAATAACACAGAAACAAAACTTATTAATATAAATAAAAACGAGAGATATTTTATCACAAATTGAACGAGGAATTCCAAAATGATTTTTAATTTGATGCGCGCCACAGATGAACAAAAAATTCTTAATTGCATGTCAAAAAATGCGCAATAACTACCTTTTAAAACCCACTAAATTTCATTTGCATATCTTCACCGGTTTCAGAGCCATCAATAAATCTTCAGTTTTTAAGAAAAACTTTAACTGTATCTCAGCAGAAAACGAAGCATGTGCGGACATGTATTTATATTATTAGTATTTTATTATAGTTTGTCGCACTTATTTACTAACACCCTGTAAATACACACTTATCACTACTAGTTTTATAAAATATAAGGCTGTTCACGACCCAAAAATAGGACAAATTACTATCCGTATAGGAATCCCGCCATTTTGACTACCCTCAAAGGCTCCAAACAAATTACTTTATTTTCTTAACTAACATTTTATACGGTATTGTAACTTACAACTTACTCAAAAAAAAATTGTTTAAATTAAGCTCACTGATTTAATTAGGCCGTGTGTTGCAATGTAATAATGAAAACATTCACAAATGGACTGGAACACCACGTTGCCAAATATATGTTAAGTGCTTTCGTTTGGTTGCCTGTTCGGCAGTGTGTTGAAAAGGCAACTTTAGTTTTTATATTATATAAAATAATTAGGATGAATACTCCAAAATATTTGAAAGAGTTTTTGAAGAAACGAGGTGAACTTCATCAACGATACCTTAGATCAAATGATGCAGTTAATATTTCATTTCCTGATAAAGATTTTTTGTGCCATTCGGTTTTTAATGAGGGTCTTAGACTTTTCAACTCACTGCCTTTGAATATTCGAAGCATTGCAATGAGTTGAAAAATGAATTAAAAATACATCTTACATCTTGTTAATGGGATTTTCATGTATTGTCATGTAATAGTATTTTTATACTAAATAAAGAATCATTTATTTTTTTAAAGAAGGCGGTGGCAGCACATGGAATTATTGCTACCAACGTCTATTGGTGCGGACCGTCCATAACGATTTAAAATCAACCGACTAAACTACCTAGTTTAATCATAATAATAAAGAAACGTTGGATAACATAATATAGTGAAATGGATGAGCTTGCACCAAGGCACATAGCCGTAACCGAGGTCAATACATGTAGGGAGGTACTCGTAAAGATCTCAATTTATTTTTTGTTGTAACATTACTTGTACTATGTTATATATTATATTATATCCGTTAATATAATTCATAGAATAAAATCCATTCATTCAACAAGTGAAGAGAGAAATTAAATTTATAAACATCCTGAGTTTATTATTTGTTTATCACTGTTCTAATTTTCATTTTATTATACTAAGTACTTTTTTATAAACACACCTTTTAATTTAATTAAAATATAAACAAATGGATGGAGGTGAAACGACCCTAAAGTAAAATTGTTCATACAGACCACCCTGTATATATTGCGGTTTTTGAAAAGGGCATAAAATGCGAATAACTTAAGTTAAGTGAATTATAAAAATTCGATTTTGGGCTAGGTTCCTTAACGGTTACTAAACTTAACCTTAACAGTTACTACACTAAACAGTCTTTTTGGGCTAGTTCCTTAACAGTTACTAAACTTAACCTTAACAGTTACTACACTAAAAATTCTTTTTGGGCTAGTTCCTTAACAGTTACTAAACTTAACCTTAACGGTTACTAAACTAAAAATTCTTTTTGGTATCTTTCCTTAACAGTTACTTAACTAAAAATTCTTTTTGGGCTAGTTCCTTAACAGTTACTAAACTTAACCTTAACGGTTACTAAACTAAAAATTCTTTTTGGGATAGTTCCTTAACAGTTACTACACTAAAAATTCTTTTTGGGCTAGTTCCTTAACAGTTACTAAACTTAACCTTAACAGTTACTACACTAAACAGTATTTTTGGGCTAGTTCCTTAACAGTTACTAAACATAACCTTAAAGGTTACTAAACTAAAAATTCTTTTTGGGATAGTTCCTTAACAGTTACTAAACTTAACCTTAACGGTTACTAAACTAAAAATTCTTTTTGGGATAGTTCCTTAACAGTTACTACACTAAAAATTCTTTTTGGGCTAGTTCCTTAACAGTTACTAAACTTAACCTTAACAGGTACTACACTAAACAGTATTTTTGGGCTAGTTCCTTAACAGTTACTAAGCATAACCTTAACGGTTACTAAACTAAAAATTCTTTTTGGGATAGTTCCTTAACAGTTACTTAACTAAAAATTCTTTTTGGGCTAGTTCCTTAACAGTTGCTAAACTTAACCTTAACAGTTACTACACTAAACAGTCTTTTTGGGCTAGTCCCTTAACAGTTACTAAACTTAACCTTAACAGTTACTACACTAAAAATTCTTTTTGGGCTAGTTCCTTAACAGTTACTAAACTTAACCTTAACGGTTACTAAACTAAAAATTCTTTTTGGTATAGTTCCTTAACAGTTACTAAACTTAACCTTAACGGTTACTAAACTAAAAATTCTTTTTGGGCTAGTCCCTTAACAGTTACTAAACTTAACCTTAACAGTTACTACACTAAAAATTCTTTTTGGGCTAGTTCCTTAACAGTTACTAAACTTAACCTTAACGGTTACTAAACTAAAAATTCTTTTTGGGCTAGTTCCTTAACAGTTACTAAACTTAACCTTAACAGGTACTACACTAAACAGTATTTTTGGGCTAGTTCCTTAACAGTTACTAAACATAACCTTAACGGTTACTAAACTAAAAATTCTTTTTGGGATAGTTCCTTAACAGTTACTTAACTAAAAATTCTTTTTGGGCTAGTTCCTTAACAGTTGCTAAACTTAACCTTAACAGTTACTACACTAAACAGTCTTTTTGGGCTAGTCCCTTAACAGTTACTAAACTTAACCTTAACAGTTACTACACTAAAAATTCTTTTTGGGCTCGTTCCTTAACAGTTACTAAACTTAACCTTAACGGTTACTAAACAAAAAATTCTTTTTGGACTAGTTCCTTAACAGTTACTAAACTAAAAATTCTTTTTGGGCTAGTTCCTTAACAGTTACTAAACTTAACCTTAACAGTTACTAAACTAAAAATTCTGTTTGGGCTAGTTCCTTAACAGTTACTAAACTTAACCTTAACAGTTACTAAATGAATCCAATTAAAGTATAAATGAATGGAGTTGTGAATCGAGACGAACTCCACCCTCGGATTATTTAGAAAGTCATCAAACACTGGCCCAGTTGTTTAGTTTAAACTGTTACAGTTAAAAATGTCACAAGAAGCCATTCTTAGCATGTAAGAGTATAGAAAATTAAATTTATTAGCCTTAAAACCTTAGGTTAGCTCATACTAATCATGTTAAAATGTTGATTGAAAAAACGGTGCATTTTTGTTATAGAGAAAACCAATTGGATTTAAATCTGGAGAACTTGGTGGTCCAACAACTATACCTCATCTTCCCCTGATCCTGATCTTCGTTTGAAAACCAAGAATCTCTAACGTATATATATTTTTTTCGATGTCGATTCAATTAATATTTTCCAGCGTCTTGTTAACCGTTGTTGTGTAAAACCCGTTCTAGGTATATGAAGAAGAAGTTAGGAAAATTTAGTGTTTACCATAATATATAATATTTATTAAAGGAGCTTTTTTTAGAACCAAGTATGGTTGTAACAGCAACTACAGAGATTATACGGATATAATAAACATAGACGAAATTTAGATTATGGAGACGTATTTACATTATTTAATAAGAACATGTTGTCAGTTCTTATTAGGCTGGATAACATTAGGTGTGGGTACTAAAAGCAGTATATAATCGTAAATTACGCTCCAGGTTTATTAACTTGTCTGGGCGAGCAATATGCTTAGAATATTGCCTGCGAACAACTGTTGTGGCAAAATATAATATGCAAGTACAACATACCTATTAGGTCATTTAATAAGTCCGTATAGGATGACACATAGACAGCGTTACTAGAATTTTTAAACGTCATCGTACCAGCACTACTTATTCTACGGACTGTCTCTCTTATGTTTTCTTATTATCAAAAATTGGACTTTAGAAATATAAAATACATACCTACTCTTGGACGAAAATCTTATAGACTCAGTTCCAAAAAATAGACGCATATATTATTGACATTTGTTGGTAAGAAAATCACTTGTTTTTCACAAAAATTAAGGAAATGGTCATCTTTTCAAAGCCTCATAAATTCTTTTGGACTTCAAGGTGAATATTACACAGTACAGAATAAGATGCGCAAATTCAGAATCCCGGGTGTCATGTATGGTACGGATAGTGCTGAAAACTCAACACCCCAAGGCATAGTAAACGCCACCCTCAGGAGGTGCATTCTTCTTTTTCCCACATATCGGTGGGTCAGCTTGACATCGATGATGTTCTCATGTCACTCAAACAATTAAAGCCCAAAATGATTTCGGGACCAGATGACATCCCGGCTTTCATTTTACGAGATTGTGCGTCTGTTTTCGCCGTGCCACTGCAGACTCTGTTTAATAGGTCTCTGAGATCCAATATATTCCCAAAAGCTTGGAAAATTTCCCGCATTTGCCCAATTCATAAATCTGCTGAGAATGATCATGTTGAAAATTATAGACCCGTCTCGCTCCTGCCCAACTTCTCGAAGGTTTTTGAAGCGGCATTACACCGAAAAATATTTACTCAAATTAAGCATCAGATTGATCCACAGTAGCACGGTTTTTTCCCAGGCCGCTCTACAGTAACCAACCTAGCCTGTTTTCTAGAGGATGTATGTCGTACCCTCGGGGAGGGTCTGCGGATCGACGCGATTTATACAGATTTTTCGAAAGCTTTCTATAAGCTTGGTCATTCCCTTGTCTTACGGAAAATGTCGAGGTTGGGTTTTCATGAGGACCTTTTAACGTTTTTTGTCTCCTACTTGTCTGATCGACAACACTATGTCGAATACATTGGTCATAAATCGGAAACTTTCACACCCACCAGCGGAGCGCCTCAGGGCAGCTGTTTGGCACCATTGATATTTTCAATTTTCATTAATGACATATCCCAGGAACTTACAAGCAACCATTTGATGTTTGCAGACGATCTCAAGTTGTATCGTGTTATTTGAGACACTTCGGATTGCGCATTGTTGCAGCGCGACTTATCTAAGCTTGAAGATTGGTGTAACTATAATAAATTGCTTTTAAATATTAATAAATGTAAGTTTTTCATATTTTCGAAATCGCAAACTGTTATCGCTATCGGCTGAGTGACACTGCGCTTGAGTGTTGTGATGTTGTCAGGGATCTTGGATATAATTGATGAGTAGAACCTTTGGCGTAGAACACTAAACTGACAATCGTTTTACCACTTCACCAAAACACTTCTTTTAAATCTCGACGCGCGTTTCGCTAACAATGTTAGCATCCTCAGGAGAGAATTAAAACTCAGTTTCGCGCGTCGAGATTTAAAAGAAGTGTTTTGGTGAAGTGGTAAAACGATTGTCAGTTTAGGGATCTTGGAGTTTACGTCGACACTGAATTGTCATTTAATTATCATATTCAAAGTATTACCCAAGATGCACTATGCGTAGTGGCTTTTTGTTTCGTGTTACCAAAGATTTTAGTGATATTGAATGTATAACTAATTTGTATTGTGCTCTGGTAAGATCTAAGCTTGAGTACGCATCTATAATATGGTCTCCCATTTACCAATCTCATGCAGGACACATTGAATACATACAGCGCAAATTCCTTAAATATTTAGCGTTTAAAATTGACGGTAGATTCCCATGTAGAGGATTCGATCATAGAGCACTGCTCCATAGCTTTCAAATGGTTTCGCTGGCTGCTCGCAGAGTGTATGCCGGACAACTCTTTCTGTTTAAGATTATAAATAGCTTGGTGGACTGTTCAAACCTACTCCAATCGTTGAATTTTAACATACCGCGCCCCTCTGCCAGGAGTAGCAGACTATTTCACGTTCCTGTTTTTCGTACTAATTATGAATCCAAAGCACCACTACTTCGAGCATGCCAAACATGTAACATAGAAGAATTTAGTCAAGAAATTAACTGTTTCAATGATCCTGTAAGATCTTTCTGCGCTCAATTGTCTCGGTTCCTGCAAAATGTGGCCATCTGATATGTACAGTCATCAGATCAAGACCCTAACTTGGATTTTTCAAGCCGTTCCAGCTAGCTCCTTAGATTGCAAAGAAGAATTTCTTTTATATTATGATTTTCATAAACAACATTGTCTTATCTTTTATCATAGCTTGAGGAAGAATAGCGTTTTAAATACAATGCAGAATATTGTTTTAAGATTGTGCAATTACCATGCCATTTAAGATATACCCACGAATGGCATGCTTATTTATCCATTTATTTGAGGAAAATATTTTCAGTAGTTGCTTTCGCAACCTATTAAGGTGTAGCTCCATACAAATATAACAAACAAACCCTAAAGTAAGATGCAATCAAATTTGCCGTTTGTAGGTGCGCGCGACCGTAAGCTTGTTTCCATATAATATAAATTATAATTATTTCAAAAATGTGTTTAAATTGTCTAGCCAAAGGCGCCATATACCTACGTGTTTTGTTGTATTCATATTACTTTTGTGTTCCTAACACCCGTTCAATATAGGGTGTACTTAACAAATTGTATTGATCGATACGTTGGTACTAAACGACATCTAATGCAGGCCACAAACCACTCCATTACATTATCCTATTGGCAACACTAGAATTTTCTGGCGGGAGGCTTTATTTATATTAATATCGAACTATTTTGAGCATTATGGCAGTGTGAAGTCTTGGAATTAAAGATCGAGAAGTAGCATTGCATATAGGAAGCAAGGCAAGTACGAATTAAAGAAGTTTCATAATATAATATATGCCGCACGGTGCTCTAATTGGTAAAACACCGGTCCGGCAATCAGGAGTTGTGGGATCAATTCCCACTTGCGTCACTGAATTTTTTTAATTTGTAAATGTTATATTATACAGTAAAGTAACGAAATTGGTACATTTTTAACACATTGCGTGCCACGTGTAATATGCACAAATACGCCACGGGACCACGTGTGTTTTTTTCATAGTTTATGTTAAAAGTGGTTAAAATATTTGTTTTAGTATGTTTTTTTTTTGTTTTTAGCAGTCGTTACCATTTAGTCGATGTTATTCATATATGACTGACGTGGTCCCCCAGGTTGTTTTTATGGATTCTTTACGTAGAAGGCCACGTCATCCTGGATGAATATACTATTTAGGTAGATGCATGTAAATGCTTAGTTCACTTTTTTAGGATTTTCTATTTGTTTTTTTTTTTGCTTATGACTAAGAAATAAATATTTTTTTTTGCCTTAAACCTTTAAGAAGACAGTGGTCTTAAAGTCAAAGAAGAATCAAATGTTCCAGATAATATGTGCTTTAATTGGTAAAACACCGGTCCAGCAATCGGGAGATGTGGGATCAAATCCCACTTCTGTCACTGATTTTCCTAAATATTAGTTTATTATATATACCTATAACTTATTTGAATATCTTCTAAGCTATCACGCATTCGGCATTTACAAATGAAGACTAGAAATTTCAAACGTGCTAAGTGCAAATTTTATTAAAATTTGTTTTTTCCATTAAAAATGAGCTTTGTTCCATTGGCAACATTTTATAAAACGTCCTAAGTGCCACATCCAACCGTATTTTTTTTATGGATGCCTTCTTGTTTTTTGGTATTTTTAAAAATGCAAAGTTTATGTAAATATCTTGAAAACATATTATGAAGCTATAAATTATTTTTACCTCCATTAAAGTCTTCTAATAAAAGTGCCCTACTAATATTATTAACCATAAAACCATACTACCAGTCGTTTACAAGCCTCACGCAAAAATTCAAAATGCAGCATTTCGGTTTTCCCTCATCATCTCAAATATCACAAAAGATTACGCAAATCTTACAGCAGATTTGTAATAAAATTCTCTAAAACTTTAACCGACCTTGTAGCTCTAACTGCTTCCAAGATAGCAAAACATGTTAAAGAATGTGTTTGGCGACATCTAGTTTTCATTGGTATTACGCCGAGCGAACAACAGTTCACTATATCGACTGCCTGGGAGGTCACTGACCCCATAAAGCACAACTACCAACTCAGACGCGCCGATACTACCTTAAGCGGGCCCGCCTACATTAGAAACCGGATGACCACTGATGAGTCGTGGATCGACGAAACGGTCGTCTGGTGAAAGTATAGTGGTTGACAAACTCTCGGAATTTAAGTCTTGTTTTGTTAAACAAGCCCATTTCCAAAACATGTTGGTACACACTTAGGCCGCTTCCAATTCCAATATCGATTTTTGTGAAGTTTTGATTTAAGTTATGTACTCGAAATATATGTTCTATTTTTTGTAGTGCGATTTATTATTATTAAATATCTCAAGTTTTTATTTTTGGCACTTAGCACGTTTGAAATTTCCAGTCTTCAAATGTCAAAATGTATGAATATAGTGCTCCATCTAGGTGTCGTTTGTAAAAATATAAAAGGTACCCCTCGTACCTGATATCTAGCATAAATGTATTTTATTTATTCATCCTGTAAATTTCATTGCGTTATAGAGGTACCCCTTATTCAATTCCTGCAGCATTGCGAGGCGTATATCGTGATTAGTTAAGGCCCGACAACAACGACTGTTTAAAATGATGGTGTAGGTACGGACATACCTATATTATTGTTGCAGCAACATATTTTTTTTGAACGTTCTGAATACAACTAACCTACTAACCTGTGTACGTATACCTATGTATGTGTTGTGGTGTCGACAAAGTTCACTGACTCGTCCACAATTTTTCGGGACAGGAACAACAATCATATAATAATAATAAAGATGGGCTGCGTGTTATTATAGGTGTAATTTATTAAGAGAAAGAGATGCTTTTTGTTGTTTACTTGCTGCTTTACTAAATAACTTTATTTCAAATTCATGTTATTAAAAGTTTTTGTATGTCAACATTATACAGATGTCACTGAATAATTCTGATAAATAATAATGATAATTTTTTACTACAACAGGATCCAAACAAACGAAAATGCAGTTCATCAAATTTGAGTTTAAGTGATTTGGCTAGAATCATTGGATTTTGGGATGAATGTATACCAGAAGGTTTACACAATTTTTTTTTCCATATTGTAGCTGTTGAGTTAGCTTGGCGAGGTGGTGAACCAGCTGATTGCCTTATAGATTATTTCACGATTGAGAAAAATAATGATGGAACGCCAACCAACAGAATTGAATACAATCCAATATTCAGTAAAACATGCCAAGGAGGATCGAAAAGTTGTACAAATAGTAAGTGGCTTGTTCCAAATATTGCAAACGAAACTGCATGCCCTGTTCGGTTATTCCATAAATTATTGTCCAAAACGCGGAAAAATATTACTTCCAGTCGCCTATTCTTGAGACCAAATCGTTTCTGGAAACCCGAAAGTAACACATGGTTTGACAATATACCGGTAGGCAAGAACACAATTAATATGTGGACCAAATCATCTGCGCAAGCTATTGGTTTGGACTCTGGAATCATTCGAACAGATCAACTGCAGTTAGCCATTTGGTAAATAAGGAAATTCCTGAACAGCAATTAATAAAAATAACAGGACATAGCAGCTCTAATTCAAGTAAACCGTACTTGAATATTAACCAAGAACGCCATGGTGAAATAATCAACACCATGCGAGGAATTTCTTCAACAGTGGAAATTAACAATCCGTCAACTTCAGCAAACTCTTCTTCCAATTTAACATTTACCAATTGTACTTTTCACAACTGTAGTTTTAAATAAAAATGAATATTTGTTTGATTAAAACTAATAGATTTTGTATGGAAAATTATTAAACGTCAGATTGACAATCAAATTTTTGATATCTGCGGCCTTGGGCTATTATAAAGCAACACGCTTTGGGCATTTTCTATGACAAAATTATCTCGGTATTATCAAGACCCTAGGGGTATTATTACTGAAAACACAATATGAAAAATGTACAGAGTACACCCATGGAACTTGAGCTCATTGTCTTCTGCAATTCCAAATCTTCGGAATCATTTACGTCATTATTTAAAAGGTCGGTATTTGTGTTTGTTATTGTATTTGAATTATCTTCATCAATTTGATATCGACGTAATATTCGAAAATTTAATGAGGAGCCAGTGGTAGGAAGATGATTATCCTCAGTTATTCGAGATCTAATATGTTCAAAATGGCGCCTCATGATTCTGCCATCTTGGCTCCTAATCTCATATAATAATGAACTCAATTTAGCAGTAATACCTTTAACCCATTTATCAGCATCCCAAAATTAAAAAAAAAAAACCAAATCCCCTTCGGTAAAATTTATAACAGATTCATTAGAAAACTCAGTGTTCGCTTTTTTGAGAAAAATGTTAGCCAAATGGGTTCGTAAACATTCTGATGTATTGAGTCTTTACACGACTCAATACCAACATCAAATTCTGCTATTGAACCAATAGAGATAATGATACCATTTAACCAACTGCGCCAAAATTGTATATTTTTGTATGTCAACATTACATCTGTCACTGAGTAATTCTGATAATAATAATAATAATAATGAAAACACAATATGAAAAATGTACAGGGTACATCCATAGAACGCTTTTGATGAAAAATAAATTTGAATGTGAAAATAACTTCAAAAATTGTTTGTTTTTATGATTTTTGTTAATTGCGTAGCACAAAAACGTGGCTTTAGTCTTGTTTCTTCGGATTTCAAGAGAATGAGCGATATCTGGAAATAAGTTTTGGAAAAGCACTACAAAATATAGCTTTAAAACCTAGATTGTGACTACTTAAGAAATCGCCTACGAAATAATGTCAGTATTTAATTTCATAAAGAAACTGAAACTAGTATAAATAGGTTTTTAGCAACGTCGACACAAACTAAAAAAAGCTAAACTTTTTGTAAAAACTAACCTCACGCACGTCATGTAGGGACCTACAATTTTTATTCTACAAAATTTGTCCAGGACTGAGTCGGTTCAAAAAACTCTGGTGTAGTTTGTACTGCTTTTTTAAAACATAAAATGCGACAACCAGAAAAAAAAACGATATATGAATACTTATAAACAGCAACAAAATATATATAAATATATATAAGGCGTATAGCGATTTATGAGGCCTGACTTTTGACATACAAAATTGGCAAATGTAATAGTTGCGGTTTCGGATTCGCCACTTAAAACGTTCGTTGAACCCGCGTGTGAACAGAACGAGATGACAAAAAGTTTTTGCACCCTGCAGTTGGATGAGAAATGGTAGAATTGCACCAACAAACGAATTAGACGTTAGATATTTTTTACGTAATATAAAATAAATTGTACGCCTTCTGTTTTAGGCTTAAACTCCAAAGTCCAAACTGCGTAACAGATAAAATCATCAAAAATGTAATAAGAATCTCGAGATCAGAAAAATATTTTTCCGATCCTATTTGTCACAAAAATGCCTCAAATTTACAGCATAATATCAAACCAATAAATACAAAAAAAACAACCAAATACATACGTTACAAAACAATAAAAAAACTGATTAAATATTTCGGAATGTCGAAAATAATCAAAAATTAACTCACTCTGTCCAAGTATACTTTCAATTCTTAAAATAAATAAACACGACAGTCTAACTATTGACATTAAATACTACAAAAATAAATGCAATCAATATCAGTTCAATATTAAATAATAATCACTATCCATTAATTAAACTATCAGTAATAGCTGACAAAGTTGAGCGATGAATATCAAAATTACGACAACACCGATTGAAAATGTCACACATAAAGTAAACAGGACTTTGTAACAAAATATTAGTCCTGGCTGGGCCCGCAGTGAACGGCACGCGATGTCGAGCATCTAATCGCGGAACGGGGAATCTAATACATCCCAATAGATATGGGCAATCAACGGCGCAGTGCAATAATTTGTATAAAAACTTGACTGCATGAATGTTTCTTCTGGTCAAGAGAGAAGGTTCACTAAAACGCAAGAGCAAAGACGCATGATCTACTCCCCGTGGAGGATAAACATTGCATTACAGGCTAGGTATTTAAGGAAACGGCGCTGAACAGACTCTAAGGATGTAATATGAGTATTATATATTGGGTTCCATATAATCGCGGCAAATTCCAGTTTAGATCTAACAAAAGCTTAGCCGTGAAAACATCGTTAAATTGCCGACAATTCCTAATAATGAAACCCAAGATTCTATTTGTGCTCAATACTACACTGACGGTCTGCTGGATAAATTCACTGTCGAAGACAACACCCAAATCTTTAATTTCGCTGAGCCTTTCCAAGGACTCATTGTTCAATTGACAATCAAAATTAAGCTCTAAACGATTGTACGTGCACCAGGTACACAGAGTGTTCAAATTACTTTGCAGATCATCGCAGTCATTCGGGGAATTAATGGGCTGGAAGATCTTAAGATCGTCAGCATAAGCATACAAAAGTTTTAGTTCAATATGGATTCAGATTTGAAAGGACAAAATGGAATTTCCTAATTTTTTGTGTGTATCAGTTAAAAAAAGTGTCTTTTGTTATGCAACAAAACGCAATGTTGTATGTAAGTGTCTGACAAAAATTATAAATATAAAATAGGTATTAACTGTTTATACTGAGACCTATGATTTATTGATTTGAAAAAATCAAAAAAATTTACTTTTGTAATTGATTTTGTTTTACTAAAACATCAAACAACAATATAAAATTAGTCCCAGTTTTTATTCTATTCCTAAATAAGTTCCACTCGGTACTATAATTGAATTAAAATCGAGATTAAAATTGAGAAATGAAAATTCTTGTTAATAACAAATTTGCAAGTTGCATTTAAGCTCATCAGAAAGCAACACTAGGTCTAAGACATTTATTTGCCATCAATATATTATGCGTACCGAAGATTGGTGCAGATCCACTGTCCATAGATACTGTAGCATAGAAGAAACGTTGAACTTTTCTGTCAAGGAACTTTTTATTGACTTATCGCAAGCTTAAAATATTGCACACATGTAGATAATAGAGCATAACATAATAATCTACCAAAATTTAAGCAGATTGGACAGCAACATTTAAACTAACAGACCTCACCAAATTATTTATATTAGTAGTATTTAGCATAGAATGTGAATTGAACTTTTAATCGTTGAATTGGTTATGATGAAATTTTCAATTAGAAACGATTAATTAAATCAACTCTCATCAATAGTGGTTTGGAAAGATTTTTTTTCGACATCGTAATTTCGATTTACAGTTAAAACCACATCTTTATATTATATACATATAATATATATATATAACAACATATATAACCGAAATATTTACACCGCTTAATTATATTTTTATACAGGTCGTTCAGAACTGTTATAATGCTTCCAACTATGACTAATGATTATTTAATAATTTTTTGTAGAAGTGTGATGATGCCTGTATAAGGCGAAGCTTGTCATATAAGGAATAAAGTGTTGCCCTCGACGAATAGCTCTCGATATGTAAGTGTAAAAGTAATAATTTTATGACCTTTTTGTCATTTATCTAAATTTAATAAATTGAGAATTTCCAATATCTGACAAGTTTTTCTAATATATATATTTACGATAACACGAAATATTCCCATAGATTTGTTGACATAGGGTTCTTATTTTTTCTAAACATTTTTTCTGATTGGCTTATTTTCATTTTGTATTATCTACTATGTAACTTTTATGAGGCAATTCTCGAAAGGCAAAAGGACTTGAAGAGCAGAATCGTTCTAGTGAGTAAAGAAGTGTTTTCTAAATTGTATAAAGTTAAATTAAATATTTTAATTTGTTTTTGGACTTTGAATAGCATATTGGGGTTCATTCGGATTGAGCTATAACATTAGTATTCTTTCTGAATGTATATAACACCCGCTAATTCCAAAATGGTTACAAAGGCACTATTTATACGTACATATTTTATATTTCAGAACTTCTAGGCCTAGTTTCCATTTATTTTATTCAAATAATAGCACCACAATCTTTTGTTTATAATTAATTTCAGTTATAACACCCATACATTCCTTTAAAACTACTCAAAATCATTGAATCTCCGCTCGTCGACACATTTATAAAATCTATGCATCTCTATACCTATAAAACACACATTTTTAACAAGATAAAATAACATTACGGTAAGGTAAGTGACCCAGGTCGATTTTACGACTATCCCCGACTCGAAAATAGACTCTGTATAATATGCCTGTGTGATTTGTACACACAGCTCGCGTTACGCAATTTTTTTTTTCCAGTGTGTACACGATTTAGGTGTACTGTATCTATAATGCCAAATTAAAAGTGAAATTTTCATTATTTTAGAATGTCATAAGGTGATCTTTGTTGTGTTTTAATAGATATTTTGTTGCATGGAAAATGTTTTGAAATGAACGGGTGCCGAAATAATTTTTACATTCTTCAATTAGGTAGTTTTATATTCAGTAGGTAATAATGTAATACTTAAATTGAATTTGGCAATTTGATTAGAATTTTGTACAACCCAAATAAGGCCGGAATTATTTTTTTTAAGTTTGTTAAGAGAGTATATTAAAACAGCCTTTTAAAAGGACAGTGGACAAATACCCAACCTAATTTACGTTTGATGTATAAGTACTTAGCGGTCAAATATAGGTACAACCCACTGTCAAATTTATGAAAAATGCGAAAATGTTGCTGGCAAAGTTCGTTCTTGTTTTTTGTCGACTGTAAGCTCATGCGGCACTCACTTTGCACAGAACTTTAGCATACCCAAATGTTCATGTAAAATGGTAAAAACACTACCATCTGATATCTTTGTAACAAAATAGAACCCGCCACTTTCAAGCTTACAGACTACTTAATTCTAGAATACATGGGTGGCAGATCACTTCTTTCTGAGAATTTCCAATATCTAACAAGTTCTTTTTTCTAATATATATATTTACGATAACACGAAATATTCCCATAGATTTGTTGACATATGGTTCTTATTTTTTCTAAACATAAATACGAACGTACCCTCATATTATGTCATCAAAATTGTGCAAGGCTTTTAAAAATATTTTGTTCTTAAGATGTCTTTTTTCTGATTGGCTTAGTTTCATTTTGTATTACCTACTATGTAACTTTTATGAGGCAATTCTGGAAAGGCAAAAGGACTTTAAGATTAGAATCGTTCTAGCGTTGGTTCAGTCAAGTCGTGTTTTCTCTAATTATAAAATGTTAAATTAAATATTTTAATTTGTTTTTGGACTTGGTATAATTTTCAGTCAAGAATTATTTTCTAGTTTTTTTTTATGTTTTAAAGTATCTGTATAAAGACTGAGTCCATTTCTTTCTCATTCTGAAGTAGTGAATTGTATAAAGTTCTGTAAGTTTTGATATTCTTTTAATTGAAGGCCTTTGGTTTAATCAGTTTTTTTTATATAAAGTTTAAAGTTATTTCTTTTACTAATTGAATTAAATACAGTTTTCAATAGTAATTAAAGTTTCATACAGGAATTAATATAATTATTCTAATTATATTAATTTTCCTATTTTTAAGTAGTACAAGTAATAACTAAGATTTTCTTTTAAATTTTCATTAACGCTTAATTATTTTATTCTTTTTCTTTTATATTATACATATTTATTTATTGTTGTTATTCATTTTCTTTAATTAGTTTTAATTATTAAATTAGTTGTTTTAGCCCGAACTATGCGTTTTATTTCTAATAAAGTTTTCGATAAATTATTGACAAAAGGGTCAACCAATTAAATATTTCTTTTTAATTAAAGTCGGTGACCGGAAGTGATACAAGATTATAATGGTAAGATAATATATAACACCCGCTAATTTCAAAATGGTTACAATATAACCTAAAATATTTAACATAAAATATTACACCACATTTCGAAAATAGTGTAAAATGGGGTAAAAAAGATTTAAAAAAAACGTATTTCTTAAACATAGCAGAAATATTAACTAGTTATTTATAGTTTTGATAGAATATAACCTATAAAATGCATCATAAATAACTTACTTTCATAGGCGTCCGTAAATAGTGGAAAAGGGGTCATAAAATTATTACTTTTACACTTAAATATGGAGAGCTATTCGTGCCTCGAGGCAACAGTATATTTTATATTAATAAAGGGTGCTAATTAAGTTTAATTTAATTAAATATCAAATCAATCTTAGTTTGAAAACGATCAACAAAGAAAGAACAAAGTTAATAATGTTTTAGTTACCTATATCAAGTTTTCAAAAAAAAATACAAATTTATTTCTCTTTGCCAATAAACTTTACAGAGCAGAAAAATTGCCAACGAGTGCGTATAAAATGTGATTAAACCACATCTCACTTATTTTACGTCGGCAGAAAAATATATAATTTAGTAGCTCCATCCCATTTACACATGTAAATGTAATCTGCTGACTGGATTGAAAAAAATGAATCGGTTTTTTGACCCGGAAGTTTTTCTAAAATAAAAAATAATAATATGCATAGTTTCAAACTGTAAAAATGCTCTCAACAGCAACATTAAGATTCATATCAGAATTTTGGTATTGCAACATTTGTTACTATATTGTAATAACTAAAAATAACTACAAACAATAATAAATAAGATATTTCTCGATATTTTATTCTCTGTCCATAATGAATTTTATACTGTAGGCGATAAGGCACATGACGCATATTTGACTTGACCAATATTATGTGCTTCTGTTCGCGCATTTACAGTTATTTACAGTCAATGGATTAATTAACCCCTGAGGGATGAAAGCCAATAGTTAAATACCGATACTCCTAAAGGTAGGAATATCAAGAGGAAGTAAAAGTCTCTTTTTAGATGATGACGGCTTCTCCGTTTTTGCTTTTGACTTTTTAAGTTGCTCAACCAGCTCATTGTGTTGAATTTTTTGCGAAAACTTTCTTTAAGTTGTGACACCTCATCATGGCCAGCAGTTAATCCTAAAATTGGATTATGTAGTCTATAAAATTGATTTGGATGGTCAGCAGTTGTTATAATATTTATTATAGAAAGGGCATTTTACTTCCTATAATAGTTAATGTGTTATTAGTTATATTTCAATCATTATATCATATGACACAAGATTCCTAAACAGTGAGGTCACTGCACTTTCTTTAGTTGTTTATGTTAACACTCTTTAAACATGTCAACGACTGAGATTGCATGTAAAAGTTTCAATTTAGATGCCAAATGTCGAAGTGATCTGTTAGATGATTATGTTCTTAGAGAATAGTCGAAGATAGAAAAAAGCTGTTTTCCTGAACGGATTAAATCAATTATTTGCAATATTATCGGGTTTTATTTGAATTTACTGTTATTATCCTTACATACTTGTGATCTCTTTAGTACGAATTCTTAAAAGATATACACTTACACAAGTTTTGATTACAGAGGTAGTAGTATCAGAATTGCGGACTAAGAGTACTTTATGAGGATATCAACAAGATACAGCCTTCATTCCAGGTCTATTTATTAGTCGGACTTAATCTTTAAAGGTGTAGATCGATGTGCGATAAACAAAAACAGTAGCAAAAAGGTTCAGATGTACTGAAGTCACAATTTTGTTAATATCTCACTTAACCATCTGTGTCATTAGAATTATTGAAGAGTTGCTACCTTGTGTATAGTGGGGTGATCTTACATCAATGAAAAATTAACGTAGGGGTTTCCGAAAAAAAAAATCGGTTGTGTCGCCTCAAAACTTTCCCGACAAAATATAATATTGTAACCTAACAAACTCACTACTTTATTCAAAAATTATAAATAAAAAAAAAGTTGCCAGAGCTGGGATTCGAACCCCTATTAAGAGTTATAGCTTACAACTATCTAACTGGTGAAATTTTAAACGCAATTTTCTCGAGAAAAAAAGTTTATAAATACCCCCTTGTAACACAACTAACATTAGGAATATTACTTTCGCAATTCTTCCAGCTTTGGTTATATGGATAAGTATGAGTAAAATAAAATACAGGAAATCTTAACCATTATTCATGCATTATTCCATCTGTCTCTGAATACAGCATATTTCAGTTACAAGTAATATTATATGACCAGAAACATATTACAACATACACATAGAAGTATTATGTCTAGACACATACCTACCCAAATAAAACGTTTTCAATTATACGTAACGTTGATTTATAATCATTAAAACCATGAATATAGTATTTCTAAGGCTTTTCAGATGATTTGTATATGTCTTTCAGTTTTATGGTGTAATGCAACTGTTCGGACTATATACAAAGTGGACCAAACAGAACCTGTCATATTGTTGTATAAACTTTAGCAAAGAGTTAAGGAGTTTCCAAACTTTACTATTGTATTTACCAGAAACCTGAAGGATGAGGGATGGAATGTTGATTTATCCATTCTTCTTTTACTTGGCTAGTCAATTTTAAATTAATAGTCCCGATTTCCACAAATTTCCCATCAACATCCCCTTATTAATAATAATTAATTCCAAATTCATTTTTTAAATTTTTACAAACGCCGCAAAATAATGTTTTACGATTCAAAAAAGCCTAATTTCACAGAAGACAGTGTGGTTTGCATGTGGACTGAAGCTCAAAAAACAGCTCCGTATATAGGACATCGTGATTTTGCACGAAATTTCGCAGTGGCAAATGATGGAGCTTCCACAATCAACACCAGTTGACACCTTACAAAAATGAGTAAATATAAGTAAATAAACACGTTAGTTCCTGAAGACTGCTCTCACTCATATTTGGCGAAACGTTGAAAATAAATTCGACAACACGACAGTCTGCATAATAACCCTACAAATCTTCGTATTGAACGCCTGAACTAATGGCTGAGAGTATAATGGGGCAATGACTTAATCCAATTTATCACAAAAAAAAAATACTTTTTTTATTATTTACCGTATAATAAATTTTATATGGCTTGACAACGGAATGATGAGGCCTCTTGGATTATTGTTAGATCTATATTTTGTCTTTCTTTTAACACAGTATAGTATTAAAATATATAGGCTATTATTAAAAAAAATGTATTTTGGGTCAATAAACGTTCGAGCAGCGCGCTTCATCAGTTTGTACGCGTAGACTATTTTTAGAAATACAGTTAGTAGATGTTATAGTAGACGGCCTTAGAAAGACTTCTACGGCTCAGATTTATTTTAACAAAATATACTTAAAGCAAGGAATTCAACATTTGTATCGAACGAACGAAATTGTTTACAAAAAGAAAAATAACCTCAATGTTAACAGTCATTTGTTGATTATTTAGTTTTAGTCAATAATTATTTACATTTATCTTAAGTTGTGTTTAGGATTGGGGTTGTGTTTCGGTTCCATGTTTAAATTTGAAACACCAATAATGTAATTACTGCTTAAATTTTCGTCAGTGCCACTGAGGATGGAATTGTAATTTCGAAGACGTCTTTGATTTATTTATTTTGCCACTCTCATTGCGGTATCTCCAAAACATGCATTCTGAATGCAGCAACCGCTTCTTCAAGTGTCGAAAAATGATGACCTTTGTGGGGTGAAGAGTGATCCGTCTTTGGCGGTTGGTTTTCCTGATTTCTTGGAAGACAACTGGCAAACAAATGGTTGTGTACCACTCAGAATGGACTGCTCTGCGTTGTCCTAGTGGTACGGTTGGGACATGTCCAGTTTTGCCGAAAAAACAGGTGACCATTTGCTTGGAAGTGCTTCGTGCGCGAACAACTTTTGTTGGATTTGGCTCATCTTGAAACACCCAGACAGTCGACTGCTGTTTACTTTCGGGCTCATACGCGTAAATCCACGATTCATCACCTGTCACGATGTCATAGACGTGTTTCGAAGCACCGCGATCGTATTTTTTGAGCATTTCGTTCGACCGATCGACACGAGTCTTTTTTTGAGCGATTGACAAATTGTGTGGGATCCAACGCGAACAAATTTTTTTGACAGTCAAATGTTTATGCAATATTGAATGTATGCTGGTCCTACTAATGCCTAAGGTTGTCTCAATCTCTTGATAGGTCACATGACGATCTTGCAATATCAGTTCGCAGACAGCATCAATGGTTTTCGGATCAACAACTGATTTTGGACGACAATCACGAAATTCGTCTTGGTGTGAACTACGACCACGATTGAATTCACCATATCATTGATAAACACTGGTCCTTGATGGAGCTTCATCGCCAAAAATTGAATTAAGTTCATCCATTCATGTTCCTGAGTCAGTGTCAGTGCGAGCATGGGGGCCATGCTCGTTGTATCAACGTGGCAAAGTATGGGACTATATATGATTATTCATTGATCTATACACTGTTTTTTTGATAATCCAGGTTGAAGGTCGTAATGATTCATCGCACGAAAATGTTCCCGAGAGTTAATTCCATTTCTACTCTGACAAATATTGTTGTCTCGATGCTAATGAAAATAATTTTGAGTCAGATTTACGTATAGTTATGGATGGAGGCCAGATATTTGGAAAAAGGCAAAGAGTACCTGCATAAAGTGTTAGACGCATGTAGGCTAATACTTGGAGGATGTTTTTAGAAAGTTTGGCTAAACATCCTGGCAATGAAAACAACAATCAAGCTTATAATAATAAATAATCAAGCATTGTGTTCATTGCATTTTTTCAAAGACTAACAATTAACGATCACAGCCTAATTAACCTGACTTATACCTCACAATTTATTAGGATTCCTTTTAGACATATTATACAAGTCCATCTTAGGGCTTTCTCAATGTTATTCAAGTTAAGCGCTTCTATGTACACAATAAATTTTATACAATGCAAATATAAGTTATATTTGCATACCATTATTTGTTCAGTATTTGCTTATATGGTGTGTGTGCAATTTTCAAGTTCATATACAGGGTGAGAGATGAATAGGTAGGTATACTAGGTGCTATGAGGTAAGTACGTGCACTGAATTTAATAATGTTATGTACTAACTGTATCGTTTCAAGTTCAATGTTAATAATTATTGCGAATAACATAATATATAAGATACTGACGAATAATATAAATGCTTATTTATATATTTTGTCGAGAATGATGCTTGTCTATATTAAGGTCGCACAAACGATCCTTTGTCAACAAAAGTGTAGATAGAATCTTACGTTTTTGTTCAGTGCTTTGGACTTTAGTGCCTTTGAGAGATTCTGGAGTTTTGTATGAAGCTTTTCCGCTATTTAACGTGCTAGGCCTAACATATTATGAGCTGCAAGTAGGATGCAATGAAGTTCAGAATGAAATTCGTTCAGGCAACACATTCAGGATGATAACTTGCAATTCATTTACGAAGAGGTCGAGAATAGTGATTTGTTCAGTTCAGGCGTTCTTTTTGATTATTACAATCTTCTTCATGAAATCTTGAGGGGTTGACAGATTGCGAGAGCATGTCAAAATTAGCTAGAAAATCTTCTCACGTTTAACACATTCTATAGGTTACAAGAGAAACTTATTGTTTTGTTTTTGGGGCTATATGCGAATACAACCAGTTTCGACTTTATATTTACGTACAATAGAAAAATAGAGAGTTTAAAATATACAATGTGTCCCAAAATTCGAGCCTCAATAAGAAAATCTCGCTTATTATTAGGTATATACAGGGTGAGTCACGAGGAACTGTACATACTTCTACTATAAGTAGATGCACGTTAGGGGATTATCAAGTGAATTATGGATCTTCACCAAAACAATGTTTCGTCATATATTTTCAATGATTAAGTCGATTTATCTCATTTTTTTATAAAAGTGTGTATAGGTGTCTGGGAACTAACTGACATACTCAGAATTGAAAAAATCCAGGTTCGTCTTCGAGAAAATTTGTGGGACTGCTTCATATTCAACACTTCACCCTGTATATGATTTTTCAAAAATCTCATATAATTTTTCCAGAGAGCATAAATAGACAGTTAGACCTGGGTATTTGAATTTTTTGTGACACTCACCTCACATTTCCAATTAAAGATTCATTTTAGAGCAAAATTGAAAATTGGCAATAATGAAGTATCTTACTGTACAATAATGTTTAGTTATCAAAAAGAAATCTTCAAAATAGACAGAAACGACTCACACTGTGCTCCAGTATGGTAAATACCATAATTTGAATTGATTTACAGGGTCGGATTTAAAGATCTAGCATATCTGGTTCATCCCAATAATTCACCCTGTATGTAACTTTTTCCACCCGTAATAGACAGAAAACAGATGAAAAACGATTGTAATAACCTAGTTTTCTTATTTGTTTGAGGAAAACTCATGTGTCTAATTATTTTAATCGGAATGAAATGAACAAGCCAGGGAAATGTTTATTCATAAATTAAGAAATAAAATAAAAAACAATAACCAAACAATTAAACAGTTTTTACAATGTGGAACAAAGTAAAAAACAATTTAATAAACATTACGATTATAAAACACAACAGCTCATTAACAGAATTATTCACTGTTGCAATATTACCAGAAATGACACACTGACAATCAGAAAGTCCATTACACATTTAAACATTCGTCAAGAAAAGTGTATTAAGGCAGATGGATTTCTTTTTGAACATCTTTTATAATTGTAATGTTTATTAAATTGTTTTTACTTTGTTCCACATTGTTACAACTGTTTTATTGTTTGCTTATTGTTTTTTATTTTATAGCTGTAAAAAAGTTCATAAATAGGGAAAATGGAGGGGAATTATTTGGGGAATCACAAGGCGCTTCTAATGCCGGTTTCAAATGGCCCGTAGTCGTTTTCGGTATTAGCGAAAATGGCGTTTTTCAAAAAGTGCTACTCGTATATCAGCGGACTTAGAAGTGAGTACGAAAGTGAACAAAAATAGAACCTAATATTCCGCGCCACATATTGAAACCAAGCTTGTTCTCAGATTTTCAATCGTCCAATAATAGAAATTTTAATTTTGATGAATAAACCAATTGCAAAAAATTACATTTTCGCTAATATCATTAAAACGAACAGGGCTAAAGGCATTTTGAAAGCGGCGTTAGAGTATGGCCTTGAAATTCCACACCCTATCTTCCCAGCTATAATAATTGTAAGCGAGTAATTTCGGACACATTGTATATAGATATTTAAATGTATTTATTGTTTCACAACCATTGTCTTTTATTTTTTTTCTCTAACCATATATCTTTAACGCATTAACCGAAATTGTTACGCACTTAAAGTACCTACACCTCGTACGCACAAATTTAATAATGTATTTTTTATACTTTGACCTGCACGAAAATACATTTCTTCATTGCCGAATTAAAATTTCTACTTTCACCCTAATTGTTTTGTGTTTCGACAAAAATTATTATACTTTTGCTATACGTAGGTACGTCGTCGCCCGAATTGGACGTGAGAAATTTTGATCACTTTTATTTTGCTGTGGCTAAATCAGGACCGCAATAAGTCAAAAATTCCGCTTCAACAGCATAGTATTATTCAAAATTTTGAACATTGCCATTCTAAATAACTTTTCTTAAAACCATTTTGTAATTCTTTTTCTTTAAGGGCACTTTTTTGCACTTTTCCGATAAAAAAAAGGCTCAAAAACCCTACACCTATTCAGCCTTTCATTCTGAACAACTTTTCTTAATCACATTTTCGCGTATCACATCTGAAAAGGGTAGTTTCCGGGGGGCAAAAAACGTTTTTTGAAAATTTCAAAGCCATCCATGATTTGTCGAACCTAACATTACGTCACAAATTACTTTCAAACCAAACAGGACTGGACCACAGCAGCTTAAATTTCAACGGGAACATTTTTTGTCATTTACAGGAGTCGTCGAAACAATCCAAGGAATAAGACTCGTGTCCCATATTAAATGCAACAGGCAATTTTATAATAGACAACAAGATGTTTTTCTAGTGTGAGCAGGAAATATGCCCGCAGTTCACAAATGGTGGCCAGACGACAAGCAACAACTACATCATATCCTATAAAAAAATGTAAAATAGAATTTGATTGTTTATGAAGCTAATTTAGTCCTGCGTGCTAAAATCTACACGCAGAATGGTGGAAATTTGATTGAGAGCAAAATTGTAGGGCCATTCTTTGCTGAAGAATGTTTGATTCAGCAAAAATATGTAAATTTACCTGTTATTGAGTGGAATTTGGAACCAATACACCGATCGGCACCAACACGAAGGCACTGCTGCCATTTTTCTACAGATTCATATGGCAAGAAGGACCAGTAAAATAGACTTTTTTTTTATTTAATAAACACAAATTCCAATATTTAATTTTTTAACGATATAAGATTATAATTCTGCCATATTTTTCACGTATAAACCACTGCTAATAATATGTCACTGTCATTTAAAGTAAATTATTTTAAATTTAATAACTTAATTGAAACTGTAAATTTATTAAGTCAAATTTGTTATTAGTCTGAGCAAAATGAACATAATACTGATAAATAAGGGTGCTAATGTAACAAATTTTGAATAAACCGAACTGGAAAATTGAGAGAATACACCATTTTTGAATCTGATTGATTTTGTAAATCATCCTGGAATATTAACGAATAACATTTGTGAAGTTGGATTTTATCCTGACTGGACCTGCATGAAAAAGTTTTGTCCAAGTGGATACAAACAAATAGGATATTTGGAGTATCATTTATAACTGGCAACTCCCCCCAGTTTATGCTTTTGAATAACGTAATAATAACAATAAATCTAGAATGCGTATATTATCCTAAGTAATTTTATATTTACTTGGTATGAACGATAATATAAAACCCATAATATATATACTTAAACGATTTAGGTTAATCTTTCTATGCATTAAACAAGATAATAACGTAGGTACTGTATTTATTTTTGCAAATTTATAGGCGTAATCTGGTGTGGTCTGGCTAGGTTCTATACGATCAAAATTTAACATCCTTAATAACATTAGAGTGAACAGATATCTTTATTATACAATATTGCCAGATTTAATGGGTTTTGAGTTATTTTTAGGTTTCGTTTGATATAAATATGGGAGTAAATTAAATAATTTAATGAACCAAAACATAAAACTGTTTTCGAAGTAGCAAGAGCCAAATTACCTTTTAGCAGAATGTTATAATATGATGATATCGCCCAAATTGTTCTGAATCACCCAAAAACATTAATTAACCGCCTCAATCTTGAGCCTAGGTTGCTCAATCAAGTTCTTTAATTATAACAGGCAATATTTAAAAACATCCACAGTTATAATCTTAAAAGGAATAACCGGTTACATCAGTTCAGGTTCATTTATTTGGAAATTTAGCTAATAGTTCGTGTTATGTTCAACAAAGGTTCTCTCTGGAGCATTTGATTAAAATCTAGTTTCGTCAAGGATGATGATTCTATAATATGATCTTTATTTTATTGTAACTTTTTCAAGATACACAAGAAATATTTCTCTTTAATATTTCCGCGAATAATAACACTTTTTTAAGTACGTGGGCAAGTTTGCCCTGAAGTTTCAGGAGTTGATTCTTTGAGTAATTGTAAGATGAAAACTTCATAATAAGCGGGGGTCAGGTTGACGTTATTTATACGGATTTTACCAAAGCCTTTAACAGGCTTGACCACGGAATTCTGCTGCAAAAGCTTTCGGAATTTGGTTTATCTGTGGATCTTTTAAAATTTCTGTCTACTTAACTCCATGAACGTAAATTGTATGTGGAGTACCGTGGTTTCAAGTCCGGTACCATCCGTGCAACATCTGGAGTGCCGCAGGGTTCTGTGTTGGGTCCCCTCTTATTTATGTGTTTTATTAATGACATTGTTAATGGCGTGAAATGTCGCTCCCTACTCTTTGCTGATGATTTTAAGGTTTATTCACTGATTACCTCAACTTCTGACTGTCTTCAATTGCAGAATGATCTGAATGTCCTGCTTGACTGGTGCATTCAAAACAGGCTTGCCCTTAATCTGGATAAGTGTTGTTCTGTAACTTTTACTCGTAAGGTAAATCCAATAAAATTTGTGTATAACATTGACTCTGTTCCGCTTAAAATATGCGATGAGGTTAAGGATCTGGGGGTGCTCTTTGACGCTAAACTTAGTTTTGTGGGGCATGTGATTGATGTGGTTTCGCCTTCCTATAAGAGTCTGGGTTTTGTTATGAGAAATACAAAGCATTTTGTGTCACCTAAAACTATTATTTTACTGTATAATTCCTTCGTTAGATCGAAATTGGAAGATGCGTCTGTTGTGTGGAGTCCTGGTTATGCGTTGCACTCGAATAGCTTAGAGAGGATTCAGCGAAGATTTGTGACATATTTGTGGTTTAAGTGTGACGGAGTCACATGATGAACTTCTGGGTCGTTTTAATTTTGTACCTCTTGATAAGCGTAGAGAATATGCCTCACTCCTGTTCCTATTCAAGATCGTGAATGGAATCATTGACTCTCCGGACCTACTTTCGATGATACCTTTTCATGCTCCACATCCGAGAAGGCGTAATTATGGTTCTAGCTTTTACTTGCCTACCGCACGTACCAACTTGTTGCTCTTTTCGCCATTGTTTGAGATGTGTTCTGTTTGTGACTCGGTGAGTAACGATATTGATGTGTTTTTTAATACCATATCTTATATTAAAAAAGTGTTTTTTAGATAAATATTTGTTGTTAAACCATTCTTATTTTGACTATTTTTTGCGATTGTAATATTTGTATTATTTCTAATTTTGAAACGTGTATTTATGTTAATTTTATCGTTTTGTAATGTACCTGCCCTGTAATTGGATGTGTTTCTGTCTGGGTAGATGTAATCTAAATAAATAAATAATATCAACGCTTAATTTTCAAGAAAAAAAACCTAAGGGATTTAAATCCGGTTTTCTCCTAAAGTTGCTTGCAAAAATTGGCGAGTTACTATGCTAAAGTGGGGTGGAGCGATTTTTTACAAAAAGTTTGAAAACCTTGTAAAGGAAGTATTTCTGAAGCTATGTTTATATGAATTTTTCATCTTACAATTTCTCAAAGAATCGCCTCGTACCTACTTACTTAAATAACACTCTGTAAGATTTTCTAATTTACCAGAATACCAAATTAATTAAAGTAATTAGCTGTTAACAGATTTAAAGTTGCAAATATTTATAAAAAAAATGTAAACAAAATAATTTTCATGAATGTAAAACGTTGGGCGTTTAAAAATAAAAATTTCAAGGCTACATTTTAAAAAAGCCATATTATATGCTAGACATGGATAATACAGAAAACAAAATCTAAAGTGTCTAATAAAATTGTTATTTCAGCTTAAAAGTTCAAGGAATAATAAATTAGCCGCAGACTTCATCTGTTTTACTGGTTATGTCTAATGCTATGTTATTTTTTTAAATTTAAATAAAATCAACAGCATAATTTCAATAGTTTCATAAAGTTTGTACACACTTTGAGGTTAGTGTAGCATGAAGTATCAAATAAATATGCTAGTTTTATTACTGTTGGACCAAACGAGACCAAAACAAGAAACAAAAGTAGTAGGTACGTATCACCAAATTACAATAAAACACAAGCTTTAATAATAAACAATAATAGTAAATTATGAAAAGCAAACAAAGTTGTTTAATAAGCCGATTAATTATTACGCTGTAACTCGTTTGTATATAGTTAAAAGTTGGATAGCTAATTTTCATGAAAACTGAACCATAACGCTTGAAATTAATGGAACGTATAGACACAGAATAACGAAACAATAAAAAAATATACAGTTTGCTAATAATACGCTGACCTAGATAATAAATTTCAAGACTTTTTACCATTTATTGTTCTCCGGATTGTAACCGTTTGTTCCGTTAACTATTTTCTGAAAGTCATCCGTTTTAACCTAGGATGCAGAATCATGTAGGTATTCAACGTACTTTAAAGTCTAGATTTGGATTAAATTTCATGGTCTAATTTGAAATATCAATGTCTCGGTTTTTGCTTAAATTTCAAATAGAAAGCACCCAACTTTAATGATTACATATCAAATTTTTACATATACATACTCCAATGGAAGCTTCTAACAATATAATGGCAACACTGCTTCCGTCAACTGCCATCTATCGAAGGAATAAAAAAAATGGACTACTTATACACTGTGTCCAAGATAAGAATGGCATTGGAATCTTGGAAATGGTGTGAGTTACATTCTCGGTTAACTTACGGAAAAATTATACAATTTAAAACACCTTTTAAATGGTGTTTTCAAAATGAAACTAACTATTGCCGTTTTCGAGAATTTTTGAAAAAACTTTTTGTTTTGTTACTAAAATAGTTTTTAATTGTTTCCCAGATTAATTTTATAGGTACAAAAAAATTAAGTGCACTGTCTAATTGTTAATTTTTGAGGAGAAAAATATAGCGTTTACAAATTTTCACTACGACGTTTCGTTTTTGAAAAACCATCATCAACTTGGTTTATACGGCCCTGGATTTTTTATTATTAAATTTCAAGCCATTTTCAATTCAAAAAAATATGTGATATATCACACGTAATGGCCGTTATTTAAAACTATTCAAGAAAAATCGCCATAGTTGGAAGGGTTGGACGGGGTGTGCCCCAAGGGTCGGTTTTGGGACCTTTACTGTTTTTAATATACGTAAATGATTTATACAGATTTCAAGAAGACTCAAATATAATCCTCTTTGCTGACGACACAACTAGTCTGATTAGATATCGACCAAACGACCCTTTAGGGGAGTTGGTTAATGCTGTTTAGACTGACATAGGCAATTGGTTTCTGGCAAATGAACTGAACTTGAATCAGGCTAAAACTCAGAGCATGAACTTTACTTTGCGTTCTGCGCCTATCGATCTTCAGAGCGATGTTCGCGTGAAGTTCCTTGGGGTTCATCTTGATCCTAAATTAACCTGGGAGAGTCATATATCTCAGGTCCAGGGTCATATATCTCATCAGAAGGCTTGCGCAGAGTGTTTCAATCGCCAGTCTGTTGACGGTATATCACGGTTATTTTGTTTCCCGTATGTCGTATGGTATTTTGAACTGGGGACATAGTTCCCATACAATGAAAATCTTGAAGCTACAGAGGAGATGTTTACGTACAATGTTGAGGCTCGGTTGGCGTGACTGCTGTAAAAAATATTTTGTTGAACACGGACTACTTACTTTGCCTTCCTTGTACATCTGTCTTGGCTATATTCGAACCAATGCCTCGCATTTCACTCTTCACTCTAATATGCATAATTATGGTACGCCAAATCGAAATGACATATTGCCTGAATTTCACCGCCTATTGAGGACTAGGAAAGGTTCTGACTATTATTGTGTTAAATTTTATAATAAGCTGTCGTCTCACATAAAGAACCTTGGTGAAGTCCAGTTTAACAAAAGTATTAAATCATTTTTGATATCTCAAGCTTTTTATACCTTTGAGGACTATTTCAGAAGCGATATTGTAAGATTGTTCTAGATTTTAGTTTATTTTATGTTGTTGCTATTTTAATTTGTTTGTAAGCCTTTCTTTGTTGCTGTAACTTTGATTGATTTTTGGTTCTTTTGACGTACTATACATGTTTTGTAACATAAGATGGTGAATAAATATATCTATCTTAACTGCCTGAATGCAGAGTAGTAGGTTTTGCAAAAACATTCTTATACGTTATACGCGCCTTTTTTAAAATTAGTTGAAATTTTTGTGCTTTTTGATATTATTAAAATAACGCTTTACTTAGATGAATGTTTTACGCAAAATAAGTGCCAAACTATGGCAATTTTTCTTGAGTAATTTTAAATAACACAACAATTTAACAATATGCCGTATTTAAAAAAACCAAGTTGATGATGGTTTTTCAAAAACGAAACGTCGTAATGAAAATTTGTAAACGCTCTCATTCTCCTCAAAAAGTAACAATTAGAAAGTGCACCTCATTTTTTTTGTATCTGTAAAAATAATGTCAAAAATAAAAACTAAAATCGCAAAAAAAAAGGTTTTTTTCAAAAATTCTCAAAAAGGGCTAAGGTTAGTTTAATTTTGAAAAACACCATTTAAAAGGTGTTTAAATTGTACAAATTTTCTCCAATGTAACCGACATTGTATCTCCTATACGGTTTCCAAGATTAAAGTGCTATCCCATTCTTATCAAGCCATCCTCGTAGGTTATATGTTTGGAAATATTTATCGACTCACCAATTAATAAACAAAAGCTATTTAAAAATATTATAAACATAATTTAACAGACAAACACTGATTACCATTTTTATGACCAAGTGCTAATTGCAAAGGTGATCCTACACGTTGAATGACTAATTTTTAATATTTAATTTCAATAATTGTATCTCTACAGTAACGTGAAGTATAAAAAAATAGCACCCAAACACCAGGGGATAATCTAAGAAATGAAAATTTTCCAAGAAATTGTCTCTGTATTTTCTGGATTCATTTTAACACCTTAGGTAAAACCTTATATGTTCCTCCCATGAGATATAATTTTATACTTTTCCTGTTGCTTTTTATGCTCAATATTATTTATTTACCTAAGCACCTACAAAAAGCGTAAAACATCTTATGGAAATAGAGAAGGTCACTGAACTAAACCTCTTTTAAAAAGCATCATAAACAAAAATAATGAATTCATTCTAAGATTAATTAAGTTTTCTCTTTTATATTATTTTAAATTTTCTTTTATAGTTCAGTTAATATAAACAATTCATTTCATTTGAAAAAGTTGTATGACGTCTCGATTAATTTTGGGCTAATAAACCTCAAGAGTAATAATTAAAACTGTTCATTAGTTTACTCTATACGCCACCAACATAAAAAATATGGAACATTTTGTATTAATTTTAGCCATATTGCGCAATAATTTGAGCGTTGAAAAGAATGAACAGTCCAGCAATAAAATGGTATTAAATTTCGGACTATAAAACCGCCGAAAAAACAACAACATTTATTTACAACCGTTATGTGCGTGGACCGGACGTTGGAAAACCGTTAAAATGACGAAGCCAAAGAATGTCACGCATATAGATATATAACAGAGAGCAGAACTACTTTGAAAAAACTTGTTTTTGGAAACACACACATGCTTTGGGCGAGCTGGCCAACGTAATGGAAAAAAGAATATTGTGAAAACAATTTAGGTACCACAAAAAAACTAGAACACGAGCCAGCCACTATTTATTATATTATGGAACAAAATGAGATCATAATTTCAGCACTCCAATAGTCCATTGTTTGACGAGATGTGTGAGTGGTCATTGTCTTCTTTCACCAAGGACTTCCGAAAAACAAAGACTGTTCTATTTTACCTACTCGAAAGGTATACAGTTGCCACAACTTCACTTTTTCTGAACAAAAACAGCCTATGATTGCGAATCACTTTTCTTGGATTAGTCTGATCTTGAAACACTCATACAATCGATTGCTGTTTACGTTCCCGCTCATTTCTACACGAACTTCGTCAGTGAGAGAATGACGGGACTTACTAAGCTTGTTATATCAGCGAATCGCAAAGACTTCATCGCTAACTGTGGAAATCACTTGATAGAAACTTGGTTAACATTGTAAATTCATTGAAGAGAGTCAATATTATTATATTAATTTTATGTTTTTTCTTGCGTTCGTATTATTTATTTGCAGCTTTCGAAAGGTCTCAATATCTATTACAGTTTAGCAGGCCACAGTATAAAAACATTGTTAGTAAAGGCTCATCAAAGCTAAAGTAACACAGTAGAATTTTTAGGTCTAAATATCATCCGGATCTACGACAATACATAGGAGTACAAATATTTTTCTATTTAAGTTTCATTTCCAGGTACTTAATACAACAACGTTTTGCAATTATCGCCTTTGTTGACGTAACACTTTTACATGATGTGAGAAATGTAGTTTTAATCGCTTGTTATGTAAACGATTTTACTATTTTTAGATCGTCAGATCAATTGGTTTAATTTCTTGGTAGTGTAGGATATTTGTACACAACTTTTAATTTATTCAGATTAGGTTAACACAACAAGATGATCTACCGATTTTAAAATAAAAACAAGGTGCATTTTCAGCCAGACAAAGCCGCAAACTTACAATACTGCGCGCCCGGCGAAATTTTCACGTTAAGTTTTAGTAACAAAGGCACCAACTTGCAAAAACTATCCGAACGAAATTTTCATGTTAAAACTTCTCGTTTTGCTTAGTATCGTATCTGTACTTTTACTATTACCATAGATAAATTGTTTATCTATGTTATTACTAGGGTTACCAGACCTCCTATTTTTAATATGTGACTCATATATTTTAACTCTTTCTCATATCTCCTATTAACACGCCTAATATGAGACTATTTCTCATATATTTTCATTAATAGATATGCCCGTGCCAGCCATGCCAGAATTTTGAAGAAGCGGAAACCACTATTATCATCGAAATTCCGGAAATTTACTTGCTATTTGTAAATTATTATAAACTATATAAAATAAACTTTTTACAGATTCTGTGAACCTGGATGAAGTTTTTGATGAATTAGCTTTATTAAATAAAATGTATAACGCAAAGGGGGTGCATGTTTTAGAAAAAACGTCTGAGTTGACTTTGCCTAACATTTTTAAAATTATTTTTTTTGTTCTCAATAGTCCTTGCACTTCCGCATATGTAGAAAGGATTTTTTCTATAATATCAAACAAGTAAACTGAGGCAAGAAATCAATCATCTATTGAGCTGATAAAAAAGGAACTTAGCGTAACACTAAATTTTGATATTTCCTGCTGTAATGACTTTGATGATTACGTTTTAACAGACAGAGAAATTATTATCAGATTGCCGCAGTTCTTTGAAATAATACGAAAAAACAAATTAATTGTTAAAAGGTTTTTAATAACTGTCTTCCTATCTCATCATTTCTTTGTATTACATAATTCAAGATTTCAGTTTGGTTTAATAGTCACATTATTTTGTGTAGATACATGTTTCTAAGTTTAGGTACATGATTCATGTAAAATTGCAATAATGCCGCAGTGGTTGTATTTTTTCTTTTATTTGTAGTTATGTGCTAATATTCAATGAAATTAATGTTTAATTTAATTATATCTGCCTAAAAATAGAATAAAGAGTTTATTTTAATTAATTTGTATTCATTCAAAAATGTAGGTATTTTGCAGTACATTAAAACTCTCATATATATTTATTCAGTCTCATATAATTGTATATGGGCCAGTGGCGGCTTTAAGGGGGGGGGGCGCAGGGGGCACGCCCCCCACCAACGATCGATCCGTGGTTTTACAAAATATTCAACATTTAGAAAATGACAATGAATTCCTCCACATATAAATAGATTAATTGCATAAATATTTTTTAATCGAGCAGCCGGTCTATAATATTTAACAGGACTGCTCTTGGCTCTTGGTCTATAATGCGGATTTCTAGGAGTGTCTTTGACCTTTCCGGCTTCATTTTTCCTTGATTTTTGGTTTGGATTTTATTCATTTCGGACTTGGTTTGTTGGTTAGAATAATAAAAATTCACTTTAGTTGTCTATGTTTTTATTTTATTTTTGTTTTATGTGTTTTGTTTTTGTGATCTACGAGTTATTTCAGTTTTGTTTATTTTTTTTTTTCAAATTTAGAATTGTTTAGTTCCTTTTTATTAAAAGGAACTAAACAATTCTAAATTTGATTTATTTAAAAAATAGGTTAGCCCATATCAAGTCTTAAGCTATATTGAATATGCTTGTAAAAAAATTGTAAATTTTCACGTATGCGGATAAGACTTTATAAAATATGTTACTGATCGGGCATGACGAGGAACATGGAGATAAAATTTAAAGGAAATACGTTTGTTAACTTTTTCTAGGTATATTTACCTAGAAAAAGTTAACAAACGTATTTCCTTTAAATTTTATCTCCATGTTCCTCGTCATGCCCGATCAGTAACATATTTTATAAAGTCTTATCCGCATACGTGAAAATTTACAATTTTTTTACAAGCATATTCAATATAGCTTAAGACTTGATATGGGCTAACCTATTTTTTAAATAAATATATCTGGCAACCCTAGCTATTACTATCCCTGTCCAAAAATATTTGTTTACTTAATCTAAGCAGCTAGAAATATTTGAAAATAATGATATTTGTAAAAGCTAGTAAAAATTTTAAAAAAATCAAAAAATTCTGATGTTTACAAGCCTAATTTTAACAAAACTTAACGTTATTATTTCAAGACGTTTCTGTAAAATAAATCGATGAAATCAAAGGACAAGAGGTCGTTATGTATTCAAAATAGTCACATAATTCCTTCCATTCTAGGTAGGTATCTAATACCGAAAAAATAATGATAGTAATCTTTTTCTGGTCGACATTATTTATTTTTTATTTCGAGTGTGTGTATATACGTATAATACCACAATACGTATATATACCCAGGCTAGATGTTTGTTGTATTATAATTATATACATAAATGTCATGGGGATCTCGTTCAGTATATAACTTTCCCGCTGAGTTCATTGAACCCGGCCCACTTCTTAGTCAGTCAGTAAGTCGGCAGTTTATACATATACTCACACAAGTAGATATATACTCACGCCGCGCCACACATATCGGCGCCATTTTGCTCGAGGGATTTTATTTTCATTACAGTGTATCTTGAAAAATCATCTGTGAAATAAACACGAAAATGTTGTTTCTGTGTTAATACTAGGGGGATTGATGACTTTCAGCATAAATACCAAAAACCTGGAACCACTTATTTATTTATTTTCACCATATTGAGACAGACAAATTCAACTATTAAATAATCCTGAGATGGGGAAGGTCAAATTTGAGTATTTATTATTATTCGCGTTCGTAGTTCGTTCAGAACTGTCAGGAGTGTGCGCAGTTCAAACTTACATGTTCGAGTTTTCTTGAACTGATTTAAAACGGTTCTAGAACCAGCAGTTTGCTGTTCGGGTTTGAAATAAAAAAGTCCGAGAACGGTTCTAGAACTGTCTGAATCGATCCCTGCTGTTGGACAAGAACTGATCTTTGACTGTTTTTGGATTATTTGCTACACATGCGCATATCAATAAAAGTGTTATTTTTGTTTTAAGTTTAATTTTAACATATAATAAAAACGTACATCTTATCACATAATATATTTAATTATATATTAGATGTTATAATTAAATAATAATAATAATAATAGTCTTTATTGACAACCAACAAATTAAATTACAACAAAATAAATAAAAATGTATCTATATTTAAAAAGGTGGACTACATTTATTAAAAAAAAAGACAATATTATATATTTAGTACAACTCAAAGAAGACAATGATAATTTTATTAAACATTTGTCTTCATGAAATTTCTATGCTTTGTTAACTTGTTCAGTACCCATTTTGAATGAAAATTAAAAACCCAAATAAAACAAAAAGAAAATGAATAGATACAATAAATGATTGGCTCTTATTTTATTAAACTTTGTGAAGAAAACAATGTTTTTAAACAATTTTGTGAAAATTTACACAGTGGCTATCTGAAGAAGCCAGATGTACCATATTTAGTAAAATTATTTAAAAACATTTCTTGTTTTCTTCAAAAACTTTAAAAAGAATTTTCATCAAGTAGAAGTCAAGACCATCCACGATATTATTTTATTGTTTGTAGATTAAAGTTAGGTTATATATTATTTATGTTTGGTATAGATGAAGATGAAGCGTTCGGGTTTTTCACAATTTTGAACAGTAATAGAACGGTCCGAGAATTTTATCCAAGGCGCAACCAGTTCGGCGCAGTTCTCAAACAGTCCGAGAACTGTCCTAGAACGGTTCTAATTTCCAAACCCGAATAAAGCTATTAGCTTTCATAGAGAAGCTATTGGTTACATGTAAAAAAATATATTTTCACCGGAAATACAAGATAACTAAACAACGAAATTTGGTACACAAATACTATTGGATATGGCGCGGAACTGATTAGATTTTGGGCCTCCTAGGGCGTAGCTAAGGGGTATAAAAAAGGGTCAAAACTTGCAAAAAAATCATATATACTAAACTAAATGGATAAATTACGTGATTTTCTTTTTGTCTATAGAATTTGGCCTAGAAAACCTGTATGTACAAATTATGTATACAGGGCATGCGAATTTGATTTGTAAAAGGGACCAAAATCTAAATATATGTAGGTGTATAAAAATAACATTAAATTCCTGTATAGAATTTGGCTCTAATAATATCCGAGATAGAATTGAGACTCATAGGATGTAGGCGAACTTAACAAAATTCATATTTATTGAGTTAAATGGGAAATTAAGCAATTTTTTGATTCGCCCAAAAGACGGAAATTTCTGACTCTGTTTTCCATTTTTAATGCAGCCTTAATTCTTTCGTCAATGATTTTTTTAACAGATGGTAACAATCCCAGCCTTTGAATAGGAAATCCACATTGCATAATATATGCCGTGATTTCGGCATGTTTCCCTTATTGTTCCGCCATCGATTGGAGGGTATTATTATAGGTGGATTTTTTATTTACTTTTCTCTTTACGAGAATATAGTTCTACCTATATCTATGCGACTCTGTAAAAAAATTGGACCAAACAAGATTAATGTGTTGATCAAAAAAATTATGTCTTTGACCTTTAAAGTTTATAGAATCATTTTATAAACAACTATAATAATAATGTGTGTTTGTATGACAATTTTCTTATAAAAAAATCATTAGTAACAGGAAGATATTCTACTACACGTGTAGGATATGATTTAGTTTGATAATGTTTAAAAGCTAATATTCTTACCTTTTAGTTGACATTTATTAATACGTAGTTTTTACTGTTAATTACCTGAAACAAAAATAAAATTATACATTATTTGGCCAAGTGTATCATGAATAATAAAAATTAGTTTTTTTGATGAAAATCCAATCCACAAAATGCGGGAACTTCGGATTACGTATACGTTTGAAAAAAGAAGAAAAAACAATCTTGCGGAATTTAAAAAGGTGGCATGAGCAACTGATGACGCCCTGCTAGGGTTATAACTGCCAAAATTATCGAAGAAATAGATAAAATTTGACACTCTTCAAACCAAATCCCAAAACATGATTAATAATCTATAGTAGCACAACAGTGTATCAATAAATAATATCCCAGTTTGACGATGGAGCTCAATCCTTTGCCACTGTGGAACGATGGTCACAAACGTCTCACCCAGCCCTCGTATATCCATAATTCGCCATGCCATACCTCGTATATCAATGTCAGTAACTTCTAACGTATGCAAAATGCATTTTAACTTAACCTTGACCTAGATCTCAATATTATTATTATAGCAAAAAGTTTTTGCAATGTTTTTGATTACGTTTTATTGTTTAAGATGTAATTATTTGCTTCCTGTATTAGATAATAGACAGAATAATTTAATTTCTATACAGGGAGCAAATAAAATGTTAAACGTACCTAACAAAATTTGTAAATTTTGCTTAAATTATAGGTACGTAACGACATAAAGTAATAAAGCACACATCAATAATTATACCTACATAATATACAGAAGGAGGCGTTTTGAGTGTCCCTCGTAACATATTACTTAAATCTAAGAAAGATCTGGTTTATTACGTATTTTTAATTATCAAAATTGTGCGACATTGACACACAATATGTTTTGGAAGTTCTTGATAAAAATCAGTGAACAATAATACTCACATCAAGGCCACTTAAAGGATTTATTTTAAAAGTTAGGACTGTCAAATTTTGTATAAAACAAGTACATTATATATTTATAAAAGAAATATGCGTAATCATAGTTGAAGGTTTATGCAATCAAAAACCTTGCTCTATATTTTTCTGGTGCATTTGTATTTTATTTTAACACCAAGTTAGCCGATATGACCTTACGTATCATTATGATTTGTTGTCGAGGAGAGTTGATGTGCAGAGTTTGCGTTTTAATTCTTTTATTTGAGGGATGTTTTAGAAATCATCGAGCTGCTCTTCAATACCCTCAAACCCTTTGTACCTTAACTGCCGAATGTATGCGCTAAGTGTATTACTTAATTCTTCTTAGTTCTGTTATTTGGCCCAGTAGACCAGGGTCGATAATTTTTGAGACCAAAAAAAATTATAGTAGGATGATATCCATTGGAAAAGGTTGAGAATATAACAAAAATGAAAGGAAAAATAAATTACGGGCGATCTGAGGTCGGGAAGGGGGAGTTTTTAAGGGTAAAAAACGGTTAATCTCGATTTCCGGTAAAACTGCAAGTCCTATGAAAAAAAGTTAAATGGCAAAGTTGTAGGTAATAAAAATATCTACAACTTTTGTATCAACACTTTTTTCACATAACCTCAAAATTTATGTGAAAAATTCGAATAACCGAGTTTTTGGTTTTTTTAATTTTTATCTTTTGCAACAAAATTTAGTTCTTCACGAAATTTGGTGAAAACTTACCTTTGTATGTCTCAAATATACAGTAATTTTTTTGATTTAAAATATTCATTTTTTCACCTTATTTTGACTTAATATCGAAAAAGCACCCTAATTTTCAATCGAAAATTCTCACGTCAAAATATCTGCTTTTTCTGCATTTTCTGAGAACATTTATCATAGTAGTGTATATTTTTATACCATCAGAAAGTAGAGATTTCAACGAACAAAAAACACACCAACTTTTTTAAAAAAGCAGATATTTTGACGTGAGAATTTTCGATTGAAATTTAGAGTGCTTTTTCGATATTAAGTCAAAATAAGGTGAAAAAATTAATATTTCAAATCAAAAAAATTACTGTATGTTTGGCACATACAAAGGTAAGTTTTCACCAAATTTCGCGAAAAAATAAAATTTTTTGAAAAAGATAAAAATAAAAAACCTAAAACTCGGTTATTCAAATTTTTCACATAAATTTTGAGGTTATGTGAAAAAAATGTCGATACAAAAGTTGTAGATCTTTTTATTACCTACAACTTTGCCATTTAACTTTTTCTCACAGGACTTGCAGTTTTACCGGAAATCGAGATTAACCGTTTTTTACCCTTAAAAACTCACCCCCAAGTATTTTAAACGTTAGATCCACAGCAACTGGCTCGCAGAGCTCCAAAATGTTCTGCTCGAAATCGTCCAGAGTTTCTGGCAAAAGTTTCCTTCGAAAAAACCTGCCCAAGTTCACTAGGATTAAGACTTTGCTATGGCAGATACCTATTGTTCTAATACTCCATTCAACATTCATTCGTTCAAAATCGGTCGTCAGAATTCAAGGGGTTTAAACGATATTCTCTAGTCTCCCCACTTTGTCCTGCTAAGATGATCATGAAGAATTTTAAAAATGTTTCTGATTTTCTGGGACTTTTTTCTTCTTCAAACGAGTATTCTCCAGTATAATTTTGTCGATATTTCAACAAGCAGAGTCGAGGGGTGTCTTCCATTTTGGACTATTTACGAACGCCTATGTAAATAAAAATTTTATGCTGCATTTTTTAGGTTATCTTATATCAAAGCTATATATAATTAGCCAATTTTTCTGGTATATTTGGGAAACATTTTTTTTTTCGTTTTGACCCTTTTTTTAGACTATTTTCGAACGCCTGTGTGAACCAATTCTTTTATGTAACATTTTTTAGGTTATATTCTATCACAACTATGAGAAATTATTCCATATTTCGAATAAGTTTAGGAAATATATATTTTTTGTTTTGCCCCTTTTCCATTATTTACGAACGCCTATGAAAGTAAGTTATTTATGACACATTTTATAGGTTATATTCTATTAAAGCTATAAATATTAGTTAATATTCCTGCTATGTTTACGAAGTACGTTTTTTTTAAATATTTTTTACCCCATTTTACACTATTTTCGAACGCCAATGTGGTCTAATATTTTATGTTCAATATTTTAGGTTATATTCAATTAAATGCGTAAAAAATTATGGAGTATTTCGGATAAGTTTAAGAACTATGAATTTTTTTAATTTTTGAACCCTCTTTTAAACCCCTTGCCTACGCTCAATGTTTCCCAAAATCTAATCAGCTCCTTGCCATGTCCTATAGTATTTTTGTACCAAATTTGGTTCAAATCTGTTAAGTGGTTTTTGCGTTTTCGTGCATACAAACAGACACTTTTACACTGCGATAGAGGTAGAATGCCCCCTCGTATGCACAAAGTACAAAGCAATGAAAACGAAAACGCATTTGTTATTATTTGTTTGCGATTATTTACAATCGAAAGTGGAAAAATTTACTTGGGGGTGAGTTTTTTACCGTTAAAAACTCACCCCCAAGTATTTTAAACGTTAGATCCACAGGAACTGGCTCGCAGAGCTCCAGAATGATCTGCTCGAAATCGTCCAGAGTTTCTGGCAAAAGTTCCCTTCGAAAAAACCTGCCCAAGTTCACTAGGATTAAGATTTTGCTATGGCAGATACCTGTTTACTAATACTCAATTCAACATTCATTCGTTCAAAATCGGTCGTCAGCATTCAAGGGGTTTAAACGATATTCTCTAGTCTCCCCACTTTGGCCTGCCAAGATGATCATGAAGAATTTTAAAAAAACCTTTTCTGCGACTTTTTTCTTCTTCAAACGAGCATTTTCGAGTATACTTTTGACGATATTTCAACAAGCAGAGGGTTGTCTTCTATTTTGGACACCCTGTAAAAGCAAGAAGACCCTGGACTAAGGTCACTTGTTAATTACAATAGTTTTGACGCAATATCTATTTTCTGAACAGCAATTCTAATTGTTCTACCGCATTTAAATAGGTCATTATAATAATGCACTATTCAAAATGAAAATATATAATAAAACAAAAAAAGTGTCCCATTTCTCAAGCTATTAAAGTGTCCGTCAAAGTCACGACTACGCGTAAAACGGCGAACGTGTTTTCCTAAAGGCGAAATAATTCCACAAACATTTAATTTAAATGCAAAGTATATTCTGAACAATGCGTTTTGTATAAGCAAAAAATCTTTGTAATTAACTATAATTATGTAAAATATTTTAGTTCCTTACGTTGCGAAACGTAACCTAAATTCGAATGTGTACTGTGTTAAAAAAGCATTATGTTTCCACTATTATATTTTGTAGGCACGAGTACAATACAAGATTATATTATGACAAATAAATTAGAATTTTTAGTAATTAGTGAAAACCAAACTGTATTAAGTCAAATGAAGATACCATATTAGCTGTAGATTGTTATTTTTGCAGAATAAGATTATAATATAAATTAAAAACATATTATTCCAAAGTTTAGATCCAAAACTCTAAAATTAATGTTCAACATCGTAATTTAAATGCTGCAGGAAGCTCTAGTTCCACGCAAATTTCAAAGGCTTGTGACATTTTCGGATTTGGCAACAACGACAAATAAAATAAATGCGTTACGTTGATGGTTCAACGAACTCAAACACACTTTACACAATATTTTTCCTCTCCTGCGTTCCTGCTTTTTTTTTTATTATTTATTTCTTTCTGTTCCTTTCATTGTTTTAGACGTTTTCGTGTTAAATGTTTTGTCTACATCAACGTCGGCAAAAATTTTTACACTTTCGATTGTAAATAATCGCAAACAAATAATAACAAATGCGTTTTCGTTTTCATTGCTTTGTACTTGGTACATACGAGGGGCGGTCAATGCATTCTACCTCTATCGGAGTGTAAAAAAATGTCTGTCTGTCTGTATGCACGAAAACGCAAAAACCACTTAACAGATTTGAACCAAATTTGGTGCAAAAATACTATAGGACATGGCAAGGAGCTGATTAGATTTTGGGAAACATTGAGCGTAGCCAAGCGGTTTAAAAGAGGGTTCAAAAATTAAAAAAAATCATAGTTCTTAAACTTATCCGAAATACTGCATATTTTTTTATGCATTTAATTGAATATAACCTAAAATATTGAACTTAAAATATTAGACCACATTGGCGTTCGAAAATAGTGTAAAATGGGGTAAAAAATATTTAAAAAGAACGTATTTCGTAAACATAGCAGAAATATTAACTAATTATTTATAGCTTTAATAGAATATAACCTATAAAATGTGTCATAAATAACTTACTTTCATAGGCGTTCGTAAATAGTGGAAAAGGGGTCAAAACATATAAAATATATATTTCCTAAACTTATTCGAAATATGGAATAATTTCTCATATAACCTAAACAATGTTACATAAAAGAATTGGTTCCCACAGGCGTTCGAAAATAGTCTAAAAAAAGGGTCAAAAACGAAAAAAAAAATGTTTCCCAAATATACCAGAAAAATTGGCTAATTATATATAGCTTTGATATAAGATAACCTCAAAATACAGCATAAAGTTTTTATTTACATAGGCGTTCGTAAATAGTAGAAAAAGGGGTAAAATAAAAAGAAATTAAAATGTAAAATATTTTATATTTAACTAGTTGAATTGGTGTTAAAAATACACGACAAAAATTAATGTACCATAGGCGTCCGTGAAAATTCTTTAAAAGGATCAGAAAAAATTTGTATCCGAGATAACTCAAAAACCACTTAACGGATTTTATCCTAAAATATTTAATCTAAACAATTAGACCACATTGACATTCAAAAAAAGTGTAAAATGGGGTAAAAAGGTTAGAAAAAACGAATTTCTTAAACATAGCAGAAATATTGACTAGTTATTTATAGCTTTGATATAATATAACCTAAAAAATGTGTTATAAATAACTTGTTTTCATAGGCGTTCGTAAATAGTGTAAAAGGGGTCAAAATAAAAACATATATACTTCCTAAACTTATTCGGAATACGGAATAATTTTTCGTAGTTGTGATAGAATATAACCTAAAAAAATGTTACATAAATGAGCTGGTTCACACAGGCGTTCGAAAAAGGGTCAAAACCAAGAAAAAAACAATGTTTTTCCAAATATATCAGAAAAAACGAAAGACTGCTTACCTTGGCCATGTCATGAGACAGGACAAGTACAGATTCCTGCAACTGATTATGGAGGGCAAGATTGAGGGAAAACGTGGTCCTGGACGTAGAGACTGCTCTTGACTGAAAAACATAAGGAATTGGACAGGCTTAGACAAAAACTCCATGCTAAGAAGATCCCAAGATAGAGACGAGTTTGCCATAATTGTTTGTCAATCTTCATTGAATGGAGAAGGCACTTCAAGAAGAAGAAATCATTTGTATGGCTTTTTAAAAGTGTTAATAATTATAACAATCAGCATAAGCTCTTATAATTATTAAGAACACATTGAGGAATCATTAATAATAAGCCTGATGATGCCTGTATAAGGCGAAATATTTACTTGAAATTCGCTTTAAATTTTGTTTCTTAATGCTTCTCACAGTCGTATGAAGAAAGGGACATTTTTAGGATTCTTGTGGGAAATTTTAGTTTCAAAGGTTGGGAGCACTGGTAAAATTTAAAGGACAAATTTCCAAGAAAAAATCAAAGTTTTGGAAAACGAGCAAGTTTTACATGAAACATAAAGTAGTAGGTGACGGCCATTTTAGTTGACGATATCGAAGATGAAAGTCTGTTTGACATAACGTTTCATGAACCGAAGTTTGGTAAAAATCCTTATTAAGTCTCAACCATAATACGATGAGTATATTAGTTTAGGGAACGCATAGTTGTATGCACTGTATGAAACAAGAAAGCAGTTAGCTCCGGTCCTGTACACCATCTCGTAGAAAAATTCGCATACAACATTAAAGGAAGTAAATTGGAAAATATCGATGAACAAAATAACATAAACCATCTGAATGGAAATAAACGTGCAGTCGTGGTTTTGCGCACATATAAGAAGAGAGCCGTTGGCCCTCGGGCAAAGAAAGCAAGGTAATTCAATTTTTTCTTGCAATTGGTACATACTGTTAATATTCGAGATCACATTTTCAAGCTGATCGATTTATAGGTCGAGTGACAGGCTAGAACTGTTAAGATATTTTATTTGTTTTGAAATAATAATAATAAAAATTAGTGGGTCTATTTTGGCCTATTTGGTCAACCGTTCAAGAATTACAACTGGCCAAAATTGTGCCTATCCTAAACATTTAGAAAATGATCGAGGTTGTTGTCTAAAGTTTTTGAAAATGCATTCTACAGTCGGCTTGCCGCTTTTGTAAACAAGCATTTGGGTTTAGGCAAGGGTTATCAACTCAGGATTCAGTCATTCAGTTTGTAAGTGGTTTGTTGATGAAGCTGGAGGAGAGGCCTTTGAAAGAGGTAACCACTGGAAAATTTTATTTAAGTTCTACAACTTTCGTGTTCGAGGTGTCCATTTAAACTCGATAACGTCATATCTCACAGGGAGAAAATAAACAGGACGTCTTAACAAGGACGATGCCGGATTTCGAGTTATCGAGTTGGAAATACATACTTTCCACAATTTTCAGGCTAATGCAGATGAAATCATCCATTCTTCTAGACTAAATATCATTAAGATGGTGGTCCTTGGATACGAAGCAAAAAATCCTTCAATGTTTTTATCAAAAACTGCATATTCAACAGAAATTAGGTCAAAAACTAAAATTTCAAAAGAAGGAATCAGTGTCCAGGATATTAGAAGAGTAATGTTAGGACTTGCAGTGATTAAAGCTATTAGCGAAGAGAAGAAACAAGACTTACTGGCCATAATTCCTTTTTTTTTGCAATATTCTAACGTTTTTCGTGGTTCCAAATGTGAAATAATAACGAACTTTAATTAAAACTAATTTATTTACACTTATAATAAACACTTAAACAAACTAAATTGACTATATTTATTTTCACTATTTATTTGTACTATTTATTTGTCACAACACTGTCGTCAAGTATTGACTGATTCTTCCTCCACTATTACGTTGGCTTTATATATGATTTGCCCTCTTTCGTGAACCCTTACCGAGAGTAGTCGAACATGGCGCACGTATGTGTATTCTAGATTCATGAGGGCCGACACAACTAGCTCGAGACGTGTAGCGGTGTTGCATGTTCTTGTTCGTTACAATATTAATAAGAATTTCATTTTGACTTTTGAGTTAAATTATATTTCTAAATTTTGAAAAATATTTTTCTTCAATAACTTTGTAGTAGTAATTTCTTACTTATGGTTTTCCATTATTTTTAAATATCACTAAAGGCTAATACTTTAAAAAATAATAAAGCAACATTATGCTCAATGTATAATTGTGACCCTCGTAGCCAAAGGAACTCTCATAATACTCGTGTATACACATATACAGATAAATATAACTTTACTGTACATTATTTTTATTGAAAAAATCTAGTCCACAACATTTTATGATCCATTAAGCTTTATTTCAGTGTTGCCTTTAACTTTCGTAAAGCGGTATTCCACTATTATAACTTAGTCAATAAAAAATTCACGTAAATTTTGGTAACTATTACTATATTGTTTTTGGTAAAGAGAAAAGTTACGAAACCCATCATAAATCTAATACTGCTTGTTATAGTATCGTACGCATACGCATGTTTCAAAAACGTATAGAACAAAAAATCAGGTCACCATGCACGTGTAGAATTTTTTTTATGACAACACAATGAAAAGAAACGTGAGATTCATATATAAAAAGAACCGAAATAATTAATTATGGGTACCTTAAAACATATCTAAAAAATAATGCGTGGCCTACATTCCCTATAGATAGGTTTCGATAGCATACAATTATTGGTCATAATTTTAAACTACCTATTAGAGATTGTTATAGTCGATTATGACTACTATACTATTTATGGTTAACGGATATTGGCCTCTGGCTAATAATCAGAGGGTCAAAAACTATAAAAATGTAGGTATTATAATTTTAGGTTATATAATTTACGAATCAACTCGACTTTTATTGATACAGTGCAATAACACCTTTACATAGGACTATACGCTAAATTTGTGACGTCATAGTAGTATACCTATGACTTTTTACTTTAAAAATATCTTACAACGGTAAATTTGTATTTTTTCAGTATTTTTTAAGCACGATATATTATATTACAACAACTCTACTCAATTCATGAGGTGGTTACCAGAATTCACAAATCATTAGAGTATAATAAACCGGCACTATGTGTTTTTCTGGATTTGAAAAATCATTTGATGCAGTCACCTAAAATTGCTCAGAAAGCGAGGATCTTGTTGTGGAGTGTGGTGTACCCCAAGGGACAGTGTTAAGTCCTGCACGATTTAATCTCTACAATGTGTCCCCGGATAGAGTTTGGAAGAGGAAAAACTTTTTTATTTGTCGATTTAGAAGAAAAAGTCATTCTTTATAAAAACGTCTGCTTGTGTCGAAACTACACTTTCAAATACCAAATTTACGATTACTATACAGGGTATATCAAAAATAACATTTTTAATGATTTTGATTTTTCTCTTTTTTTTTTTAAATTTTATGAAAATATTTTCAAAACCGTGATTTATTACACCAATTGTGCAAAAAACACTAATAAACTTTTTTCTCAAAGTGGTTAATTTCATAGCTACTATTAAAATAATAAAATTAAAAAAACAAGAAAATCAAAATGATTAAAAATATTATTTTTGATATACCCTGTACAGTAATCGTAAATTTCGTATTTGAATTTGTAGTTTTGACACAAGCAGACCTTTTTATAAAGAATGACTTTTTCTTCTAAATCTACAAATAAAAAAGTTTTTCTTCTTCCAAACTCAATCCAATGTGTCCCCGGATAGAGTTTGGAAGAGCAAAAACTTTTTTATTTGTAGATTTAGAAGAAAAAGTCATTCTTCATAAAAACGTCTGCTTGTGTCAAAACTACAATTTCGAGTACGAAATTTACGATTACTATACAGGGTATATCAAAAATAACATTTTTAATGATTTTGATTTCCTTGTTTTTTTTTTTAATTTTATTATTGTAATAGTAGCTATGAAATTAACCACTTTGAGAATAAAGTTTATTAGTGTTTTTTGCACAATTGGTGTAATAAATCACGGTTTTGATAATATTTTCATAAAATTAAAAAAAAAACAAAAAAAACCAAATCATTAAAAATGTTATTTTTCTATAATATCAGCTATGCTATGGGACTTGAAGGGTATGGTTGAGCTGGATTTAATTTTGCTGGCAGGGATTGGATTAATTCTAACGATACTAGTAGTTTCACATGATTCCCAATGTAATAATTTCGGAAATTAAATATATAACAAAATTTACCGTTATAAACATTGAGATAAATTAAATAAAGATGACATTTTAATGTACCTATGTTTCAGTTTTATGGGTATATGTATCTCCTAAATATAAAATATAGTCATAGTAACTACATGAATCCTTGATTAGAGTACATACTAAAAATTTGACGATTCAACGAGCTCATAAACTAAATTGTATGTGTTTAGTACTCTACGCGGATAAACTGTTTTGTATTTTAAAATATTGTTTTAGCCTTTATTTATAGTGGTTTTGGTATGACGCTACCGCCTGAAAATATTGTAAACTTTTATTTTCGGCCTGTTTCATCCAATAAATCACTGTATATACAGTGAATAATTAAGTATGTTTTACAGTATTATGAAATTAGACAGATCGTGGCGAAGTTGTTCTCACTCACACTAAAGAAAACTGGAACAATTTTATTAATTGTGGTTACGAGCTTTCTTTCAACTCTTGGAATAAATAAACATTCCGGAAGAGGGAGAGAAAAATTACATTTAGGTATAATTAACTGATTTATATAAAGAAAATATTTTTTAACACCATTCCAAGCATTGAATAATGAAAGCAGAAATACGAGTTAAAAATGCCCGAATTAAACTAAATGCTACGTTTAATCTAACCATCTCCTCCACCACATAACGTATAAAAAAATCCTTAATTCAACCCCCAAGCATAAACATCTGCTTAATGACTTTGGTATATAAATAACTAGTTTATTTCAGCTTAAAAGCAGCAAAAAGCATAGGACAAAATCTTATCCTGTTGGACTAAAAGTCAATATTTACACGATCCAGATTTACGTATACGGCTTATACTGTGTGACGTCGGTAAGAGGAATGCCGTTGTAATAAAACATGGCTGATTTCATGCGTGCGTTGTAAAAGTTTAGTATAATTAATAAATAAATGTGTTACTAAAAAATTAAAATAAATGAAAAGTTGGTTTGGGAGTTTGGTAAAAGCACCAATACTGCTATTTAACTATAACACTCAAAAGTATTTTATTTTAAATATGTACTAAAGGTTGCATACCAAAAATAAAAACAAAAAATAAAACGTTCTTATGAAAAAGAAAAACATTCTAAAATAAATTAAATACTTTGGTAATTTTGCTTGATTTAAACAAAAAAATCTAAAACAACTTAACACTTATCGAAATGAATTAAATTATATTGGATCTTTTTGTTGCTTTGGGTCACGTTTAGGAATTATAATTAACTGTTTTAAATATTATGATTAAATATAACGATCATAGTTAGTATGACTTTATAGAAAGTGGCAATCTGTTAGATTTCGTCAACTTAACATTCATCATTATCATCAGTCTCGCTGACGTCCTCTTGTCCTAAAGTTTGGGGTGAGTCAAAAATGTATTTCATTATTTTGGACAAAAAAGTAATATTTTGAATAATTTTTTGATTTCTTTAGATTACAATTCAAGTTTTCTTTGAAAGTTAAACTATAAGGTTCTAGAGGTTATCTACGGGGTAACTCAAAAATGTTACTATTTATTTTCAATATTTTTTTTTCGTGAAAATTTTTTTTAAAAACTTTTTTTTTGAAATTTTTTTTTTGAATTTTTTTTTGTTTTTTAAAATTTTTTTTTCAATTACTTTTTTCATAGATAAAACTACCACAAAACGACTGGGAAATCCCGCAGGGATTTCTTGTCAACTATAATAACGAGCGTACAGTCCATCTTTGTCGAAAATCGTGAAAAAAAGGCCCCACGTATATACAGGGGGGCCGAATTGGACACTATTCAATGGGAACTTATATACTTAGAAACAGCAGAAATGATGGCTTGGTAATTTCAAAAAGTCAATATCTGAAATTCTCACTTTGATGGGCATTGCTAAGCTGCTTTATCGTCATGTATAAATTTAATTACGAGATTTTTATATAAAGGGTGTAGGTACGTCTAAATCATGAATTTTCCGTCACAAAAAGCTTCGGATCATCTCCCTGAAGCGATATCCATTGACCGATGATTGTTCTGTACCATTTGGTGCTCAATTTCCTCCAAAACTTAGTCACTTTCCAAATAAACAATATTCCACCCCTCTTGACAATATCTCTGTATTTCACGAAAAAAAAAACAACAACATATAAAACAGGTAGGTAAGTAAAAGAATGCCGTCAAACTTTGACACTATATGCTATTTTTTTTGTGCTTTTTGATTATTTTTTTTTTTTGATAAATGCAATTATTGTATATTATTATACTTCTCTTGAATGGCCGTTGAGAGTTCTTCTGCGAGTAAATTTGTTCATTTTAAAAAATAAATAATAAAACTAGCAAGAACTAACAAACAACAAAACAAAGTAGCTAAACAGTAAATTGTTCAAAATCACAAAACACTACAAAATCAGAACACTAAATATACAATAATAATAATTTGATAATATTTGCTCATACACGACAACAAAGGTATAAATATCACCACTCTGCCACTGGATGATTCAATATTACTCGACATTCCAAGAGAGGGGCAAAAATTGCGGGGAAGTACTCACAAAACGTGCGAGGGTCTACGCACCAATTAGGATCGTTCAGGAGGCGTCTAAACACCAATTTCGCGTGGTATTGCCAATTTTACAGAAGATCATTATTTCTTTTCCCTATTTTAATATTCAGTGGTAAAAATTGTAGTTATTAAATAAAAATAAAACTAACAACCACGTTGGTGGTAAAAATCCTGAGCTTTTGTTATTGTTATTAATTGTAATTGTAAAAAATCGATTTGCAAACTAATACTTAGTGCTTTTTGTAGTTAAATTTGGCAATATCGGATTTTTTGTCCGAATACCTTTCGCTGTTACAGATTCGTCTGCCACACAGTAGATACCGTGCATCTTTAAAAACCACAATCAACTATTTATAGATGACGGAGTTTGTTGAAGAATTATCTAGAATTCTCTCTAGCACAGACACCATTTATTATAGGGTGTATTATGATTGTTATTAACCCCAAAGGGACGCAATATATCTATATGCACACATGTGTATTAGACATTTTCTGTGATAAATTAGTATCGATTATATTGGACTAGAGCAATAATAACAGTACAGGCTCTACTATTTTCTTATATATATGTGTATCATCATAACCAGGTATTTACCATAAAGGAAAATTATGGCTTTGACAGGGGATAATTTTGTCTCAAACGCCTGGTTGCTACAGTTTTAAGAGTTAGAGGTTTATACACTGTGGCTGGCAGACTTTTTTTTTTATTGTGAGAATGTGTTTCAATTATTACTAACGAAATTAATTTATTTTGGTACTTTAAAGCTAATACTATCTAGATACTTTACTTTGATACACTTTTTTTCCTTCTGAAGTGAAGTGTTTCGAAATGAAACTCTGCAAGCATGGACTTATATGAAATCATAGAAGTTTCTTTGTATAAATACTGAAGCTTCTCAATTAGATCAATGCTTACGGCAGCTGTATGTCACCAAACGATAGAGGCGTACTCCATGTGAGGTCGCCCAAGGGAATTGTATAGCCTAATGACTGCGCATAATAAACCCAAGCGATTTAAACGCTTTATTTACACAATTGCTTGAAAACAAACAAACAAAACACTTGTCAACATTTAACTCCATTCTGTTATCAGCAGTACATTTAAATCGACGAACTATTCTACCCAAAAAGGAACAACTATTTCAATGTATAGGTAGTTAAAGTTAGAAGAATGTCAACCATTCTTCGCCAATTACACGAAGGCGTACAAGAAATAATAAGCTAACTAACGTGGTATGACTTAACAAAATTCATCCGATTATCTGATTGACAACTACCACCCAGATCTAACCTAGTTCGAAGAGATCAATCATGTCATAATCATCCATCACACAAAAAGTTGCTCTATAGCAATGCCTTAATAAATATGAAGCGAAATGCAAATCAATCCTGCAAACATTTCAATCATCAGTCGATGCTTAAATTACAAAGCGGTTTTGCACGTTACTTTGTTTCATTAAAAAAAAAAAGAAATGTACCTATATATACATGATACATGTTGTTACTTACGTTCACTGAAGATGATGATCATGAGTAAGTAAATCGATTCCTGTTCTAATAACCTCATTTTTTTAACTATAATTTGTACTGATGTTACAGATTTTTGGTTTAATTTCTTTGATAAATATTAAGTTTCATTCATTTGATGTTTGAAATGAATGGTGTAGATTAGTGCATGGGGATCGATATTATTAATAAACGCAAGAGACCTAGAAATTCATGGCTATTTAATTAAAATATTTATACAAACATCTTTTTATTTCAGAGACCTTATAGTTTAGGTATAGGAACATGATACATCATTTGAAAGCAAATTTGATTGTATTTCAGAATATTTGATAATATAAAAGGTGTGCCATTTGAGAAAATTGACTTATGCCTATTTATAGTAGTAGAGCATACTACAGTAATTTGCGACCACCCTGTAACCAAATGCGTCAATCTCTCAATATAGTTGACATTCTTAAGATGTTGTTGAACTACCTTCCAAAATTCAAGATTCTGTCTAATCAACCGACAAAATGGCGAATATTTTTCGACGACCTGTTTTGGAACAAAAAATCCAAAATAAATTATTTTTTCAAAAACAGTTGAAGATAGGTATAGGGAAGTGTTGAACTAAAATACTCCAAAATTGATGGGGAATCCAAAAATATAATAAAATACAGGGTGTTCCATTTGAAATTTCAAAGTTGGTATCAACTACGTATAGAAGTGGCAACACCGCATCTATCAATTTATCACTAAAAGAGAGTTCACATTGTTATATTATCGCAAACAAAATTTCAGATCGATATCTTTTGAGGTATTAACAAAAAAAGCCCATTTCTTCCAAAAAAATTTCTTTCAAATGTTATTGAATTCATGCGTGCTTTTTCGTCCTCACTGTATCTGTTATTCAGTATTATACAGTGTGAGATCATTGTCAATGACTTCCTTCCTGTGGATAGACAAACAAATAGTACTGACATTACTCAAGTGCGTTACAAAACCATCATCTAAGTATTCTATAAACATGTAAGTGTGTGTTGTGTGTTTTATGTTATACCAGGCGGGCAATGCCTGCTGGGACAATGGACCCACGGTGTATTCACCCCATGATATGCGATGATCGTAGTTTGTGTCTTGCATGACAAAAAGCTCGCTTGGGATAGGTCGGGATGCGAATGCGCTATGTTCGTTCAACGGCCGTCAACGTGAGAGAAATTGGAAATATTTCGCCAGAAAAATGAATACCTACTGTCTTTATTTATCTATATGCATAATCTTCTGCAAATATACGAGGTATTTTCGCGAAATTGTACTTGGATTTACCAACTGTAAAAACTAGATCTAAATCCAGACTACAGTCATAGAATAAATAAACAGAGAATGTGATATTGCTGGTGGGGGAAGAGATTGTGCATATTATTGCGCACTCAAAATCTCCATGTTACACAAATTTTTTTAAAGAACATGAACAACTTCGCTTAATTTCGCAGCACAGTGGCCCTTATCTTCTATAACTTGGTTCAGTCTATTTGCCCATAAAAGTCCAATACATCTTAAGCATTCTAAAAAGAGAGCTTACAAATCTTACTAGATGAGTGCAAAAATTCTATTAAATTCTGACAGTGTTTATTAAATTTGAATTACATATTTTAACTATTATAGATATTAGCAGGTAGTAAATTCACGTCTCAGGTTTTATTGCCCATTGATTGGGGGTGATTTTAGCATGTTTTGTAGGTATATAATGGGAAATTCCCAACATGTGTGCTTGCATTGTTTTTCTGAAGGCCATAAACAGGTCAAATATAATACATTCTCAATTATACTTAAGGAATTGAAAATCGGTAGACCTATTGTATAAATTAGAACAATTTTATTTTACTCTATCTAAAATTAAAAAATTTATACTTGCCCGTTATCAATTACACTTTTTTTTTCTTTAGAGCTGAACAATACATTTCCAAATTAGAAAATATATTCCAAAATAATTTTGAAAATTGTTTAATAGTTAAATATTATTGATAATTTTATTAATTTAAACCAAAATGTAACGTTTGCACATCCATGTTCTAATTTCCCAAAAAAATATGTTACCAAATTATATTTTAGGTTATTTTATACATTAAAATTAATCAAGAGAAATTTTAAAAATATAAATAAAAATAAAATGATTATAAATATGGAAACATGAATAAAAGTAAAAAAGTATTTGTTTGTTTTTATAATTAATAAAGATGTAATTCTATTATAAAATAATTCCATTACTCCGCTGATCTTTACCTATCCTGTAATTTCAATAAAACGTAAATACGGATCTGTCGTGTATATTAAAAAATGGCTACCACCTGCCTCGCACAGGACAATAGAAAATGGTGGGAGTTTATATTTTCTTTATTTATTCTATGCTACAGTGATAAAGAAATCGTTTCGTTAGTAGGTTTAGTCCCGCTACAAAACCATCCAGTCCTCCTCAGGAATTTTAATAAAAAAAAATACAAGCGCAGATAGTCTACAAAACTTCGCGTGACTCTCCAGTAAATTATGGTAGATGTAAACAAGATACATAATAAGTACTATATTCTGATTCTATTTGCCTCTTTCTTCAACATATACATACAAATACACCAATCTAAGAACAGCACTCAAACAATTTCTAAGCTGCGTAACATCATCCTCTAAAACACCTAAAAACTTCAAACTATTATCATTGAAATTAGCTGATATTTTTATGGCGTTCAGTTTTAATTTGTTAGCAACCAGTAGCGGGTTAACCCTAGGCTAGTTCCTAAGGCCCCGGTCTTTCTGGACCGCCGCTAAGTCGAGACTAAGACTTAATAAGTGGACAAACTATCGGCCGCGATTCGCGAGTCCATAGTAATTCAATGAATTCTTTAGTTTCGAGGAATTTTTTAAAATTTAATATTCTTAAAAACTGTTTAAAAAACCTTGAAGAACTATATTCTCAGGAATTCGACGTATGAATATGATCATTTTCAGATTTTGGCGAAAGATATTTTATCTGGGTTAGAATTATGGTTCAATATTTAAAAGCAAAAGATTGCTACTATTCATAACCTGATATAAGCAATTTGAAGCGAGCAGAATCAAGTTTTATTACTCACACCGCATTTATATAAAAACATAAACAAATAATGGTGTTCAACAGTAAATCAATAATTTTGGTTATCCCGTTTTATTGTCCTGCCGGAATGTGGCTTATTTCAGTCACGTATCACACTGATGAAATTTCACCTGGCTTCGATTGCATAATAATATAACAATAATACAAGATAATATTATTAAACCTAAAAATAAATAAAAGACTAGAATATAACAACAACTTTACCGTTAAGGTTTCTCTAAAAAAGCACTGGCGTCGGTCGTTGGGTAAATATTGCTAAAATATATGTATGAAGATGCATGCGAGATTTTGGACAGATTTTCTGGCTTCTTGCCTTTGTACTATATTTATATTTTGGTCCTTAATAGCACATGAAACATAATGTATCACAAAGGTGAAGTCGTCGTCGATATCGGCAAATTACAAAACCCCTTAACTCTGTCAAGGAATTGAACCACTTACAGCTTCTATATGCAATCCAGGACTATTAGCAAAGTTTCCAATCTGTCAGTATATAATGTTTTGCAAACTGCTAAATTACCAGGAAATTTTTTTTGGGAATTAGAACAAAATTAACCTAATAAAGGACCTTCTCACTCTGCATTGGTTCTTCTTGTTTATTTCAACACCCCCAACCACCGTATTCCCCTGATTAGTACTGTATGACTTCTGGCTATGCAGTAAAATGAAAAGACATCTCCGAGGACTATGGCAAAAACTAAAAAATTAAATACGAGGGTTGCCTTTTATATTTCGGGATTAGAAAACAAAAATTAATCATTGAAAATCAAAAAGAAGTCATTCGGGCCAAGTCAGGACTATACTATATATTTTGGGTGCCCAAAAATGCAGTTGTTTGACCGATGTGTGAGAGCTCGCATTGTCGTGGTGAAGAGTGATCCGTCTTCGGCGGTTGGTTTTCCTGAGTTCTTGGAAGACAAGTGGCAAACAAATGGTTGTGTACCACTCAGAATTGACTGTTCTGTGTTGTTCTAGTGGTACGGTTGCGACATGTCAAGTTTTTCCGAAAAAACAGGCGACCATTTGCTTGGAAGTGCTTCGTGCGCGAAAAACTTTTGTTGGATTTGGCTCATCTTGAAACACCCATACAGTCGACTGCTGTTTACTTTCGGCCTCATACGGGTAAATTCACAATTAATCACCTGTTACGATGTCATAGTCGTGTTTCGAAGCACCGCGATCGTATTTTTTGAGCATTTCTTTCGACCAATCGACACGAGCCTTTTTTTGAGCGATTGACAAATTATGTGTCAAATGTTTATGCAATATTGAATGTATGTTGGTTCCACTAATGCCTAAAGTTGTCTCAATCTCTTGATAGGTCACATACGATCTTGCAATATCAGCGTATGTTTTCGGAACAAGAACTGATGTTGGACGAGCTTTACGAAATTCGTCTTGGAGTGAACTACGCCCACGATTGAATTCACCATACCATCGATAAACACTGGTCGTTGATGGAGCTTCATCGCCAAAAATTGAATTAAGTTCATCCATGCACTGTTGCTGAGTTAATCCACACAAATAGCGCTCATATGTCAAAACGTTCTGAGTACGTATAACCTCAAAAATGTCCAACTTTACGATAGAGCTCTCAGTTGCCAGATTGCAACACCAGGGTTGCCAAATCCCGAAATATAAAAGGCAACCTCGTAAAAATACGTCTACTTCAAAATATAATCAATTTAAAAATCTACCATGCATGTTTCGAGAGTAGATACTCTCATCATCAGTGGCAATAATGAAGGTGAATAGAAAGCTTAATAGGCTTTGATTCTTATTAATTATTAAAATCTGAAATAGGTACAATTCTTGTTATGTAAATGACTTACCACATTGTGGAAAAAGGTAGGAGAATAAAATTGACAGAAACATTAAGATTAAAAAGGGTGAAAATACAAATTTTGTGTGGACAATATAATTGAAAATGTATTCGATTAGATATTTCGAACTTTAATAAGGTTTTTATAACTATTTATAGTTGACGCAAAGGATTTTTATTCAGTTCTTCTCTATATGAGTTACTCAACTAGTCCAAAATAGTCATTTTTATTTGTAAATAGGAACAGTCTTCCTTTCAGTAACTTTTAATAACGAATTTTTATTTTTACCATACCTACCGATAAATGTCAAACAGGCAATACAGTATAAAAAAATCTACTTGTGAATAAAAAAATAGGAATATCTTTCGTCCATTTATAGGAGTACGTTCAACCCTCCATAAAATTCCTACAAATATTCGCTCCTGACCTCCATGCTACACATATTAAACATACCTTAGAATCGAGTTTCAAGTATATAGGACTTCTTTTATATTATATGAGCAAAAATGGGGTGCCCCGTTACACGTGCACATATTTCAGATCGTTCTACCATAAGTGTAATTCCCTAATAGCATTGGAAAAGGGTATTCACCTTTTTTCTTTCTTTGGTTTTTTTTTTCGGGAAGCTTTTATTTTTTCCTTTGTGAAACACGTTCTAGGTTGCTATAACATGATTAGGTATTTGGGTATTGTTGTGTAAGAAGCGAAAATACATATAATATCTACGCCATTGGATTACATAAACAAATTTTCGAGTGGACCGGGTCAATAAACTACGAGTGTGTAAGAATTTTTTGTGTGTAGTATAGTACCTTAGAATATTACGTTTCTAGTCAATTTCATTTTTCTTGTTTTGAAATTGGTAAATAATATTATATTTGAATAATACGAGTGCCTACGTATACCTGATAAAATTTATTTTTTTTTTTGAGAAAAAAAGGTTTCAAATAGTCAGAATTGAATTTTTTCAGAACATTGTAAAGAACAGTTTACCACATTGGCCAGCAAGGTCTAGACAATGGCTTTTCTTGGCGATAGGTACAATCAAAGGACATGCAGAATTCGTAGAGTACTTTCCTTAGCGATTTCTTTGAAATTGGGCAGCGTTGTTGCTAGAAATAAAATCCACATCAGTATACCTCAACAATTTTGTGCAAAAGTTATTGCCAGAATGCCATTCGTAGAGGAAAATCAGCAGGAATAAGTGCTTGAACGCGTTGGGTGTGTTATGGATATAACAAATTGTCCTTAAGAATGCATCAAACAGTACTATTACTTATGGTGTTTCAGAAAGACATGGCCATATTGCTAGAGGTAATAGAACTGCTCAAAATAAGTGTAGCTTGTTACATAAATATTAAGAATGAAGTTTGTAAGATTGTTTCATTGTTTCTATAAGTAACCGTCTATTTTTTGCTTTTTCAATTAATTTTTAATGATCAGATCAATATCTATTTCTCTTATTTTATGTATTTTTTTGGTATTTTGTGAAAATTTTTGTTTATAGGTAGGTATATCTCAATATACAATACAATAGATTCCAATGTATTGCCTTACTTAGGATAGGAAGCTAAGCTTCAACTTCGCCTGTTGTAATATGATATATATTGCAATAAAGTCATTACTATTATTAAATATGCATAGAAGCTTTAACAAATTAGACGATAATTGCCTTAATATGGCTCTAAAAGGTCAATAAAACACAAAATAAACTGAAACCTAAAACTATAATATAGTTTTATGCCTAATACAAATTTTCAACTTACGTACGTAATATTACGTAATATAACTGTAATTTCTGATTGCCGCGTCTTTTTTGAGACACCCTGTATGTTATGTAAACTGTTGGTAAAAAAACTCATAGTTAATTTTGTAAAAAATTGGACATTTACCCGTGAAGGTGTTCGGATTGAGATGATTTGTTGGGATTTCAAAAAAAGGAGTGTTTGTATATTATTTTTGATTGTTTATTTTTCACTTTCAAGTTCAATTTATTCGAGCTGCTGTGTGCAAAACGGTGCGTAGGCACTTAATTTGCAAAACGGAAGTGTGATGTTTATTAAGCGCATCACGTCTAATTAATTTAATAGAATTTATTTATTTATTTATTTATTTTCATTATATAAATATATTTGAGAGATGAAACATAATACAATCAAGGTTAGTGAAGTGCAATATTCTTATATTTGCTACACCTATAGCAGCACAACCTAAATATGGTGATATAACAAATGGGCACTTACCCATATAATATACCTACAACCACAGGCAGTCTGGATTTCTCACTATTATCACTTGGATTATTCTAAAGATTTCGATAACATTAATCAAGAAATGCCCCGGTATTTTTGTATATTAATGGAATTTTATCCAGGCACTTGAAGCCGTTTTGAGGTTTACAAAAAGCTTATCCTAGTTTAAATTCCAAAAAAAAACTTGTCTCCGGTTTATCCATGGAATCAGAAAGTTTGAACCTATACGAGGATTGTCTTTTATATTTCGGGATTTGATAATGATGATGAAGCTCCATCATGGACCAGTGTTTATCGATGGTATGGTGAATTCAATCGTTGTCGTAGTTCACTCCAAGACGAATTTCGTGAAGGTCGTCCAAAATCAGTTGTTGTTCCGAAAACCATTGATGCTGCGAACTGTTATTGCAAGATCGTTATGTGACCTATCAAGAGATTGAGACTACCTTAGGCATTAGTGGGACCAGCATACATTCAATATTGCATAAACATTTGACTGTCAAAAAAATCTGTTCGCGTTGGTCGAAAGAAATGCTCAAAAAATACGATCGCGGTGCTTCGAAACACGTCTATGACATCGTGACAGGTGATGAATCGTGGATTTACGCGTATGAGCCCGAAAGTAAACAGCAGTCGACTGTATGGGTGTTTCAAGATGAGCCAAATCCAACAAAAGTTGTTCGCGCACGAAGCACTTCCAAGCAAATAGTCGCCTGTTTTTTCAGAAAAGCTGGACATGTCGCAACAGTACCACTAGAACAACGCAGAACACTCAATTCTGAGTGGTACACAACCATTTGTTTGCCAGTTGTCTTCCAAGAAATCAGAAAAACCAACCGCCGAAGACGGATCACTCTTCACCACGACAATGCGAGCTCTCACACATCGATTTATTGAGTCATCCGCCGTAAAATCCTGACTTGACACCGAATGACTTCTTTTTATTCCCGTACGTAAAAAACAAACTGAGAGGTCAACGTTTTTCGACACTTGAAGAAGGGGTTGCTCCATTCAGAATGCATGTTTTGGAGATACCTCAATCAGAGTGGCGAAAGTGCTTCGACAGTTGGTTCAAACCCATGCAAAAGTGTATAGATCTTCATGGGGAATATTTTGAAAAACAATAAAGTGATTTTCGATGATTAATATTTGTTTTTGTTCTCTAATCCCGAAATATAAAAGGCAACTCTCGTATCAGGTACAAAATTAAAGGAACCACGGTGACTCTCAAAAGACACTGCTTAATGCGTCAAGCCTTTACTACTCAATTATGAAAGGCCAAACGACATGTGGCTAATTCGCCATTAAGGATAGTTTCTTAGGGCTTGAATGATAGCGTCCCAAAAGCATTAAAAAATTGAAACCTGTTCCTTGTTTAAATATAAAATAACATTAGATGATCATTAAAGTGAAGAATTATAAAACCTAACGAACAATAATTTTATATTATTATTATATAGGTGCATATTATATTATTATGGATAATCAGAATTTACAAATCATCTCTCGTATTCGCTACCTGGAAATTCTGACCAACTTCAAGGTCTTTTAGTGCAAATAAAAGTCGATGCGGAATATTATGTATATTACATTATGTACATATGCATGCTTACTTGATTTTTGTATATAAATGTATGAGTGTTTTGTACCTATATAAAAATATGCGGTTGATGTGACCGATAAACGCAAAGCTGGAATTAAACGCATGAAAAATTAACGTTTAGCATTCTCTACACAACAGTATACAAACTACTTATACGTGTTGCAATATTCTCAATAGGACTAGGCTATACCTAAATAGTTAAAGTACGTCAGTGAAGCCATCTGGCAACATCTCTGGGATATCCTTTCTGGTTTATGAAAAAAGCTGCGTAAGGAATTCAAAAATGAAAAAAAGGTGCGTACAAACTTGCAATCTCGCGAACCGTCTTTCTATAACCATGTTCTTTCGTTACAACCAGTAAAGTTTTTCATTTCAGGCATTAGAAAGTCATTTAGCCAACATTGCAGCCCTTCCAGGCGAACGAAGGGGTTTCTAATGCTTGTGGATATGCTGCAGCTTGCCCGTTGAAGTGGAAATGAGCAGAACGACCGTTTAGGCCCGCTCTCAAGCGATGGACAAATCTTTTGCATTTCTTCAATTGGTTGTTTTATGTTGAAGTTGTCTGAATCTCCTAAATTTTTTTTTTTTGGTGTGGTTTGTGGTCCAGAATGTTCGGACCATATTTTTTTGAAAACTAAAATGGAAATGCAATTACGGTCAATGGAAATCGCTACAGGGAAATGATCCCAAGCTTTTTATGGCGGAAAATTGATGATTTAGACGTAGAGAGTATGTGGTTTCAACAGGATCGTGCCACTTGTCACACAGCAAGAGAAACAATGGATCTTTTGAAAGAAAAGTTCGAAAATCGCATAATATCTCGTAGAGAAGGAGTAAATCGGCCACCAAGATCGTGCGATTTGACACCTGTAGATTTTTTGTGGGGTTTTTTGTAATCGGAAGGGTACAGCAATAATCCCACAACAGTTCACGAGCTTATTATCGAGCAGATATCAACCATTGACAAGAATTTCCTTATAATTTACCGTTTTCGAGAAATTACCTCTCAAATTTGCGAATTTTCAAAAATATTTTTTTCACTCTTATGACATCTTTTTTCTCAAATAACTCAGAAATGGTACGTTCTGAGAAAAATTTTCTTATATAAAAATAAAAGCCTATAGTATTTTCAACCAATTCACTTCTATGGATTTTTTCCTTATAATTTACCGTTTTCGAGAAATTAGCTCTCAAATTTGCGAATTTCCAAAAATATTTTTTTCGCTCTTATGACATCTTTTTTCGCAAATATCTCAGAAATGGTACGTTCTGCGAAAAATTCTCTCATATAAAAATAAACTATAGTATTTTCGACCAATTCACTTCTATGGGTTTTTTATTTATAATTTACCGTTTCCTCACATTTGCGAATTTACAAAAATATTTTTTTCACTCTTATGACATCTTTTTTTGCAAATATCTCAGAAATGGTACATTTTGAGAAAAACTGCCTCATATAAAAATACAAGCCTAGAGTATTTTCAACAAATTTACTCCTAAAGATTTTTTTCCTACATTTTACGGTTTTCGAGAAATTTGCTCTGAAATTTGGAGATAATTGTGGTAAAAGATTGCGAGCCTGCCGAGCCAGCATAACAATCTTATTTATTCCTAATATACGGATAGAACTTTTTAAGGTATTTAAAATGATATGTCACAAGAGATTTATAATTATCAAGTTGTGGTGGCCATGAGTGGTTTTAAACGTCCCCCTCAAAAGCAAAATCTGCATGGCAAGTCTAAAAATGAAAGCACTGTATAATATAATAATAATGGAAACTCTGTATGTAATTTTTCACGCTCTTATTGTTACAAGTTTAAATTTAAATAATCATAATAATAAATAGTTTTAGAATCTCAAGAGCTGTAAATTAAATAACATGAGATCAATGACTCTGTTATAGTTGTTAATAAACACAAACATAAATATCAAATATCACTCATTTCTAGAATAACAATAGTGTTTAACGCAGCATCAATTTTGTGTAAATATTTTATAAATTGTTAAGAGTAGATTGTGGAATACAGCAGCTTTACTATCGCATTTTAATATTCATTGTAGCTAACATGTATCTACAATAATTGGTCAATTAAGTTTGTTGTTTATTGTAAGCAATGAAGACTAAACTTCATCAAAAGTTGCGATGTCTAAATTAGGTTCCTTCACAAAAAATCTCTTTAGTTCGAAGTTAAGAAAGGCTAAAGGACCTCAACGACTCCACTATAATTTCATTATTAGCTCTCCATATCATATATGTAATATATGAGACTATTAGTTTCATGAAAAAAATTTTTTTTTTAATTTCACCGGAAATACTCGTTTTTGGTCATTTTATACATAAATAAGTAGTAGTGCACGAAAACGCAAAAACCACTCAACAGATTTTAACCAAATTTGGTACAAAAATACTATAGGACATGGCAAGTAGCTGATTAGATTTTGGGAAACATTGAGCGTCGGCAAAGGGTTTAAAAGAGGGTTCAAAAATTAAAAAAAATCATAGTTCTTAAACTTATCCGAAATACTGCATAATTTTTTACGGATTTAATTGAATATAACCTGAAATATTGAACATAAAATATTAGACCACATTGGCGTTCAAAAATAGTGTAAAATGTGGTAAAAAATATTTCAAACGAAATAAATTATCCATATTATTTTTGATTTTTTGAATTTTGTTAATTCCCTACACCCTAATATCAATTTTACAATTGAATTCGAATCTAACAGCAAACTTCCGTTTTTGGACATTTGGATTATTAGAGATGTTCTAGCGCATCGTTTTGAGTTTGAGGTATATATATAAAACCGACCACAACTGACACTTTGATTCCTTTTAAATCTAACCACCCGTTTAGTCATAAGTTCGCTTCTTTCAACTGTTTGTTTCATAGGGCTTTTTCTTTACCACTTAGTGGTGATGGGTTTTGAGAGAGAGATTAATGTGATTAAACAATTAGCACATAATAATGGTTACCCTCTTCCAACCATTATGAAACTATATTTTAGATTCTATACAAGATTTAGACTTTCTTTTACGGTTGTAAGTCCTCTTGTGGAAAACATAAGATATGTCACTCTTACTTATACCGGTAGCTATTGTCTTGAGATTGCTAAATTGATAAGAAGTAGTATTCCGGATATTGTCGTTAGTTTTAGAACTGTTAGCCTTTGTCTAGTGATTTCTAAAGATAGAACAAATTTTTTGAAATGTTCGGGAGTTTATGGACTTTCTTGTCAGGACTGTAATAGCATTTATATCGGCCAATCTGGCCGTAGGATCCTTACGAGAATCAAGGACATTTGTATTATTACAACCGTTATAAGAATACCGATATTTTTAATACTCCATCTACTTTTGCAAACCATCTAATCGCGACAAATCACAACTTTGATGTTACACCTATGTAATAACTCAACGTTATTACATAGGTGTAACAAGGGCTCCCGTTTAAATTATATGGAGATTTTGGAGATCATGAAGGCTAAGTCAACTAATAATGTCACTTGCTTGAATGACCAAACATCTTTCATTGAGTCCCCTATTATTAATTCACTCTGTAATTTGTAACGTGTTCAATTTTTGTGCCCCTCTTTAATGCTGTTTTTGCTTGCCTCATCTAAATTTACGATTCTTTAGAATTTCAGTCCAGTTCAATTCAATTCTTTTTGGACATACTGTACTTATAGAAAAAGGTTAAACGTTTGTCGTTTTTTCCTTTTGATATATTTGAATCTGGTCTTGGATGCATTAAAATTCTTATTTTATTTATTTACTCAACACAGGTGTTTGTTTTCGTGTAATGTTGTTCATATTCATGTTTGATATTTTTTCTACACAGATGTTTTTGTAAGAATGGTAAGTTTTTTACCTTATGAACTTATGTATAGTTTTGTAGCCCGTTGTACGGTTTATTTATTTATTTTTTTCTCTTATGCGTTCGTTTTTATCTTTATTGTGGGACTGATGATGGCTTGTTGAGCCAAAACTAGTTTCCTTTTTCATAACTAAATTAAAGATTTTGTGGAGTTGACTTTGAAAGTTTTTGTTTTCTTTAATTCAAAAATATTTAAAAAAAAAACGTACTTCTTAAACATAGCAGAAATATTAACTAATTATTTATAGCTTTAATAGAATATAACCTATAAAATGTGTCATAAATAACTTATTTCATAGGCGTTCGTAAATAGTGGAAAAGGGGTCAAAACATAAAAAATATATATGTCCTAAACTTATTCGAAATGTGGAATAATTTTTCATAGTTGTGATAGAATATAACCTAAAAAACGTTACATAAAAGAATTAGTTCACACAGACGTTCGAAAATAGTCTAAAAAAAGGGTCAAAAACGAAAAAAAAATGTTTCCCAAATATACCAGAAAAATTGGCTACTTATTTATAGCTTTGATATAAGATAACCTACAACATGCAGCATAACAATTTTGTTTACATAGGGGTTCGTAAATAATAGAAAAGGGGACAAAATAAATTTTATAATAAAACTAAAAAAAGCAATTACTTTGCTTAGAAGAACTTGGCCTAGAAGATCTGAAAAATGTACGTATAAATAGTGCCTCCAAAGAGAAGAAAAATGAACAAAACCCGATACTTAAAAAAATGTCTAAAAGAAAACAAAAATTTATTAAATTTAGATAAATGACAAAAAGGTCATAAAATTATTACTTTTACACTTAAATATGGAGAGCTATTCGTGCCTCAAGGGCAACATTTTTTAAGAGGAAAAGAAGTCACCAAAATGAACTAAATATATTTCTCGACAAAACTCAGCCAATGTTCTTATTATCAAAAAATATTTCTGCAACATCATCCATAAGAAAGACGTGACGTGCCTTATTTTAAATTTGGTTTACCATTAACTTCCTGCGGAGAGTCCCTATCACTTTTTCAACTTGTATATCTACCTGCAGCACAGACGAATCTTTATTTCAACCAGATTCTATACGCAGAAATCGACAATATTAAATGATTTTGCATTTTTGACAACAACAATTGAAAATTAGTTGTTTATTTATTTTATTTTTTTGTATTTCTGGGTATATATCTCTTTTATTATTAGTTTTTGTGAAAGTATATCTCCTCATTTTCTTTTGCAACTCTATTTCAAGGACAAATATTACTTTAGGATTTTCTGATTAGATTCTAATGGGATATACAGTGTGTCCCCGGATAGGTGAAACGACAACAAATTTTCGAGTTTAAATTTGATCTCCTAGGGTGCTCCAGCCCTGCTTGGTTTGAAACTAATTTGAGACATAATTTTAGTTAGTGATTTTCGATGATTAATATTTGTTTTTGTTCTATAATCCCGAAATATAAAAGGCAACCCTCGTATGTATAGCACAATTTTTTCAAACTCATATTTTACATATGACAACGATGTGAGAGACCTTCTACCTCTCAACCCGTTAATCATTGAGCCCTATTTTGAATACAAATGCCTCGTCTTCTTTGCGACGACATTGCTGCCTCCTTGTACTTTTTATATTTAAAAACTTGCTCTAAAATAGGTACAGTTAGTCTAGTTAAAATTTTAGTTCTACATTCTCAGAAGCTTAACTACTAGATAGTAGAAACATTACACACATAATCTAGGTTCAATGTCATTTCTATTACAGCATAAGTATATTATGCATAACATATGTTTTTATATATTTTATTGGCGTTATATGAAACGATCCTAGTTAAAAATGCCATCTATTACAGTTGGATTAGTATCGCTTAAAATAAACAGGGCAAAATGAGCTAATTTAACTTTAAAACACATTTTTCAAAGCCAATTGCTATTAATTATAAAATGTGTGGTGTATATACATGTGTGCTTGAGATAGTAAATATGATGAAACAAGCCCTTGTTTATATAGTTTTAGACGATTTTATTGGATGCTGTTATTTTAGTTCATAGTAAAAACTATGCTAAGAGAAATTTGATGACAAAAAATGAAGAAAATACTGTTTTCATGTTATTTAAACAAGTAATAACTTAGAATTTATAAACTATGATCTATGATTACAATAAAAACAAATTGATTTGTCCGTAAAAATTCTGAAACTTTGACCCGCGAAACAAAGCATATCTTTGAATAAGATTTTCATAGTAAAAAAACCCTATATATCGTCGTCTAGCAGTATATTATTTGTTTTTATTTCAAATTTCTTTAGGATAGTTGAAAATAAGTATATTTGTAATTAATTTTATAACAATACGAAACTTAAAATTAGTCTTACTCATGCAAAGATACAATATTTGTACCTGGTTAGTATCTGTACCTATTTCCGGACGTTAGACACATAGTGGGTTTATAACGCCGAAATTTAACCTTTTATAAGTATTGCATTTTTGTTAATAATGGCAATTAGCTTTTTTTGACAAACCAAAATCTGATGCTGCTCTTGATAATAAAAACAAAATGTTATGGTAAATTAACTTAAAAAAGTACTACTTGTACATTTTGTTTGTGTATATTTTTATTTTATTTTTTTCGTGGTTTAATTTAGTCAGGTAGAACACAAATGTCGAATAAGCTTGTCATTCTAACTTAGTTTTTCGCTAAAATACGTGTTTGTTCCAAATTTAACCGCCAAATGACAACCATTCTTTTCTACAGCCCATGTTTTTTAATACAGGGTGTCCAAAAAGTAAACTGGCCAATAATGAAGACAGCAGATACTAGATATTATTAATCTTTATAATGATTTTTCAACGAATTTTGGTGAACAACATTCTTTTGGCCATAACTCTCAAACGAATAAAGATTTTCCTGTGCGGTTTGGGACTTTTTTGTTGCAAATTCAATTTACTTTTCATTTTTGATAAAATATTTGTATCGTTCCATTTAAGTTTTTAAAGAAAAATCAAAAAAACCTTAGGCGTTGCAAATAGCGCCATCTATCGGGGCCCAAAAAACAATTATAATTTGAAATCTTTTTTTTCTTCATCAGCAAGGCTTGAGTTCTTAAACAAAAACTAGATTGATAAATTCGATTAAGCCGAACCAAAGTTATACACATTATCATAGGTAAAATTTCGTCCTTCTCTGCTGCCTTTATTTCAAGCCTTACAATAAAAAGTGATACACCAAAAAGATGCCGAATCTCAGTGGCATTACTGTGGTAGTATTGTTTTTCTAACTTATATTGCGAAATTTTCAAAAAAAATGCATTTTTCGCATTACTGTATTTATTACGCCCCCTAGCGGTATAGTTATCAACTAAAAAACTATTTCCAGCGATTTCCCATTGTCGATTTCCCTAAAATAATTTTTTCCCATTGTCCTACGACTATTATTTCCTGAGATATGCTACCTGTCCACCCTAATTGGAATACCCGGCGGTATATTGTATTGAAAAACAAAAATAGTAAACAAAAATGAAATTTTAAACGTCAAACTTACAAACCAGGTATTAAAGATGCATCACCTCATTATCGTTCACCTGCGTCTTTTTGTCCAAATTTGAAATGAACTCACCTGCAACAACAAAACAGGAATTTGTTAAAAATGAGTCACAGACAGATCCAATTTTTTTTAACACACAAAAAACTCATCTGACTATATTTTTTCTACAAGAGAAAAATGGCAGATTGCTTGTTAACAATAGCTGTGGCGGCAGTGTTAATAAAAAATGAGAAGTGTACTTCTTAATAACCAGAAAAAAGGAACAAAAAAAGTGGCGAATATAAAATGAAACTCCTGGCATGGCTTGATGAGTTCGTTTCGTGGTTCCATTTTATACATTGTACCTATATATATAAATAAAAAAAAAAGAAATATCGTGGAGCAAATTACACTCAAATTTTAACAAAGGCCCACCAGAGTGTTTCAGTAATGAATAAAAGTTTTTTCTCCTCATGGTGTTATGATATACTGAGATCAATTTTATGAAGGCCCATGATGCTCTGTATACGGCCGTAGATAGAGTTGCAATTTCAAATTAATAATTAGGGTGGTCCAACTTATACCTGCATAAATTTCAGAATCGATAGATAATCGACAAATAATGTAAGTTTGGTTAATAAACTATGTGCGAAAAATGCTTCATTACAAAGTTACAGGGTGTTGAAATTTAAGAAAAAAATTCAAATTCTATTAATATCTTCACAACCAATTGAGATATTTCAATGAAATTTGGCACGTGTGGAGAGGTAGTCCAGCTTCATTTTTTCATGTAATAATATAATTTTTATTTTCACCAGTGGCGTGCGTACGGCTACCAATTGTGACATTTTTAATGAAAAAACAGATACGCCACTGGTTTATCTCAAAATGAAAATTATATCTGCAATTCCTGTTCAATTTAAAAGAAAAAAGTACTCTCGCCTTTTTTTCGTATGACGCAACATTTTTGAGTAAAAAAATAAAAATCGTCTAAATTAAATGTATTGAAAATCAACATAAACATAACATATTATCATTACACGTTTTACACATATTTAACAGATTTTACAGGTTTTTTTTTTGGAGAAACTGTTCAAAATGACTACCGTCATTGTCAATACATAATTGGTAAAAGGCGCATAATTATCTTATTGTCAATCATTTTGTCACAACAAATTTGTGTTGCATTTAAGTGTTCTTTTTAGTGTTAATAATAAATCCGCGACTATTTAGCAACCAAGAATACGGTTTTTGCGAAGAAAATGCAGTAGCAGCCGCAAGGGAGTATGCACGCAGATTCCCTAATAGACGTCATCCAACGAGAGAAGTTTTCTCTCAAGTTCATCGGGCATCGGGCACGCAAAGAATTAGTATTAAAAATTCAAGAAGCTTGTGATGAGTTGCATCGTAACAAACACATTCTATCGGCAGCAATTAATAGCATCACCAGAAGATGCCAATTGTGTGTGTTGTAAAATCTGTTAAAACGTGTAATGATATGTTATTTTTATGTTGATTTTCAATACATTCGGTTTAGACGATTTTTATTTTTTTACTCGAAAATGTTGCGTCATACGAAGAAAAGCCAAGAGTACTTTTTTCTTTTAAATTGAATAAGAATTGCAGATATGATTTTTATTTTGAGATAAACCAGTGGCGTATCGGTTTTTTTCATTAACAATATCGCAATCGGTAGCCTTACGGACGCCACTGCTAGAAATAAAAATAATATTATTACATAAAAAAATGAAGCTAGATTACCTCTACACACTAGCCAAATTTCATTGAAATATCTCAATTGGTTATAAAGATATTAATAGAATTAAAATTAAATTTCAACACTCTGTAACTTTGTAACGAAGCATTTTTGGCACATAGTATATTAACCGAACTCACATTATTTGTCGATTATCTATCGATTCTAAAATTTATGCAGGTAAAAGTTGGACCACCCTGTATATAGCTTTATAAAATAATTCTCGAAACTCCAAAATAAATCTAATATTTATTTCAATATATTATGCATGTTTCGAATATACAAATACTCATCGTCAGTAGCTTTATCTTGTAACAAAATGTAATTGTAATTTCGTAAATACAAAGATATAACAATAAAAAAATGACAACATAATTAGGCAGAGTTGAAATCATTTTAAAATTAACAAAACAGTTCAAAATCAAAAGTAATTAAAATTCTTAGTATCTTATAGTCAAAATAAACGAACACAAAGTGTTAGTTAAATTCGACTATATAATTAATTAAATGTATTTTATTTATATTTTCATTTAAAAAAATGAAGCAAAAACTTACAGTAAAGTATTCTACAAAAAGCGTTTAGTACTAGAAACATTCAATTAAGGTATTTGGTAATAAATATTTTGTACTAAAGTAGATTTTGTAAATAATGTGTACGAGCAATAAACCAATTATTTATGGCCGACATGTTTTCAACCTGAATAAACTTATCAAAATTTTGGAACTGGGCCAAACTAACAGTGTAGTACAACGAAATATTCAGATAAAACAGTTTTTGACATAACTTACTGATGAAACTATTAGATTATCCAGTATATGTTAGAGTATACTCTCTATCAGCCACACCACACACTCTGACTTACTGACTCGCACTAACAAATCTAACATTGACTGTGACAACCGTTGTCCTTAGCCTCGAATTTAATGTACAAATAATACTTTAAAATTTTGATAATGAATCTGTAATACGTTGATCCAATAAGGCACTATCAAGAAAGCAAACAATGGGAGTAAAATATTAGTATCAGTATTTATTTATTTTTCCTATTTGAGGTGTAATATTTACTCAGTTATCTTCTATTTTGTTCAGAAGGTCACATAGCCTAGTCAACACTAATTTTGACACCAGATAAAGTAGATTTTTTCTAATGAATTTTTGAAATCTGTACTTTTAAATTTTAATAGTAAATTCATTTTGACAATTTTTTTTTAATTTTTTACTTCAACTTCGCAACTTTGGGAATTGATCGTTTTGCAATAAAGGGTCAATTCTAACATAAATGAACAAAACAGCATCCGTCCTTCTGCAACAAATATACAATGTGTCTACGGATAGAGTTTGGAAGAGGAACAACTTTTTTATTTGTCGATTTAGAAGAAAAAGTCATTCTTTATAAAAATGTCTGCTTGTGTCAAAACTACAATTTCAAATTACAAATTTACGATTACTAGAGAGGGTATATCAAACAACATTTTTAATGATTTTGATTTTTGTTTTTTTTTTTAATTTTATGAAAATATTTTCAAAACCGTGATTTATTACACCAATTGTGCAAAAAACACTAATAAACTTTTTTCTCAATGTGGTTAATTTCATAGGTACTATTAAAATAATAAAATTAGAAAAACAAGAAAATCAAAATCATTAAAAATATTATTTTTGATATACCCTGTATAGTAATCGTAAATTTGGTATTTGAATTTGTGGTTTTGACACAAGCAGACGTTTTTATAAAGAATGACTTTTTCTTCTAAATCTACAAATAAAAAAGTTTTTCTTCTTCCAAAATGTGTCCACAGATAGAGTTTGGAAGAGCAAAAACTTTTTTATTTGTAGATTTAGAAGAAAAAGTCATTCTTTATAAAATCGTCTGCTTGTGTCAAAACTACAATTTCGAGTACGAAATTTACGATTACTATACAGGGTAAATCAAAAATAACATTTTTAATGATTTTGATTTCCTTGTTTTTTTTTTAATTTTATTATTTTAATAGTAGCTATGAAATTAACCACTTTGAGAAAAAAGTTTATGTGTTTTTTGGACAATTGGTGTAATAAATCACGGTTTTGTAAATATTTTTATAAAATTAAAAAAAAAATCAAAAAAATCAAAATCATTAAAAATGTTATTTTTGATATACCCTGTATAGTAATCGTAAATTTGACATTTGAAATTGTAGTTTCGACACAAGCAGACGTTTTTATAAAGAATAACTTTTTCTTCTAAATCGACAAATAAAAAAGCTTTTCCTCTTCCAAACTCTATCCGTCGACACATTGTATTTCTTACATTGTTTTCCACTGTGATTTACATCCACATATAAGTCAAAATGTAATTTTATTTTTCGGCATTCAGCTCAAAGTAAGCGCCTTTAATAACCTGCAATTAATATCATGTTTTTTTAAAATACACCGAGCAGTAAATATTTAGCCATTAATAATTGTACGCATAGTATAATAATAATGATAACTAAAACAAGGAAAATAAAAAATAAAACACTGATATAATGATGTATTCTGTTACTTGATCTCATTTAAAAACACGTTTTCCCGGTTTTTGTATATTGATCGACCAATATTCACTTACGCATATGTATTTAAAAAATAGCACTCTAATTTTACCAGGCCGTTAATTGTCTTAGTCCAAATTTGCATTTATTGCTGTTACTGTAATTTAATGTTATCTCCGGCCTGAATCCTTTTTTTGCAGCTATGTGCAGTGTTTCTTCTGTCCTGTTGTAGTAGTAGAATCCTACATACCTACCTTTTATAATAAAGACATATTAATAAAGTAGTTTCAGAACCAGGCAAAGTGACAATTTAAGTTTTCAAGCGCAAGAAGCTAATTTCCTTAAATGCGATTTTTTATTCATATTACTGATAAATGGTTAAGAAATAGATGATCTGAGAATATTGAAACAAAAATCAAAATTATTCATACAAACCGAACACGACCTCATGATTTTAAACATGTCAGGATAATATATACGGACATACTGTAGCTATATAAGCTAATAAAATAATATATTTATCTGCAAACCTTGTAAGAAAAGTCTCCATATACAGGGTAGCCCAACGAAAACAAAACTAAACGAAAATAACGAACATTTGTATACTATACTTTTTACTTCAACAAGTGTTGAACACACACCAACACCTACACACGTAACAATTTGGAGATTGTTTCATTTTGAACACCCTGTAGATCTGATTTTATTTGAGTCAAATAATTTTTTTTTAATTTAAAGAAATAAAAGCCAAATAATTATTTATTAGGGTTAATTTTTAGACTTTTTTTTTCAGTGTAGTTCCCTTAAAAGCATTTCTGGCCCCAAATTGATATGCGCTTTCTTTCAAAAATTTGTAGGTTCATTTTTAGAGGTGGTTTATTGACACGGCAAATAGAGAAATATACTGCTTCAGACACTTCTTAAACATGAAATAAAAAAGTTAAATATAACCGAGATAGTGTATCTCTTGGGTGATGGGGAAATTTGTCTAGGTAAGTTTAGTCTCCCTAGTTAAATAATAATAATAAACGCCTTTATTAAAAATGTATAAATACATTATACATCAAATAATGATCTTTAACACTTAACCCTCAATATTACTTTACAAATAAATTTCTAAATTATATAACAAAACAAGAAATAATAATAAATTGATGAGATACACTAAGAAAAAAAATGCACCAGAGAACCAAATCACTCAATTTTAAAATTCCTTCCTAAAACTAAAAGGTTTTAAACTGAAAAAATTGTAATATGAATTATAGAAATTTGCTACCTATTTGATATGTAAAGCTTCTTTTAAATAATGCAAGCGAATGCTGAGGCTTACATTTCTGTTGTGAACATTAATTCCTTATTATTCAATTGTTCACTCAAGTACACTGGATATGAATTCACAAAAGATCTTCTGCAGGTCGAAGTGAGGGGAGGCCAAACCGCCTAAACGACTCCGATAAAACGATCAGGACATCAAGACTTCAGAACCCTATATGTGAACATAGGGTAATGCAGCTTTACGCTACCCAAGATCAAAGATTTTTTGAGAACACGACCATACTTTCGCAAATTATTTATAAATCAACAGCATGTGTTTTGAACTATTTGCAACCTATTCTTAGTGCGATAATCGAGGCAAGGATAGTATACTAAATGACAATAGAAAAATATCGGCATAATGAGTGATTCGCAAAGTTTGTTCCTCATTTTATAATTCAGAATATTTCTGTTGGCATAAAGCATTTTCATTCGAACATAAGATCTCTGAATTAAGCCTTTACAGTGCTCTATGATTTTTTGAGCAAAATACCAAGACCGTAGTTTTACCTGGATTGATTTTCAAGACCAAAGAATACCTTGATTGATTTTGGGTGCAGCCAAATGAACATTATTAATATCAAAGTAATATAAAAGATGAGTATCATCAGCGTAGAAATGTAAATGAAAAAAAGTCACCGAGGATGCAGCGTCAGAGGTGTAAATGAAAAATAGTTCTGGGCCTAGAACTGAGCCCTGGGAATAACTGGTTCACAGGAACACACGTTATTATTAGGTGATACAGAAAAAACCACAGAGACTTCAGTTTAGCAACAAGCAAATCATGGCTTAGCAGATCGAATGCGCCACCGATACCACTGACAATCCCTTATCAGAAGCTCTCACAATATTATCTGAAAAGTTGAACAATGATGAAGTGGTGCCATGAGCTTTCCGAAATCCCGACTGCTGTGTAGGAAGAATACTATTTGAAGATAGATGAGTTGCAAGCCGCCACTGGTCGACTGCTGTTTACATTTCGTCTTTTGAAGTACCACCATTTCAGCATTTGTTTGATATGAGCATACTTTTGAGCGTTATAAAAAAAATAAAAAATAGTGAAAATTAGACTCCCTGTATATTTGGTTTGAATACCAACTTGTCTACTTCGTTCGAGTAATTTTAATAAACTATAATATTATAGTTAAGCATAAAAATAAACATAAGAACATTTTCAAGGCTCTTCCCATGAGTGAAACCGCACATATTTAGATAAACCCACTCATTTTTGCTGTATTATATTTAATTTAAGCATTTCTAGTATGATTATGTAGAGGCAAATTTACGTTTAAAGCACTGTTTTATTTTATGGTTCTGCAAAGGTTAAAGCCTGCTTTATCTACGAAATTTCAACCACCGAACCGCTTTTGTCGAGTAATATACAAAGCATAATAGAGGTGAAGCACAATTTACTCGTTGTACACAAAGCATTAATTCGGGATTTTGTGGATTTGGTAATGTTTGTAGACGCCTACGGACTGGAAGCTTATTAAAATTTAGTTTACTAAGATTTTCTAGCCGTACAAGTAAAGGTCAATAAACTTCATACATTTATTCTTTGTTTTTTTATTCTCAAATGCTATAACCGAAGCTCAAAACAGAGCTGGTTGACTCCATGGCAGGGATCAGTCTGAGGACACTGGTCCTACTTTTATTTATATACCTAGTTCAAGTTGAAAATAGCCATTTTATACCTTTACTATTTATAATACTATGTAGATAGAAAAACAATCTATTTATTCCAGACTTTACGACATTGTATGGAGCGGGATATCGCCCCACATTCAGAAAAAACCTAGATCCGTCCCTGGTTGCCTGCATCGTAAAGAAAATAATTGTGTTCTGCGTCTAAGGGTATGTAATCAGTCTCTTTTATTACCAAGGGTGATTTTTTTTTCGAAGCATGAGAGAGGATCATCCAAGGCCTAGGGTGACGCGAGGCCAGGAGGGCGACGTGTAGGTATTAGGGTTGCAGGGAAAAAGGAACTAAAAACGACCCCTTATTCGTGCATAATCAAAACTTTTCGATTTATTTCCTTGAAAAAATTCAATTTTTGTTTTAATATAAAACAAACTTTATATTCGAGTAAAATATTTTCATAAAGTTGTATTCTGAAGCATAAAATGTATACCACATGTTCGCATTATACAAATTTTTTATGCGAATGGAGAAAAATATGACTGGCATTCACGTTATGTTATTGAAAGGACGAAAACATAAAAAAAAAACTCTTTTTGCTTTAAGTACATAATCATAAAATTTTATGTAGATAATGATACAGTGTAGTGCAGAAGCCAGGTAACTATATAGATAAGTTAACGTATTTCGGGTTCGCAGTTCAAAAATACCTGGTAGGTGGCCAAGAATCATTAGGCAGCCTCTCTTCACGTTCAGCAAGATCAATTCATGTAACGCAGTTGGGGGGTCGTCATTTTGAAACCTTATTAGAATATATTTTTTTTATTTTTTGTTATAAAAAATTGATATTGACGTTTTTTACATTGAGGAAGGTAACAAGAACTTTCTAAGCAAAAATAACCAGAGCCAACACCACCGTGTCCACCATAACCTCCTTGAGATTGGCACAATCTTTTTGGAACACCCTGTATATTCAAAGATATTAGAACTAAAGATAATGATAATTCATGTTGTAAAAATTAAAAATTGAAACAGAATTGGAAAATATGGATGGCAACAGAAATAATTATTTGCGTCTTGTGTTTTTTTTTTCCTTCTTGTTCGGTGTGGACTATTTTATGAAATTCACAAAAAAAAACCTTGAAACATATTTCTTAAGGATAAGTACGTTACCTTGTTTTGTAGTTTACATTATATTAAAGATTACTTTACATTATATTAAAGATTACTTTAGAATAATTTATAATAAATATAAATAGCAACAAGGCAAATAAAATACGTCAACTCCGCAAATCTTTCGTATTTATTTTTTTCCATTGTCTATTCTTAGCGATACATGTTTCGAAGGTATAGATCTTCATCCTCAGTCATAACGTCAAAAAGCACAAACATTTCAACTAAATTTAAAAAACTGCGTACAGAATAAAATTTACTGTGACAGAAATAAATTGTCAAATAATAATAAATAATATTTAAGTAAGTTTTCTTTATTTGGGTTGTAGGTCGTAAACAATAAAACTCAGTTTTAAATATCACTAACGTTTCGATCTATATTAGATCATCCTCAGAGTGCTGCAAAATACAAATTATATGTATGTCAAGAAGGAACGCATACATTTAAAATATTATCAAAAACAATTAATTGAAAATTACATAAAAGAAAAAAAAAACAAAACACATTAAAACAGGAACATAACTTCAAAACATTAAAATAAAAAAAAAAACAACAATCGAATTATAATATCTGAAGACAGGTAATACTTACAATTTTTTTGAGTTTCTTTTTGATGGTGGTTGTATGAATGTTCTGTTAGCCCTGTTTTTCCCGCATTGGTAAATAGATTTTGTGGTCTAACGCTACGTTTGTGCTCTTCTAATCTTGTTTTAAGATATCTTTCAGATTGTCCAATGTACACATTATCGCAATCCTTGCAAGGGATTTCATATATTATGTTACTATTAAGGGAATGGGGCGTCTCAGATTTAATTTTGGAAAACAATTTTTTGATTGTATTTTCACTTTTAAAAGTTATCATCCAAGTTGGGCTATTTAAAAATGTTTTAATTTGTTCTGATAATTTGTGAATATAGGGAATTTTAAAGTATTTTACGTTAATTTGTGTTGTATTAATATTAGAGTTCCTATGGTTTTCATTATTATTATATAGTATCTTAACTATTAGTTTTTTTTTGTAAAAATGATTCAATTTTCTTTAAGTTATCTTTATGAAATTTTTGATGAGATAGTTTTAAAGCCCTTTCCTTTACGTTTTTTATAATATTGACTTTTTGTGTTTCATAATTCTATAATTCATAAGCTAGAAACTACAACCCAAATAAAGAAAACTTACTTAAATATTTAACAAAAGATCAAAAAAACTTAGCAAAATAATAAATAATTGTGAGTATCGACGAAACTTTTTGCAAAACCTATTACGCTGTCAGTTAAGTGCCAAACTATGGCGATTTTTCTTGAATAATTTTAAATAACAGCTAAAACACTGAAAACTTATTTATTTAAACCATTACAAGTGATATACCACCTATTTTTGAATTCAAAATGGCCTTAAATTTAACAATAAAAAGTTCAGGGTCGTGTTGAAAAAAACCAAGCCAATGATGGTTTCTCAAAAATGAAACGTCGTAATTAAAATTTGTAAACGCTATATTTTTTTCCACAAAAAGTAACAATAAGAAAGTGCTTTTCAATTTTTTATATCTGCAAAAATAATGTCAGAATAAAATAAAAACTAAAATCGGAAAAAATCGTTTTTTCAAAAAATCCAAGTCAATGATGGTTTTTCAAAAATGAAACGTCGTAATTAAAATTTGTAAACGCAATCTTTTTCTCCTTAAAAAGTAACAATAAGAAAGTGCTTTTCAACTTTTTATATCTGCAAAAATAATGTCAGAATAAAATAAAAACTAAAATCGCAAAAAATCGTTTTTTCAAAAAAACCAAATCAATGATGGTTTTTCAAAAATGAAACGTCGTAATTAAAATTTGTAAACGCTATCTTTTTCTCCTCAAAAAGTAACAATAAGAAAGTGCTTTTCAATTTTTTATATCTGCAAAAATAATGTCAGAATAAAATAAAAACTAAAATCGCAAAAAATCGTTTTTTCAAAAAAACCAAGTCAATGATGGTTTTTCAAAAATGAAACGTCGTAATTAAAATTTGTAAACGCTATCTTTTTCTCCTTAAAAAGTAACAATAAGAAAGTGCTTTTCATTTTTTTATATCTGCAAAAATAATGTCAGAATAAAATAAAAACTAAAATCGCAAACAATCGTTTTTTCAAAAACCCAAGTCAATGATGGTTTTTCAAAAATGAAACGTCGTAATTAAAATTTGTAAACGCTATCTTTTTCTCCTCAAAAAGTAAAAATAAGAAAGTGCTTTTCAATTTTTTATATCTGCAAAAATAATGTCAGAATAAAATAAAAACAAAAATCGCAAAAAATCGTTTTTTCAAAAATTCTCGAAAATCGCTAAAGCTAGTTTACTTTTGAAAACACCATTTAAAAGGTATTCAAATTGCACAACTTTTCTCTAATTTAACCGACATCGTAGCTCCTACCGTTTCCAATGTTATCCCATTCTTATCTTGGACACAGTGTATAATATAAATTATTTAAACGTAGATTATTCGCGAGTATCTTCAAGTAAATCGATACTACAAAGCTCAACCTAAAAATATGTTCCATAAACACACTATTCCACAAGCAAGTAACACATAAACGTTAATTGAACTTGAAATCGCCGAAAATTCGCGACCTTGAATGCTTTTTTTCGTCTGTTTATTGTCTTTAAAACATAAAATGAGACAACCATAAAACGTGTTTTTTTTTTTTTTCATTTTTATTTAACTGTTTGGCTATATTGGTTTGTCTGGCAGGCAATGTGATGATTAGACGTCTGTACCAGCTGCTGTAGATAAACATGAAAATATTATTTAAACAAATTGCATGTATGTATATTTGGTTTAAGTATAATTTTTTTTGGGAAAATCGTAACCAAAACTGAGATTGCGTTTTAATTTCGTTCTCAAAATTATTTTTTTATCGCAAAACTTATTGTTTTATCATGCAAAATAAACAGATTGTGACTCCGTGGTTTTCTTATAATATATTCGTTAATAATTTGCGAGATTAGGCCCGAACAAAGTGGCAACACTGCATTCAAGATTCTCAATAGTTGCGCCACACCTTCAGACAAGATAACAAATGTCAAATCTCAATAATTCTGTCGTTGCCAACATATCTCTGCCTATCCGTCGCCAGATTACATTGTGTGTGACAACCTGTAGCCTTTTTGCCAACATGTTGGCAGAGGAATATTTTAGAGATAACAAGCATGTAAACTGCCTCCCGCCATTATTTATTTTCCCTCTTTTTTACATTTTGTACATCCCAATAATGTATTTTGTATTTAGTTTTGTCCTGACGTTAACGAGAGAGAGAGCAAAGTATTTTTTTGTAGTGTTATTTGTTTTGTTTTGTTTCTTTTTTATTTGTGTATTTGAAAAAGTGCTTGTTCGTCCTGTAAATATTTGCAGACGGTTACATTTTAAAAACACATACCTAGAGGTTGGATATTGTATATATGTATGTACCAGTGGCGGATTGTGGCATTTTAAGGTGGTGAAGCATAACATAAAATAAAGTCATATACTTAATAGGTAGCTAAAATTAATAGGGATATCCCTGCTTCGTCAACTGCATAAAATATAGGTTATGTTTATAAATAGGTACCTCACCTAAGTATTGTTTTCTTAAAGAATATATTTACCTACTTCATAATAATACTAAATAAAACACATCATTTTTCATAATAACTGCGCTTACCTGATGTCAGCGTAAATTATATTTGATTGATGTGTACTACTTCCACTTGCTTCTTCCATATTAAAGTAAGTAGCACTAGAAATTTGCGACTGTGTGATAGAGATAGATATAATCAAAATAATAATCGACATTTCTGAGCCACAAGAAATAGTCAATGCTTTTGCAACTTTTTTCGAAAGTGTTTATATGCCATCAAATGCTGACGCCACTATAGAATCACAAGATAGTGGTGGCTTGGATTGATTAGTGAGGACGAGGTTAGACGAGTACTACAAAAACTAAATCCGAAAATGACATCTGGTGTCGATAGAATCCCCACTTTTATACTAAAAGACTGTGCGTATGTTTTGGCACAGCCTTTACACATTATTTTTAATATATCCCTACAAGGTCAAACGTTTCCTGACCTCTGGAAGACGGCACGTGTATGTCCTGTCCATAAATTCGGGGATATTAATAGAATAGAAAACTATCGACCCATTTCAATTTTATCAAATTTCTCAAAGGTGTTTGAATCGATTATTTATGACAAGATCTTTAACCAAATAAAGAATCGTATAATACCTCAGCAGCACGGATCAACTGTCACAAATCTTGTCGCTTTCCTACAACAAGTGTATCCTATAATGGGCAAGGGTCTTCAGGTCGATACAGAGTCTTTAATT